>CM060843.1:8640000-9240000 GCA_030762175.1 Metallyticus violacea
CAAGTCTGAGATAAGAGGCCTATGAACAAAATTTATCGGCCGTTTCATGCCTGAATTGAATGGGACGTTGATGACCTGAGATGTTAAAAAGCGTCCCTAAATAAACCAAAATCAATCAATCAGCTGTTCTCTATTGGCATTACTGACAACGGAACAGGGAGAAAACAACAACAGTAAAAACAACAACAACAACAACAACAATAATAATAATAATAATAATAATAATAATAATAAGAAGAAGAAGAAGAAGAAGAAGAAGAAGAAGAAGAAGAAGAGAATTGCTTTAGAAACGGGTTGAAAATTTAATTATAATGTCGAAATATGTTAATCTATTTCATATCTATTTGCTCAATTTAATATATTCTATGACAAAGAAAAAAACAGTTGCAGCATTTTTATTAAATTGAAGGTTCAGAGAACAAATAAAGAGCATTATATTAATTTATTTGTACTTATATTGACCTTTAACATTGATATACACGTGATAAATTTATGTCTGCATTTATGTCAGACACATGATATTTTCTATTTTTTTGACTGATTTATTTACGGATTTGAACACATTTTCATAAAAGCACTGTGTTACAAATTCTGAAAATGACTATAATACGCCACAAGAAACGAAACAACTATTAATTATTATCTTGCATAGTCTTCTCTAACGTAGGTATATATTGGAACTTTCATTGTTAAGTCGTTCGTTTTACGACAGCTGACAGATCGGCAGTCAGAGCTATAAGTTCCGGTGAAATGATAACAGTTTCTCACATTTACAACTACAATTATTGCAATGAAAAATTATATGCCTTAAAACAGATGGACATCGAAATGTTGCCTTTTCTATTTCCATACATTTCCAGGAACTATTTTTTAAAAATTGTTAGTCAAACGCATCAGTTCATCTTCCGGAACTGAATCAAAAACTTGCCGGATCTTTTCTTTCAGTTCTTCTAAAGTTCTGTGGTTTATTCCATACATTTTATTTTTCTGCTTTCGCCATAATTAAAAAGCACATACTATCAGTGTGTCAGTATAGCGTCTTGCGTAATGGTATTCTTAAAAAAAAAAAAAAAAAAAATATATATATATATATATATATATATATATGCATGCATTTACTGAACACCGTTCACTCATGCAACGAGCTTCATGTATGAAATCGGGATTTACTCAAATACCTACTTTGTGGCGAAAATCCAACCATGCTTCGTCAGTAAAGTGTATTAAGCGTGCGTGGATCAATTACTCTTATCAATAACATTCCATAACATCCAATTATAGACATTTACCGAGTATCACGATAAACTGTCCGTAATTCGTGGACAGCAGTGACCTTGTATGCTTTCAAGTTTAAATTGACTCACTTTCGGAAAATGAACCGATGCCTGTACATGACAATATTCTAAATATATGCCAGAAATATGCGGATGTAGGAGGAAAACATTTTTAACAACTACTGTCATTAGATACGCGCTTATTTTCACTGTTTTTACGAGAACCTGAGCGAATCAGTTTCGCCGGCAGCTATCGCTCTAACTGCCGATATGCTAGCTACCGTGCAACGGGCGACAAAACCGTGAAAGACAGGGTACTTTCATCATTGTTGAAGACAACTCCTGACAATGAACTTAAATAGTTCTGCTAACATCCAGGTGACTGCTTCCGTGGTCTAGTGGTAGCGTTTGCGACTACTAATCCGGAGATCCTAGGTTCGATCAAGGTCAAGGTGTATGATTAAGGTTTTTTTAAAGTTTTTCCTTACCCTGTGAAGATGAATGGCAAATAGCTTCAAGGCGCTAAAGACTACGAGTTCATTTGCATATCATTAATTCATTTCATTCATCCCTACAGACCTACACCTGTAGTACTCAATCTAAAATCTATAGATGTCACGAGAAAACCAATGCGTCAAAGCGATAATAAATAAAACATAAAATACTTCATATGAGAGGGTACCAATGAATAATCTTGAGTTTTAGGCACGCCTAATGGATAGATGGAGCCAAATCAAGTGGTTGCTGAACAAATTTAAAGACATAATGTTGCGAGCAATTTATAAGCTGGCGAAGGGGAAAGTTCTGATGTTTTCCTTAGTAGTTTTTCTAATTATAACAATTATTGAAGTTTTTATAGTGAAGTTGGGATAAGGTCTTCCCCCTTTTTGTACTTATGACCTTCCAGGGTGTGGTTTTCTGTCAGTTTCAAATGACTACTGTCAAATTAAAATTCTGTAGATTTCTATGGTTTAATACCTGCGCTACTCTCTATAAATTTCCTTGAAGATCATGCACCATACCGCCCTATTTTATTCATTTCCAAGAATTCATTATACCTATCTTAGAGAAATACACTTAAAAATGTCTGAAATAAAGTCTATATTATTCCAAATTTGAATAACAGCTACAATAAATATTTAATATTAAGAAAAAGGAGTGTCTATTAGGCAAACATTATTGATTGATTGATTGATTCTTCTATTCTGCGCCTATATGCTAATCAAAAAAATGAAGGAACTTTCTTCTTATTATACGAAATAACTTTATAAGAGTCTTTTGTTTTTCATAATTAGTTTTATACACACAAACATTATATTATTATGGGAAATATAATTAATTAGGAAGTCTCTAAAAATCATTTTAAAATCCATTAAATGCTAAGATATTGATTATAACATAACTTTCTAGATTCTGAATTATATTTTAACAAGTTATTGAACATATAGTATTCGTAATATAAAAAATGAAAGCTACGTTCAACTGTTATCCGATAATATGTATTCTAGAAGTTTTTGCCATTCCTAAGATAAGGCTCGCGGACACTTGTTCTAAAACAGCCAAATGTTGAATTTTTATAATAATACGGGCAAATCAACAAAATGATCAATATGGGTTGAAGCCGTAATGAGTTCGGTCAAATGTCAAGTGGCAGCCCACATTCCACTGCGCCGTTCAAGGCTGTTCTATTTGAATAACAATCTTTCTCAAGACGGCTGGTAATTTAAGATTGGCTTTTAAACGGTAAGAGAAAGGGAATATTATTAAGTTAGGAATAAGAAACATGACAGTCCCGGACATAGTTCGAGTTTCTGTTTAAGTTGTCTTTGCCAATTTAGGTGAGAATAGTAGTAGAGTTGTGTTTAACACCCGTTTTGATACTGATGATACTTGAGATGAAGTGGTGTATTGGGAAAGGATTTTTTAAGGAAGGAAGCGTTTCAGCCTAAGTTTAGGGTACCTCCCCGGCATTTGCCAGTTATGAGGACGGAGGAAAACCTGGGAAAAAAAAAAAAAAACCTTTAAGGGAAGACGGTACTGGTGGAATTCGAACCCCAGACTACCCGCTCGCGAGTCCGTGCCTTAACGGCCACCAGTGGCGGTAGGTGAGAGTGAAAATTGGAATTTTACTTGGATCCTCCATTCAGGGGATCAATTATGCGTAACACTAAGCACCATGTAACCACTTCTATAGATAAAACTGTTGGGTTTGCACTAATTTTTCAAGAGAATGTTAAAAACTTATAAGTTTATACATATACAATATAACTAGATAAGCAGGAAAATGGATTGAAAATCACAGATTAATATCGCAATATTTCGAACAGCGCGTGTTCTTCTTAGGCAAGAAGACAAGTGAAAGCAGTGAAAATAAATATTGAATGTCAAAGTAACGTAATGCATAGAAACAGATTAAACAAGCAACAAGAGTATGACAAAGTAAAGGAGAGAGAGAGAGAGAGAGAGAGAGAGAGAGAGAGAGAGAATATAAACATATATTAATACCTAAGATTTATACCCTGTGATATATGCACTTCAAGCAAAAATATAGCTGCCATTTCTTTATATATACACAATGTTTTATCGTGTTCGTTTAATAACTACTTACACCGAATTATTTCTAAAAACAATTTTGTTTTATTCTAATGCACTATGATTAAATGCAAAGTTGTTCTAGTATTCCATATATTATAATTGATTTAGAAATAAAATAGTAATGATGATTTTTGATATGATAACAATTGATAAACGATTAAATAGAACGACGAAAATCTATGAAGAAAGAAAAATGTTTGTTTTCAAATATTAGCCATTGCTTCGATATTTGGTTCATCATTTCTGCCAAGAAAATAGGTGAAATATGAATTGGTATATGAGCACTACGTAAAATGGTGCGCAAGTAAGAAAGTTAAATACTTGAGAATTGAGAAGCATTTGTTTGCATATATACAGAGAGAGAGAGAGAGAGAGAGAGAGAGAAGGAAATTGCTTCGAATATCTCTGGCCTGGAATAGAATATAAGAGGGTAGGTCCAAAAGTTTCCGGCCTAACCATGTTCTAGACATGATAAAGGCAAAAACTATATTTCACTTTTCAATATAGTTACCCTTTATTCCAATACACTTCTCACCTTTTTGAATTAACATTTCAATTTCCTCCTCCCCAAATAGTCAGACGTCTTGTCTGCAAAATGGGTATAAACAGCATCCATCACTTCTTCGTCACACTTGAATTTCCTTCATCGAAGGTCCTTCTTGAGTTTTGAGAAGAGGAAATAGTCACTGGGAGCTAGATCTGGGCTGTGAGTGGATGGTTGATCTCCTTGAAGTCACATTTCTTCACAGCTTCCTTTGCAACAAGAGTTGTGTGCACAGGCGCGTTGTCGTGAAGACGCACACCACCAACTCAGCTTCCCTTGCTTTTTCTCTTTGATGGAAGCACGTAGTCTGTGCAATAGGCCAGCATAGTACTCCCCATTTACTGTGGTGTTCCTCTCCTTGAAGTCAATGAAGAGTATTCCTTCACAGTCCCAAAAGATTGTGACCATGAATCTTCTTGGTTGACTGAGTGACCTTGGCCTTTAGAGGCGGTGCTTCGCCAGGTTTACCCCTGCCACTCCATTGATTCTCTTTTGGACAAGGGATCATAGTAGAGAACCATAGTTTCATCTCCTGTAACAATGGTTTGCAGAACTTCTGTCTCGTTGCCACGGCACAGCTCCAAAAATGCATGACAACAGATGACTCGCTGTTGCTTTTGGACTGAGGAAGGAAGTCTAGGCACCCATCTTGCACGAATCTTATTCGTGTTTAAATGTTCATGAATAATTCGAAGGGCTGTTGTTTTAGAAAGTTCCAACCTTGCTGGTATTTCTGTAACTTTGAGCCGCCGGTCTTCCATAATTTCTCCTTCCAAAAGAGCGATGTTTTCAAGAGTGAGCACCTCCAAGGGCCGACCTACAAGCAGCAACGAGGCATCTGCTGTCAGGCATTTTTGAAGCTCTGCCGTGCCAACGAAAGAGAAGTCCTATAAATTATTGTTACAGTAGATGAAATTATGGTCGGTGCTCTACTATGATCTTTGTCCAAAACAGAATCAATGGAGTGACGTAAACCTGACGAAGCACCAACTCTAAAGGCCAAGGTCACTCAGTCAAACAAGAAGATCATGGCCACAATCTTTTGGTACAATGAAGGAATTCTCTTCATTGATTTCAAGGAGAGGAACACCACAGTAAATGGGGAGTACTATGCTGGTCTACTGCACAGACTACGTGCTTCCATCAAAGAGAAAGGGCAAGGGAAGCTGAGTTGATGGTGTGCGTCTTCACGACAACGCGCCTGTGCACACACCTCTTTTTGGAAAGGAAACTGTGAAGATATGTGACTTCAAGGAGATCGACCATCCACCCACAGCTCAGAACTAGCTTCCAGTGACTATTTCGTCTTCTCAAAACTCAAGAAGGACCTTTAAGTGTGACGAAGAAGTGATGGATGCTGTTTATGCTCATTTTGCAGACAAGACGTCTGTCTATTTGGGGAAGAGGAAATTGAAATGTTAATTAAAAAAGGTGAGAAGTGTATTGGAATAAAGGGTAACTATATTGAAAAGTGAAATATAGTTTTTGTATTTATCATACCTAGAAAATGGTTAGGCCGGAAACTTATGGACCTACCCTCGTAGAGGTAGGGAGGTAAGAAGTAAGAGATAGAATGAGGATATGAGAAACAAGAAACCTTTGCGAGATTAGAGAAAAGAATTCGCGGAGAATATACCGAAAGATAAAATTAATTTAGGGGAGAGAGAAGTCCCTAGAAATTTGTGATTAATTTGGGTTAAGGTTTCGTTTGGGCCAGAATAGGAGTAAGAATTTGTGTGGAATTTTGAGAAATGTTGTAGGAATGAATGTCCCATGTGTGGTTAATGATAATGAGAACCATATTGTGAACAAACGAAGTTGTGGAAACTACAGGAATGGAAAGAGAAATTGAATAAACTTGAGGGAAAATTTTTAATAAGGATGAATTTAGGAATTGAAGGAGATAAATATTTTAAAATGATGGGTGAGTAATACTTGTGCAAAATTGAATATAAATGTTGGAGGAAGGTTAGAAGTAGTACGGGGAAGATATTTTAAATATAGAGAATTAGTAATGATTATAGGTTCGTCTCCAATGGAGTAATGTGTTGGGACTGGAAATAGATAGGTACACACATTTGAGTAGGTTGTAAGATACTGCATGTTATCCATTTTGAATATGATGGTGCTAAATAAATAAATAAATATAGTGTTGGTTGGTATTAGAATTTAGTAATAGTATTTGCCTAATTGTGAAATAATGGAAATAAGTTAATTGTAATGTCATTGTGTTTGTTGGAAATTGCGCTATGGAGACATGTTCCAAAATTCCGTGGTATTTCGAATGGAAGCTTCATAAATAAGAGATGTACCGCTCCTTTGGAAATTTAAACTTGGTATTTGAACAGGCAGGCCATAAATCCACATCTCAAATTGATTGTCTAAGACCCCTCTGCAATCTCTGAAAGTATTGCAATGTAGTTCATTAACATCTGATTCCCTATGGGTGGCCGGGGTCGTTAAGGCGTGGACTTGTGAGCGGGAGGTCTGGGGTTCGAATTCCACCAGGACCGTCCTCCCTGACTGAGGGTTTTTCCAGGTTTTCCTCAGTCCTCATAAATGGCAAATGTTAGAGAGGTACCCTAAACTTAGGCCTGGAAAATCCCTTTCCCAATATTTCATTTCATTTCATGTGTTCACCGCCTGTGGTGCCTCAGTAGTAAAAATGGGCGTTAAAAAGCATTAAAAAATTAACATCTGACACTCATTTCTAAAAATGAATACAGAACGAATATATAAAAATATTCAAAGCTACATCCATTGAAAGTAGCTGGTGTATACAAGTAACATTTTAATTTCTCTTGAAGATTTTAAAATTATTCAATATTTTGTTAAATATATTTATTAATAAACCTGAATAGTGTGAGGATTTACTCCATACTTTCACAATCTTTTGGATCTATTAAATCTATAGATATTTTCAAACAAATATTAAATGCAAACTAATCAAAGAGCAGACCTAACGGACCAAGTCAAGGGCGTTACTTTATATCATACACCTGAAATTTTCCCTTAGGCGGAAATGTTGATACAGTATTTTCAAAATTGGTTCTCGTTGTTGTAGTGGTAGCGATACTTGCCTCTCCTAAACCCAAGATCGCGCGCGAGTTCAATCCAGGTCAGGATCGATGGATTTTTTTGGGCGTAAAAATCCTAAGTGTGGCTTCCTTCGGAAGGGAAGTGAAGTCGTGGATCCCGTGTCGTACATTTACGGCACAATAAAGAACCTCAAGCCTGAAAGAAAAGACCTCAGAGCAAAATTTGTCGGTCGTTTAACGCCCTGAATTGAATGGGACGCTGATGACCTGAGATGTTAAAGAGCGTCCGTAAGTAAATAAAAACTGCTTTTAAAAGAGATAATATGTCTAAAAGGTTTTGGTGATGAATATGGTGAGTTCTTCATGTAAGAGAAGAGTTATTGGCTCCCCTAGCCTATTAACCGGTGCAGTTTCGAAATTACAGCCCGTACTGACGGCAGTTTGAAAAATGGGCAGCCATCTCGGTATGAAGGTTCACTCCGCAGGAGTGCGTGCTACTGGTTTGCCACCAGCGAGTCGTGATATGTGGACTGACGTACCACATGTTTACAGGGAATCCTAAACAGGCTCTCTTAGGCTTAGTGAGTCAACTAATGAACACTTTTCTTGCTACTGCGTGTTGCCTCTCATCTTGGGCATTGACTCCGAATCAGAGGTTGCGAAACAAAACGGAATCGTTTGGATGTGATACAAAGAGCTAATAAAGGATTAGATGGAGACCAAAGCTATTAATAAATCAGAATGCTGGAATAAGATAAGAAGAAGGAAAGCAAATCTCTCTGGATTTGAAGCCGTATTGGCTTTATACAGCAGTCAATATTAATTTTTTTCTTCTTCCGGACTACCGCTATTGTATCGTTTTTTAAATACAGAGGGTGCCAAAAATGTATACACACTTCAAGCATAGAAAAAAAAAACTGTGTTAACATAACAAAACTGAATTCACACAAACAGAAAATGATGAGCATAATCATCTTAGACTTTTACAGTTACAACAGTTGCTCAGATGGGGCCACGTTTGCGCAAGTGTCCTCAGCGATTGCAAAACATGCCGTTTCAATTTGTTGCTGTGCGAGATCTCCAAGATCTGCCCTTGTGAACATCGCATACGTCACCACGAGTCTCAAATTTGTCTCGAAAGCGTGCAATTGTTACTCGCGTTGGCGGTTCTGTTCTGTACACACGTCTCCATTGTCTTTGAACTTCAACAACATTCTCGGTTTTCCAATACGACTTCAAAATTGCTTTCCGCTCTTCAAACCATAATCTTGGCTTCATTTTGTTGTAGCAACGCTATCATAATGTATGTGAGTCACATCTGTTTACAGAACATCATACTACACATTACTGTTGTTTTTCGGTCCAACTTTGAAATATATTAAATAGATATCTACTGTGAAAGTGTGTATACATTTTTTGGCATCCTCGGTATATCAGATTCATGAAAGTCTATTCAAAGTCTGTTGAAGATTGTTTCAATTCCAGTTGTACAAATAATTCTATTCGCTTTTATACCAACAACTGGCCACTTAGTCTCGTCTGGAAATCTCCGATAGCCCATTTCTTCTGAACAAAATCACAAAAGCACCAATAAATATTAATTTGTTATCTTAAAACTACGATAAATTTTTCTGAAAATAAAGTAACAAGGTGGTTTCAAGCAGTGTTTCTTGCTTAGAGATATTTAAACTAAGAATGCCTCATTTTTCAAATTTGTACTTTAGATTTACCGTTTAAGGTAGACGATTCTGAAAATAAAAAATATTTTATAGTTTATAGCCATTCTTTACTATATACTGAGGGTGTCAAAAAATGTATACACACTTTCACTGTAGATACCTATTTAATATATTTCAAAGTTGGACCGAAAAACGACAGTAATGTGTAGTATGATGTTCTGTAAACAGATGTGACTCACATTACGTTATGCTAGGGTTGCTACAACAAAATGGAGCTAAGATTGTCGTTTGAACAGTGGAAAGCAATTTTGAAGTGGTATTGGAAAACTGAGAATGTTGTTGAAGATCAAAGGCAATGAAGACGTGTGTACAGAACAGAAAAGCCGTTGGACTTCTACCTATGGGGAACTCTTAAGGATGTTGTATACCGTAGAAAACCAGCTACACTAACAGCACTTCGGGAAGAAATTGAAACGGCATGTACTGAGGACACTTTCGCAAAAGTTGCTCAATCAGTAGTTCAACGTACTCAGAAGTGTATCGACGCCGATGGTGGGCATTTTGAGCAACTGTTGTAATTGTTAAAGTCTAAGATGATTAGTGCTCATCATTTTCTGTTATGTTATATTAACACAATTTTTCTTTGCATGAAGTGCGTATACCTTTTTTTTGGAACCCTCTGTATTTACTCGTGCCACTATGTTTTATTTATATCGCTTGGATCTTAAAACATTTTAGTTGCACATTTTTAAAAGTATAATTTTTCACTGAAAATAGCTGTAATCCAAATTTTAAAACGCACTTAAAATACTTAAAGAATTCACGACAATTTAAAAAAGCTATGCATTTTGTAGAAAGGAAAATGTTAAACACACCTAAATGATACAAGAACATTTTAAACATGCTGTAAGAAAGTCAAATAATTATTTTTATAGTGTAGCAACGCTTTTAAGAATTATATACGTTAAGATATTTTTGTTAAACTTCTCATTCATTTAAGGGCATTCTATATTCGTTCGCTCACACGTTTGTCTCATGGAAATGTTTCAACGATTCTGGAATTTAAGTCTTTCAATAAAACACTTCTTCCTTTAAATTTTCACAACAATAAAATAAGTATTTGGGTACAGTATTTGAGTTTTGAAAATTGATCAGTTTTCCAAATTGCAAATATTCGATGTCTTTTAATGTACAACATATCAGCAAATTTCGTAATACTTTAACAGTAACCTAGGAACGAACCTTATTATTTTAGATCGTGTCTGTATACTGTATTACCTCTAACGTTCAATTGCTTTCATAATATTTCAGGATGTCATTCGCAAAGAATCCACACTTTTTGCTGCCACTCTCTGTACATTTATGTCTTTCTTGTCAAATATTGACACTGGAACGACTTGTGTTATGCAAGTTCAGAGGAGTTAACTCCAATTGCTCTCTGTGTCTGTTGGGATGTGTTTAACACGGCGAAATCATTGTACCATTGATATGTAGGCAACGCTTACGTTTGACAGTATTTCATAATACACCTACAGATACGATTTAGTTTCCTAGCAACAATTGGTAATTTAGTTTATGCTAAAATTGGTTTAATTTTAGCAAAATTAAACAAAGATTTACATGAACATAATGGGCAAACAAAACATTATCGCAGAGTTACAGTTCAGTGGGTTACAGCTATCTAGATAGATATTAAAATGGGGGAAGTTATTTCAGATTAAATTTAGATCCTCTGCTTTGAATGTTGACGAACAAGTAGTTCTAACTGTAAAATAAACTATTAATGCAACTGAAAACAGACATGAACTCCTGCACAAGTACTTCGTGTTATGCGAATTTCTATTTTAAAGAAATGAACTTGCGATTTGAGTCATTGAGCAACTTTCATACTGTCCACATTTGCACTATAAAAACCTTACAAGAAGAATTTATATTCATGATGAGAGAAAGATTCATTCAAATTCATTTGGAATTAGTTTTATTATTAAGGCATTTTAAACATATTGTCTTATGGCTCGTATGTTATCTTCGTTACCAACCCATTTTCAAATTATGTATCCTGTTTTCAAGTCACTATTTTTTGATATTTTCGGTATTCTTTTGTCTTTTATCTTGTATTAGTATATTATATAAATACTCAAATGGGTACGATTGATATTGACGGAAGAAAATATTTCGTTACTTCAGCCTTGATCAATAACTGGACTTTGTGCTAAGTTGGGACACTTCGGGTAGTAAGAGATGACATGGAGACATACCCGACGGCCAGAACACATTGGAGGTAAGTAAGACACTGAGGTACACGGATATTCTTAACATTGTTTCTAGATTCTACATTCCGTGGAGCCCCCCCCCTCCCAGGGGCAGTTTCCATAACAGACGCCGAAGTGGAAACCTTTCCAAAGTGCAAACTACAGTAACACTGCAGTAGACCACCTCGCACTGTACTTTCGATCCTGTAACGGAACCAAACGGAAATTAAAGGATGTGAAATGAGAGAGTGGAAAATTCATAGGAAGTAAACATCTATTTCAGTGTAATTTTATCGACCAGGTAAAAAAACTCGAAAAAAACCAAAGTAAGAATGACCTGTGCGAGTGTGATCAATTAAAGTTCACTGTAAATTTAAATAATTCATTTCCAACCCGGAGAAGATTTTCAGTCTTGTAACAGATGCCCCCCCCCCTTCTTGCTCTAAGTGTTAAATCAGTATTAGGGTAAGACTGCATAATTCTGATACAAATAATTTGATAAGGAAATTAGAAATATTTGTATTTGACTGCAGTTGTACTCTGTGATAAAATGCTAATCACTACAATTTCATCACTAAAATTTCCCGAATAAAACGCAAATTTTCTTTTTTCTCCAAAACATATTTTATACGAAGCATCACACTGAAATTTTCTTAAAAGGGGAGGGGGGATCACACTGTTGTTTTTAAAGTGCAGTGGTGCGGATTTGTTTCCTATCATTTCTAGAAGCCAGTCTTCCTATATTTTTTAGTTTCAAGGCGCTGTTCGGGTATTAAGTAGGTGGTCTAATTTTTTCTTGATGTTGATTCTTTCCAATGATCATGATAATGGCATCAGGTGACACAGAGTTAATAATCTTAGAACTTGAGAAGAATGCTAATTTCATGGTCTTGTATAGAGCTAGTCTATTTTTTTATTTTAGATGTTCATTGTTTTTTTATTACTGATTAATTAAATTTCATTTGAGTACTTGGAAATATTTTGCAGTTTTTGACAGATATCTTTGATAGCTTCTGCATGCGTAGTAAGGAAAATTTCGTACCACCTTTCTTCTGTGATGTTTTACAAAGATGGGGAAAAAAAAAAATAGACATACATTGAACTTATGCATTGGATGGATTGATTGGGACGGGAGAAAAGGATGTAGTCAGGGAAACACTGAATGGCCAAGTTCCAGGGGCGATGGGGCAGAACATAAAGAGATTCCTAACTATGATTCTAGATAGAACGCCCCGACACCGGTAGATCTTCTCTCCGGTTCCTTAACAGAAACCGGGGCAGAAATTTTATCCAAGCTCCAAGCCCCCGTCACACCGCGCAACTCCACCTCGCCCTGGCACTTTTGGCCCATTAACAAAACCAACGGAATTAAAATATAAGAAATGGGAGAACGAAAAAATCGTGGAAGTATTGCTTTATCCCAGCATCCGCCTAAGCGACCAGGAAAAGAAGAAAAAGAAGAAGAAGAAGAAGATCAGAATAGTCATTTCCAAGAGATTTAAACCCGGGACCCCCCAAAAAGCGAGTCCCAAGTGTTACCGCCTAAGGTACCCTGCTTGGTTGCCTCATGTAAGGTAAATCATCCATCACCTAGGTAACCAAAAGGAATAACAAATGTTGCTAGCAGATTATATACGGTTGTTTATGTTAGTAAAATGTGGTATAGTTACAGCAGCAAAGAATATAGCTCAGACATTAGTTGTATAAGTTAAGCATATAATATAACATAAAATATAATAAACCGCCACTTATTTTGTCAAATTAAATCTTTACCTTGGTAAACCGAGGGATATAATCATACACTCAAAAATAAATACATACATACAATGAAAATATAAAAACAACCAGGCGACTTGAATATATAAAATAACTAGAACGTTCTACTCTTAAAATAGAATAACCACTAAACACAATCAAAAACACAATATAAAAAGTATTTCCAGTAAGGCTGCCCTTCTCCATGTGAAAGACACAATTGGGGGGGGGAGTGGAGTTGAAATATTTGTTTTATATTGTGTTTAATATATATATACATAACTATATGTGGTTTGTTTGATATGATAATACATTAAATAAAATGGTGAATTGGGAAAGAGATATATTTTTTTTAAGGAATGAAGCGTTCCAAGCAAAAGTTTAGGAACCTCCCCGGCATTTGCCATTTGCCATTTATGAAGATTATGGATTCAGGAAAAACTGGAAAAAACCTCAGGGAGGACGGACATGGTGGGAATCGAAACCTAGACCTCCCGATTACCAGTCCGCGCCTTAACGACCTCGGCCACTCGTGGCGGTTCAAAACTTTGGGGAAAATGTTCCCACATAATCAGGATATACATAAAAATATATAATATGATCAATGTATAATATAAACAATGTAAACATTGAACACTAGTACGGAATTGTTTTATTTCCTTATTCTACACTTGTGTCACATAGCAGAATACTCAAAAAACAGGACTATGGGAAACAGAAAATTATATGAAAGGTTCCTCCGTTAGTTTGGTACATCTATCAACCAGTCACGTTATGGTATGGACTCCCTGATGCGCTGATGTATTCCTGGAGTGTCTCGTATTGTCTGGCAGCCTTGCACAATACGAACAAAAAACTTTTTGCACATTTGGCTAATCCATGCATCATATAAGCTTCTGCCGACTCTGCATTTGAATACCTCATTTTTTTACTATACTTGGAATGAGGCCCGTAAACAAACAGAACCGACACTACATGCTCGGTACTATGTCAAGATGAAATGACTAGCGGATTACTCGACACAGAGCGGCCTCAACAACGATGAACCTAGGAACTAACACCTCCACTCCGTTTAACTACGTAAAGGCGAGTGTTTTACCTACTGTACGTGTTAAACAAGTGTTCTGTTCTGGGGGTATTGCCACAGATCAGCTATGCTGTCATTCTATCTTGCCTATCTTGACGGTCCTGGTAGTGTAGTGGTAACCATACTTACCCTACCCAAGATCGCGAGTTCAAACCCGGCCAGGATCGATGGATTTTTTTCGCGAGTAAAAATCCTAAGTATGGCTTCCTTCGGGAGGGAAGTAAAGCCGTGGTCCCGTGTCGTATATTTACGGCACGAAAAAGAACCTCAAGCCTGAAAAAAGCAAAATTTGTCGGCCGTTTCACACCCTGAATTGAATGGGACGCTGATGACCTGAGATGTTAAAGAGCGTCCGTAAATAAGTAATATAAAAATATATCTTGCCTATCACACTGTGTAGGCGGAATTGTAGACAACGAACTACACCAAAAAATAAATAATTTCGGAACTCATTTTACATACTTGTACCCTTTATATGCAAGAAATGCGAAAATAGATAAAACACTTAAATGTTCACAAAATTGTCTATTACAACCGAATTTGTACCTATATAAAATATATCACAACCATACCACATTAATGTTTTTACCTGATATTGCTTTTCGTAGCATATTCTCAGATTTAGGTATTGTATGATTTTCATGATAATGCATTAAAATTGTAGGAATATAAAGAGTAAAGCTATACTGCCTTCTTATTTAGCATATATTTTAATTTATTTCTACGTCATCAATTTTACACAATTGCTTACTTGCTGTTCTTGATGTGTTCTGAAAACATGTTTGCTATAAATCCCAAGAGTTTTATGTTTTCTTTCAGGAACTTGATGTCATTTATAAATTGCTCTCTGTAAACGGCAAGCTCTAAATACTTAGTTATCTCGGACTTCCAGTAATGGGTGCGCCATCATTGATGGGGTTTTCAACGCTTCGCTCATTCTGTGTTGAGTTTCTTTTCCGGCCATCACCCGAAGTTCGAAATGCTCGTAAACTATAAAGACCCCTATCATGGAAGTCTATGAATACTTTTTAAAATAATCTTCCTCAAAACCAAGATTTTGGTTGAATTATTTTTGCATTTCTCTAGATTATAAAATCATGGATTTTAGCTTGAATATATGAGTTAATGGTCAGGTAAATTACATATAAAATAGTAATGAAAGGGTGTAATGTCACACAACAGTGAAAAACACCTCGGCGGTGTCTTTGATTAGACGCCTTGAGCACAAACGAAACACTTTAAATGAATATCTACCCAATGTTGTTTAAAACAATACGTTGCAACAGAAACTTTGCTTCACCCTTCCAGCCTATAAGGTTAACCCCTACGCTGCACCCCTGACTTTTCTAATTATTTAGAGTAAACAGCTGTGATTGAGTACCTGCAAGTGAAGAAAATGCGTCTTTCTGGAATTCCTTTATATGTCTGAACTTTATAAAAATAGTAAAGAATTTAAATTTGTTAGAACATCCTGAAAATGAATATGTCATTCCATGGAAAATAGTCACAAAAATAATTGCATAATTTACTGTTGCAAAATGGACAAGTGACTATATTAGAGGAAACAAACACATCCCGTATTGTATAACTAAACTTAAGCAACATAAGACATAAAATGTTTTCAGGCGGACAAACAGAAATTTTCTGATAGATTTGTGATCATGTATGGGTCAAGGATTTAATCTCCATTATTCTGGAACCTGCAGTAACGATTTTAAAGTGCAGCTATTATCAGGCAACACAATGCTTTCCTTTGGTTAACGCACGATGTATTATTCTGGTTATTTGCAAAGAGAAGTCGCAACAAATTATTATTGTTGTTGTTGTTATTATTATTATTATTATTATTATTATTATTATTATTATTATTTCATTTCCATTCCATTTTTCTGAAGAACTTGTGACATTTCCTCCGTGGTATGGCAATATTGTAGCGGATTTCTGAGGCCGAGATTCACTTAGGGCGCCACTACATGTCCCAATGGAGATGATGGTGAAGATAAGTTATACTGCACCGAAGAGTCCGTAGATCAATGGTTACCTAAACTAAATCAGTAAGGACTCTTTTTTTTATTGATTTATTTATGGAGGCTCTTTAACATCTCAGGCCATCAGCGTCCCATTCAACTCAGGGCGTGAAACGGCCGACAAATTTTGCTCAGAGGCCTCTCTTTCAGGCTTGAGGTTCTTTATAGTGCCGTAAATGTACGACACGGGACCCACGGCTTTACTTCCCTTCTGAAGGAAGCCTTACTTAGGATTTTTACGCCCAAAAAATGTCAGTAAGAATGAATACCGCGATAGGTGAATGAGGTCGTTAAGGCGCGGACTCGTTAGCGGAAGATTTGGGGTTCGAATCTAGTCAGGACCGCCCTCCCTGAATGAGGTTTTTCCCAGGTTTTCCTCAGTCCTCATAATGACAAATGTCGGGGAGGTGCCCTAAATTTAGGCCTGGAACGATTTCTTCCTTAAAAATATTCTTTCCCAATATATCATTTCATCTCATGTATATCAGTGCCCTTCGTCTGTGGTACCTCAGTAAAAACGGGCGTTAAACACTATTCATTCATTTTATTAGTAAGGATGAATGAAATAAATGAATGATGGATCAAATGAGCTCGGAGTGCTTGACTCCTTAAAGTTATCTGGCATATATTTATCCAGGTAAGGCTTAATTTGCGGGAAAAAGAGAGGGGGGAAACAGACAGCTTGACCTGACTGGGAATCGATCCCAGAACCTCCGACTAGCAGACCAAGAAGACTCTTGCTCTTTCAAAATTAGGAGAAGTAATCAAGGAGAAACGACACAAAGTTGTTTTTCTTCAGAATAACCTTTCAAGGTACTGAAACAACCTGCTTACTCTGCAGATCTAGTTTCCAGAAACACCAAGCTGTTCCAAAATTAAAAGAAAACCTCCGAATGAGGAAATTTTCATAGTTTAATCGGTTGGACATCCTATCTTCCAAGAAGCTGTAGACATCTTAAAGAACGTCTTTAAATCAAATAGAAAGGGGGGCAATATAGGAATTAACCCTCCAATGTATGATCTATTTAAAAGAAAATCGTTACACTCGACCTCTGTAAAATAGTTAACAAAACTTTGCATTTTAAGTGCTTGCATGTTTGAAGCCTTGGGACTGTATTTTTTTTCATCTTGAGATGGCCTTCGAAATTTCCAGGATATGTGACAATCAGGTGTGAGGAATTCAGCCACATCCTGAGTGGATGCTATTGTCCGTAGCAACGCAGGCTGAAGCTTTGCGGTTAGATTCCAGGCAATGCATTTCATTTTCCCCATCTGATTCATCGTTCAATATTCCGCAGTGTTCAGAAAAAGAATAAGATCGGTACATTTTTGTTTATTGGGCTCAAATATAGTAATTCCATTCATGCAGTCCCTTTTTAAATTTAAAATGTTGACTGCCATATAAAAAAGTTTGAATAGCAACACACAATTATGTTCAAGGTTGATTCAAATACCTTAAGAATGTTGAAATACTGTAAATCAGATTAGATACCTTACCTTACAGCTTAAAAGGAACTTTATATTCCGAGAGTTTAATGAATGCAAATATTACGCCAGCGCCTGCCTGTTATAATAATACGAGACGTGTTCAACAAAAATTATTATAAATGTTACATGCATTATTTCTCGCGGTAAAATTTAACTTTACAATATTTTGTTATCTAAATGCGTAATGTTCACATGGTACCAGTTTTATTGTTGTCACGGTTCGCGCCTGTGAGAGGTTTGCAGTTCAGATATGCTCACCTCCTTCTACAGTAAAATGGAGGTGACAATGAACAATATGCTGCTTTTCGTCTCAATATGTTGAGGATGCCAAAAAATGTATACACACTTTTACAGTAGATATTTAATTAATATATTTCAAAGTTGGACCGAAAAACAACAGTAATGTGTAGTATGATGTTCTGTAAACAGATGTGACTCACAAACATTATGATAGTGTTGTTACGTGACAGGTAAATCAACAATGAACAAATGAAGCTAAGGTTATCGTAAGATATTCTGTAAACAGATGTGACTCACATTACGTTATGCTAGCGTTGCTACAACAAAAAGGAGTCAAGATTTTCATTTGAACAGCGGAAAGCAATTTTGCAGTGGTATTTGAAAACCGAGAATGTTGTTGAAGTTCAAAGGCAATGGAGACGTGTGTACAGAACAGAACCGCCGTTGGACTTCTATCTATGGGGAACTCTTAAGGATGTTGTATACCATAGAAAACCAGCTACACTGGCAGCACTTCGGGAAAAAATTGAAACGGCATGTGCTGCAATCGCTGATGACACTTTCGCAAACGCTGCTCAATCAGTAGTTCAACGTACTTAGAAGTGTATCGACGTCGATGGTGGGCATTTTGAGCAACTGTTGTAACTGTAAAAGTGTAAGATGATTAATGTTCATCATTTTCTGTTTGTGTAAATTCAGTTTTGTTATGTTAACGCAGTTTTTTCTTTGCTTGAAGTGTGTATACATTTTTGCCACCCTCTGTATATTCAGCTGGAGTCTATGGAGAGCTATTCTTCCCTATAGCACAGAGCAAAGATGGTTGAAATGTTTAAAGAGGAAAGGAAAGGGAATCATTTTCAAAGAAAAGGGAACCCGACGCTTCAGTTTGTGCTCTAAGGGAAGAAAACATTAACACAGCTCTTATCATTGTGAGAGAGGATTGTCGAATAATATTAAGAATGTTTTCAGAAATTCTGAAAATTTCACTGTGGGCCTCGCACACGTTGGTAACTGAAAAGTTGGTTGCACATGAGACGTGTTCGCGCACGGTGGATTCCAAGACTGCTGATTACCGAACAAAATGACATTCAGGTGCAGGCTTGCTTGTAGATGCGGAGTTTCTTTCAAAAGTAATCATTACTGATGAAACTTGGCTACAAAATTTAGATCCTGAGGGCAAACAGCAAAGCTCAGAGTAGAGATCTCCATCAAAAGTGTTTGTTTCTGCCTGGAAAGTTATAGTCATCTCATTTTTCGACATTCAAGGAATGATTTACCACCATACACCACTGTAAATGTGAAATACTACAGAGGTGTTTTGCAAACTCTGCAAGGCTATTACATTCAAGTTCAACAAGCTGGATGATACACCACGATAATGCTTGGTGGCACATCGCAAACGTTGTTGTTGAATATCACACAAAAATAAATGTGAAGTTTTTCCCTCACCTATCCCATAGTCCATATTTAGCCCCAAATTGAAGAAAAACCTTCATAAGAAGCATTTCCTACCATCAAAAGCAGTGATTAAGGCTGTCCAGCATGTCTTTGAAGAATAGCAGAAACGCTGGAACAAGTGCATTGCATCCAACGGAGAATATTTTGAGAAAGATCATCAAATTATGAGAATGTGTAATGATATGTAGTCAAAAAAAAAAAATATATATATATATATATATATCTTTGTAGATAGTTTTCTCATCGATGGCTGGACATCACAGTTTTCTGTTACAAACATTATTTCTGCGGCTGTAATTAAAATATAAGTTTAATTTAACTAGTTATTAAGACTATGGTGTGCCAGTGTATAGCAGATTTTACTGTAGTGTATTGTATTGAAATGCAGTGGCAGTATAGACCTGCAGTACAGAACTTTACCATTGCTACTGCTACTGCTGAATGAAGGCAACAGGCTTCTAAAATCTTAATAACAAGAATTAAATTTATACGTGCGTGGCTAAACGTACCCAACGGAGAAAGAGAAAGAAACAGAAGTTTCATTTTATGAAAGTATCACAGTAAGGCACCTATTACAAATTCTTTTCCCTGACTTTCATGCATCAAAATAATCGAAGACCCTGTGATTAAAAGTCTGGAATTTGCAGATGAGATCTGCCTCTACAGAACGCAGTGTACATAGAGGGTAGGTGCATAAGTTTCCGGCCTTGCCAATAAGGATTATCGCTTTCACAAAATCCTTCACAAATGTGTCATACCTTATCTGTTAACAAAATAATTACAGTTCTTCACAAAAGAAGGACTTATTCCAAATGAATTTAAACAACGATTGGACGGTGTATATGGGGAAGCATCCCCCTCATATTTTACGGTAAAATAATGGGCCAAGCTTTTCCGAATGGATCGAGAAAGCATTGAAGACAAGGAGCGTGCTGGTCGGTCCTTGGAGGTGCTCTCTCCTGAAAACATCGCTCTTGTGGAAGGAGAAATTATGGAAGACCGGCGGCTCAAAGTTACAGAAATAGCAGCAAAGTTGGGCATTTCTAAAACAACAGTCCTTCGAATTATTCATGGACATTTAAACACGAATAAGGTTAGTGCAAAATGGGTGCCTAGACTTCTTTCCTCAGTCCAAAAGCAGCAACGAGTCATCTGTTGTCCGGCATTTTTGGAGCTCTGTCTTGGCAACGAGAGAGAAGTTCGGCAAACCATGTTACATCAGATGAAACTATGGTTCTCTACTATGATCCCCCTGTCCAAAAGTGATTCAATGGAGTGACGTAAACCTGGCGAAGCGCTGCCTCTAAAGGCCAAGTTCACTATCAACCAAGAAGATCATGGCCACAATCTTTTGGCACTGTAAAGGAATACTCTTCATTGACTTCAAGGAGAGGAACATCACAGTAAATGGGGAGTACTATACTGGCCTACTGCACAGACTACATGCTTCATTCAAAGAGAAAAGGCGAGCAAAGCTGAGTAGTGATGTGCGCCTTCTTCACGACAACGCGCCTGTGCACACAGCTCTTGTTGCAAAGGAAGCTGTGAAGAAATGTGACTACAAGGAGATCGATCATCCACCCTATAGCCCAGATGTAGCTCCCAATGACTATTTCCTCTACTCCACACTCTAGAAAGACCTTCGAAGAAGGAAATTTAAGTATGAGGGAGAAGGAATGAATTATGTTTATGCCCATTTTGCTGACAAGACTTCTAACTATTTATTGGAGGGGGAATTGAAATGTTAATTCAGAAAATGTGAGAAGTATATTGCAATAAACGGTAACTATATTGAAATATGAAATATAGTTTTTGTCTTTACCATATTTAGAAAATGGTTAGGCCAGAAACTTGTGGATCTACCCTCGTATACTTAATATGTTTTGAAATCACAGTTAAATTAATATTTGGATCTTGTCTACCCAATTTTTTAATTTCGATTTTCTCTTCCAATGACCGCAAAGAAAAAGGCTTAGAATGTAATTTTTGTACAGTGTTCATTTTCTACACATTCAATTAACTCATAAAGAAAACAATTACTTCACGAATTCACGCGAAACTTCACTAGCAGCAATAAACTACCTACTAATTAAACCACAGTTTTAGTGATTTGCAGTGACCAAACGGCTGATTATCGCTGCTGGAGAGTGTATGCATGAGAGTATTGTATGATGTTGAAATAACTACCAGCTTTCCCAGTATATCTCTGTGCTGCCTTTAATATGCTGCTTCACTATAAGTGTCCAATTGTCCTTCAAAATATTTTATTCAACTTTGTAATGCAACAACAATATATTGTATAAAACTGGTGGCTTTCCCGGGATCACATGTAATGACAGGCTACATTTCTGTTGGGCTTGGAGCTCTCTGCCGCTTTCTCTAACCTCCCTTGGCCATTGGTTTGCACTGCGTCATCAAACCAACAGCTAATAACCGCAAATGCAAACACCAAGCGCAAGACAAAGGTCCCCTATAGGCATTGCTGTCATTTTTATGCATTAACTATAAGTTATAGGAAGTAAAACGTTGACATTTTTGGAGGTGAGACAAACCAGCGATCCTAGTGGAAATCCTACTAGAACAGACAAACACTTAAGTCTACAGGAAAAGCGCCATGCTGCAGAAGAACTTTAAAAAATATTAGAACAGAAATTAGAAAAATTATGGAAGCGGATCTGTTGCGAATGAATGCAAATGTCATCAAAGCATGTCAGAATATCACTTTGAGCAACTCCTATAAAAATGTTAGTATTTATTTTGAAATAAAACTAAATATTGTGAACAGGTATCGATAAAATATGTGCGACTCCGCAAGACTTGCATTCAGCTGCATGATTAGGTAAAAAACAACTCTTTATATTAGTTAACTGATTGACTTCAAACCGTGTTCTTTATCGATTCCAAATCATCATGAAGCACTCTGAAGTCTTTGAATTTATCTAAAACGAAACTAGCGGTACGTTTATTGGCAATTCTCCGGTCTTAAAACATTATCCAGTAGGATTTGGAACATTTTTTCTTAATTCCATGCCAACTGATACAGCTCTTCAGGCAACTAGAGGTACGTTACCCTTCAAAGATGCAGAAAACTTGTCCCAAACGGAAGTCAATACTGAGATGATCGTTAGGCATTTACAGAGCCCGATGAAATACTTAGAATACTTGCGGGATATGCAATTGTCAGAAGGCGCACGAATACGATGCATTTACTTCATCTTATATCACGGAATGCCCAAGGAAACTCTGTTATGAATACTAAGAAACATTGCGGTATCACGGATGCTGATTTCATCAGATATGATAGTGTGAAAACCACACACTAAGGGCAAGGAAATCTCGCAAGCATAATTTGTGGTGCGAGAACCTTCGTGATCCAAGGAGTTATATGTTTTGGTCTTTGATTTCTAAAATCATGAAGGTTTTTTTTCCTCCAACATTTTTACCTGGTTATTTTAATTTTGTAATGTTTCTCTTTGTACATATGTGTGTCAAAGCTCCAGAATTTCATTTAGCTGTTCAATATAGGCAAATCTAAGATATTTGGGATCTCTGTATTCGTTTCTTTTGAGCGGACAGATTTTATGATTTTTTTAATAGTGTTTAACGCCCGTTTTTACTACTGAGGCACCACAGGTGGTGAACACTGATGATACATGAAATGAAATGATATACTGGAAAAGAATTTTTTAAGTAAGAAAACATTCCAGGCCTAAGTTTATGGTACCTCCCCGGCATTTGTCATTTATGAGGACTGAGGAAAACCTGGAGAAAATCTCAGTCAAGGAGGACGGTCTTGGTGGGATTCGAACCCTCACAAGTCCGCGCCCTAACGACCTCGGCCACTGTTGACGGTATACTTTTATAATGCAATTCAATACAATTCCAATTTAATACTTCCCAATTACAATTTTATAAAGAAATTATTAATTAAAACTTGCAAGACAAGGCTATAGACCAAGTAAATAGAAAAAAATTACTTATGCTGTAAGTAATTTTTTGCTCAGGCGGTACCCGACTTAAATCCCTTGGAACCGGTCAACTTAACCTTGGATTTCTTTTTGGAATGGATATTTCCTTTCCACGAACGTTCTTCTCATCAAATTGATCATTTCATTATGTTGGCTGTGTTGCAGGGAAGAAAGTGCCTTGCTGATGCTGTGTGTGGTGCGGTGGTGGCTTGCGCATTGGAAAGCTGCCTTTCTGAGAGGCAAGGTGGGGGGCTCCTCCAGTGTCGGTGTGCTCTATCTAGAACATTGTTAGGAACCCCGTCTATGTCCTTGCATCACAGCCGCTGGATTCTAGCCGCCCGGTGTCTCCCTTACCACATCCCTTCCTTCCGGAGAAGCCCCAGCAAACAAAAAGATAAACATTTAGCGCGGATAAAGTACCGAAAATTCGTCCTATGTTCTGCCGGCACAACCCATTACAACATGTTACTTACGTATAACCATTCAGTCGTGATATAACTAGAGCTTGCGTTCTTAAGAATATTTCAAGTATGAATAGAACATTAATTTTCAATATTGAATGGAGATTAGAAAATTATTTATTTATCTTTGTAAGATATAAGGCCATGGAGCTTTCTCTTCCATTTTATTAGACCACAGCACCAATGGAATACATTTCTTTTCATTTAGCGCTACAGCCCGGGGTGAGCCTTGGCCTGTCGCAGCGACCTCTGCATCCTGTACCTCCGTCTTACGACTTCATTGATAGATGGCAATATTGAAGGGAGTAATCAGCATACAGGGACAGTGATCGAAACAAAATACAATATGGTGATATAAAATACAAAAATAAGAATGTGAATTTCAGAATATATTGCGCTTAAAAATAACGCAGCTATAATGAGGTTAATGAATTACTATTACAATTCTATTTGTTCTTCAGCATTGTTCTTTAGTGCAAAAAGAAGAGGGAAGTAAGAAAAATAAGAAGAGGAAAAGAGAAAGGTGACAAAATAAGTAACAATTTTAGATTGCCAGATTTGAAGACATTACATTTTAACCTAAGTTTAGTTGCATATATCACATTGATATGTTAAAATATATGAATAAACTGTGTTGCACCTTAATAAACAGTTCGCATCTTAAGATGTATAATAATAAACAGTTCGCCAACACAGGTTAAAGCATGGGCTCATGAGCAGGAGGTCTGCCAAAAATGTTTTGTAACTATCTTAATTTTTGTCCAATTGTACCTCTTTTTGTCTGTAGTACTTGTTTGATGACGTTAACTGTTATGCCGTTTATCCATTTATATTTCTATCTTTGATTAGTTTATCGATTATTGAGAAAATATTTATTTCGTTGCAAATGTTTTCATTCTCCGTCTAGTATCAAATATGACACTAAACTTAAACCTTTCAATTTTGTCACTTGAATTTGAAAGTGATTATTTTTCATTCAAGTCCAGTTCTCAGAGCATTTAACAGTATGGGAACCACGATTAAGATGTAACATTTTAGAAGGCATTTTTTTTTTTTTACCTTCACTCTTAACGTTTTTATAATCGTTTGGAATATATGTATATACCGAGGATGCCAAAAATGTATACACACTTTCACAGTAGATACCTATTTAAAACACTTCAATGTTAGAATGGAAAACAACAGTAATGTGTAGTATGATGTTCTGTAAACAGATGTGACTCACATTACATTATGATAGCGTTGCTACATCAAAATGGAGCCAGGACTATCGTTTGAATAGCGGAAGTGGTGTTGGAAAACCGAGAATGTCGTTGAAGTTCAAAGGCAATGGAGACGTGCGTACAGAACAGAACCGCCGTTGGACATCTACCTATGGGGAACTCTTAAGGATGTTGCATACCGTAGAAAACCAGCTACACTGACAGCACTTCGGGAAGAAATTGAAACGGCATGTACTGAATCGCTGAGGACACTTTCGCAAACGTTGCTCAATCAGTAGTTCAACGTACTCAGAAGTGTATCGACGCCGATGGTGGGCACTTTGAGCATCTGTTGTAACTGTAAAAGTCTAAGATGATTAGCGCTTATCATTTTCTGTTTATGTGAATTCAGTTTTGTTATGTTCACTGTTTTTTCTTTGCTTGAAGTGTGTATACATTTTTGGCACCCTCTGTATATATTTTTTTCTATCTGGCTATTCAATTAAGGCGTTGGAATAAGAAAACATTTTTTTTTCTAATAAAATACGCAATTCTGGGGAATTATTGTAAATCACGGGTCATCAACTAATTCCTCCGCACTCGGGTGATGTGCATCACACTGGATAAATATTGTACTCCTACATTTCTGACATTCCTCCGTCTCTAACCTCCTTCAAAATCGGTGTAATCCGCCCACCGTTGTTAAGATTTGAACTTTGAAGTGTGTGTTTACTTTGGTGGTAAAGTGAACACAATAAATTCGGTGTGCGGTCAGTGCTGTTACCTGAATTCGCTTCCCTAGAGAAATCTCGGCTACGCAATGACTGCGGACTAACTTCTCGAAGACGCTTTATATTCATTAGGCCCCACTCACAATGAAAATTAAACGTAAAGTAAACTTAAATACAAAAACTTGATACTATGTATTGTAATGGAACCATTCACAATGAATCACGTAAACATTAAAATAAACGTACAATTAGACATACATTTAGAAGTTTGCAAGGTCCAAGGTTCTGCGTCTACGTCTAACTTAAATTTAAAAAATCAGCCAAGCAGAGCACAGCTGCTCTGTAGAGCTCTATGGTAGAACTTATCCATACACGGAGAACGGAAATAAAGTGTAATTCGTACTGCTAGCTGCTGCAAGTCCCGAGCGACAGCGGAGAGAGCCGAGCTATTGTGACAGTAAATGTTGCATGTATTATTTTCTATCAAACATAATATAACCTATGTGTTGTCCTCCGTAACTTTTAAATACAAATTTATAGGCGATTTAGGCAAATTAAATATTGTAACGGTGGCAAACCTGCTCTTATTGTAATTCGCAGTTAATTCATATATAACATAACCTAACGCTAACATCGGGTAAATCCTAGAAACTAGTGGACCCAGTAGTTTTTCGTAAATATAAATTGATAGGGGAGAGTAAATCACTGTAATGATGGCCAATCTCTCCTTTGAATGCAACAGGAAAAAAAAAAAAAAAATCATAAACATCTATTTATAGCGAATTCTGTGTGTGGTACTATTCACTTGAAAGTATTATTTAGCTATATCTGTGGAAGTCAATGCCTTCGGCTCTCTCCGCCGTCGCTCGGGACTTGCAGCAGCAAGCAGCAAGAATTGCATTTGATTTCTGTGCTCCGTGTATGGATACATTCTACCATACAGCTCTACAGTGCAGCTGTGGACCTTGCAAGCTTCTAAGTTTACGTCTAATTGTACGTTTATTTTTATGTTTACGTGATTCTTTGTGAATGGTTCCATTACAATACATAGCATCTAGCTTTCACGTTTAATTTTCATTGCGAATGGGGCCTAATTCGAGTAATATCGGAATCGTGCCGCCCCCGCGAATCTCACCTCTATAAAAACCGCCTCACATTATTGAGAAAAAAAATGCTGCAATAAAAATAGGGGATATGGATCAACCTGTATATTTCGTATAGCATCACAATCCGACAAAATGTCTAAATTATATTTAAGAAGTTTCTCACTGAAACAGGTCTAGAACTCTGCTGTGTATAGTTCTTTAAATACAAAAACTTTTCAAAAGTAGACGATTCAGAACACTAATTATATGAATTGATGACTATAAGCTTATCAGTAATGAAATATGCCAGTCAGTCTTGACATGAAAAAAAAATTACCTCTAGATAAGACAGACATCGATTCTTCATTGTCACTGGCTTTTTCTCAAAACTTCTGTATATATATTTGAAAAATCATTTCCCCTCATATCAGCTTAACCAACAAAAGAAAACGCACATTGTTATGCACAATTAAATATATCATAATTGTTAAATGTACTTTAAAATAAATGATCTTGTTCTCAAAACACATCAAAATTTGTAGCAATCAGTTGTTAACCATGGCACAGTTGTGTCTTCGTTATCTTTTAAACTGAAAACTTGGCTTGCTATTGACAGTGGTTTGATAACAGATAATAAAGTGCTCCTCTTCCAAACTTGTGATAAACGTATCGGTATTTGATGAAATCTCAAATTGAATAATATTTACCAAATAGTCTACATATTAGAACAAAACACGGGGTTTCTTCTAAGAAACAGATACACAGTTGCAGGGGCAGCCTACATAAGCGAACAGTGATTTTTAGAAAGATAATGTATGATAATGGTTGCAGCGAATAACCCTAGAACCAGCTTCAGTAATTAACTAAGGTAAAGGTTTCATCCTGTTTAATTAATTAATTTACATAGATTAATATCTCATGATACAATTATGTAAAACGATATAGATTGTTCGAGAATTGGAAATCTTGGCTGGAAAGACGAAAATTTTCATATAACAAAAGCCATCAAAATGACATTTTGATGCCATAAGCAAGGTCATATACTCATAGCTAGGGGATCTTTCTTTTCATCCAAGTAAAATTGTCGTGGTGAATAGCTTTCACTTTAGACAGCCGTCCTTTAAAAAGAGAAATTTTCGCTCCCTTAAAAACATTTCTAGCTAACATACATGCATCAAGATAGCCAACGAGTTCTCGGATTTCAAAATGTCTTTTCGAGAAACTTCCAAAGGCAAGAGATTAAGCCAATAGGAAGGAAACTTGGTGACGAGTGTGCTATGTTTAGAAATTTGAATTCGCGTAGAAAGTCTAATAAATGCATTTTTTGAAGGCTTTTTCGCTCAGTTCGACTTGAAAGACGAGAGTGGGCAGTTCGCTTCGGGAAGTCAGATAGGGCTGTTCGATTTAGACAAAGAGAAATATAACTCGTGAAATTGAACGGTAAATCTCAATTTGTTTGGAAGATATTGATAGTGTAATTTTGAATATGTGATGCGAACGACTATAGAAATTATAAGTACAGGGTCAGTAAATATTTAAAACTCTCTATACCCTTGCTAATGGTAAGAAAGTGTCGTCTAAGGAAAAGAAGCAATAAAATGAACAGTGAAGTGTGAACAGTTTAATCAATGGTGAAACTTTAATACTCAACTTCCACAGTGTCTGCTCAGTGATCTTCCTATCCCTTTCTCCCCTGGTAAAATTCCAGAAAAGTCTTACAACAAGACGACCGCGGCAGCAGGAGGGCTCAACGCAGACTTCTTTCTAGGCGGTATATACTACGTCAATAGTAAACATCACCCTCATTCGTCAATCACCCGCAAACTTGACATCTCTTAATAAACCGCTACAAATGTGGCTTCCCAACATGGAGCTGACATTTACATAAAACCCTCCTAATAAACGCCCCAAAATTTGACTTCCCTAGGTGGGGCAGATAATCATTTTCCCCCTAATGAATATTTCCCCAACTTGTGTGACTTCTGCATTGCAACAAGTAGCAGAAACAGAAATAAATTCCAGGAATTAAATACATTAATATCAGCAACGAAAACAGTGCCTTCGCATACAATGCTACCTGACGTACCTCTGCCTCTGGAGCCTGTGATCTAAGCAAGCACCTGGAAGCTCTGAAGTCAGTGATGGAAAACTTTCCTTCTGTTGTACCAGATGAAGTGGGTGATGTAGTTTCCTTTAAACTGCAACCTGTGCTGAATAAGAACCCTGGATACTCATCTCCTCTTATCTTGTTCAATTATGAAACAGTAGAACCTTGTGATAATAGAAGGTGAACAATCCTTCAAGCAACCGGTTTCGGGGCGTGCTGGCTGTTGTGTCGGCGGTGTGCTACTTGCGCAAGATTTCAACTCACACTGAAGTCTTCCTCAGCGGAGGGGGAATATAATCCCCGCTTCCACCGACATAGCGCAGAGCGCTGCCGGCCGGTCCCACGGTTGCGTCAAGCATTGCTCACCCTTTTAGCTAGCACTTCCCCTCTGTATAAATACACACCGGCGACTTCTTAAAATGTGGAGTGTTCATTCTTTGCATATGAAAATATATTGTCAGATAGAGGATTGTGCCTGACAACAGAACATTTGGAAAAGTATAATTAATTGTGCATTCCCTTCCATGGAACTTAAAAGCTTAAATGGGGGACACTTGTCTTTCAGTACTTTTGCATTCATTTTGAAGTTCTAAAATTAATTGTAATTAAATATTTATGGAAGAAGTAATTAATATAATCTCGGTTTGACTAGCTATAAAGTTTTATTTTTTAGCAAAATAAATAAATAAATAAATAAATAAATTTACTTTACATATAATTGCTTCATTATATATTTATACCAGGTATAACAATAAGGTACGGCAAACTTCCAGGACACATTCCTCACACGTAGAAGAAGAAAATTTGTTATATGGACATGGGTCCGGAAGCGCTTTATTTCCATGTTAGAACTCGTTTTCTTACAACTCTCCATAGTACACTAAACATGGGAAACACACAGGAATAGAACGTACCAGCACACACATGAAACTCTTTCTTGCATGAAATGTTCAAAATGTCCTTCGATAGCATTGATACATACACCATCCTGCCGTCGGATGCTCTGATGTATCCCTAGAGAATTTTGCAACTTTCCACAATATGGACCCGAAGACGTTCTGTATCTTGTACCGGGGCTCGGTACACAAAGTCTAGTGGGTTTAGGTCCGTAGAGCGTGGAGACCAGGAAATTGCTCCACCACTACCTATCCGTCATAGAATCTGTTATTTAGTGCGTTTTGAACATTTCACGTAAGAAATAGTTTCTTGTGATATGCTGGTACGCTTTGTTCCTGTGTGTTTCCCATAATTAATGTATTATGAAAAGTTGTAGAAAATGAGTTCTAACATGGAAATAAAGCGTTTCCGGACCTATGTCCATATAATATATTTTCTTCTAAGTTTGAGGAATATGCCCTGAAAGCTTGGCCGTACCTTATTGTTACCCCTGTTAAACACATTAACCAATTTCGGCTACATATTTTTCTACACGTTTCTCAAATTGGTGTTACACAAAATCCGGGCTGTATGATCATATATCCTGCATGATTTTTGTCTATATATGTTTCTCCATAAAGAGAGAAATCCAGTTTCTACCCTGAAAGCAAATACTCTAATTTTCATTGCCTTCCCCTCCCTGAATATGTGGTCTCTGGGGCAACACCGGTGCAAATTCTTTGTTCTATACTAACTCTTTTTAGATCACACCCGAAGGAATAACACATTACATTTATTACCAGTGCACTTATACAACTATAATCATCCTTGCGCAGCTATCGACTTCCAGAACCACCTGTCTCGAAATCATTATTAAAGAGTGTAATATTTACCAATTTATTACTATAAATTAAATTGTACATTCTAATCTATAATTGAAATAGGATAATAGGACATGTTTTTCCTATCCTATCTTTATCTATAAAGCAACTATCTTCTAAAACATAGATATCACATATTGTAGATATTCTTTGTTAACAGAATAGGTCTATAAGTTTCCAGCCTAGCCGATAAGGATTATCGCCTTTACAAAATTCTTATCTGGAGTCATACCTTATCTGTTAAGTAAATAACAGCTGTAACTTCCTTTCTGCTATGTTCAGTTGTTCAGATATGGTTTCATAAAGAAGGCTATGTGTACAAGATTGTGACATATTCAAAATGGAGCATCGAGCTGTTATTAAATTCTTCACAAAAGGACTTACTCCAAATGAAATTAAACAGCGATTGGACGGTGTATATGGGGAAGCACCTTCCTCATATTCTACAGTAAAAGAATGTGCCAAACTTTTTCGAATGGGTCGAGAAAGCATTGAAGACGAAGAGCGTGCAGGTCGGCCCTTGGAGGTGCTCACTCCTGAAAACATCGCTCTTGTGGAAGAGAAATTATGGAAAACCGGCTGCTCAAAGTTACAGAAATAGCAGTAAGGTTGAGCCTTCTAAAACAATAATCCTTCGAATTATTTTTTAACCTTTAAACATGAATAAGGTTAGGGCAAGATGGGTACCTAGATTTCTTTCCTCAATCCAGAAGCAGCAAGGAATTATCTGTTGTCAGGCATTTTTGAAGCTTGCCGTGACAACGAGAGGGAAATAGTGCAAACCATTGTTACAGGAGATGAAACTATGGTCCTCTACTATGATCCCTTGTTCAAAAGAGAATCAATGGAGTGACGTAAACCTGGCGAGACATCGCCTCTAAAGACCAAGGTCACTCAGTCAACCAACAAGATCATGGCCACTGTGAAGGAATACTCTTCATTGACTTCAAGGAGTGGAACCCCACAGTAAATGGGGAGTACTATGCTGACCTACTGCACAGACTACGTGCTTTCATCAAAGACAAAAGGCGAGGAAAGCTGAGTGGGGGTGTGCGCCTTCTTCACGACAACTCCCAGTGAAATTTAAGTGTGACGAAGAAGGGATGGATGCTGTTTTTGCCCTTTTAGCAGAGAGACTTCTGACTATTATGGAGAGGTTGAAATGTTAATTCAAATATTTGAGAAGTGTATTGCAATAAAGGGTAACTATACTGAAAACTGAAATATTGTTTTGTCTTTATCGTACCTAGAAAATGGTTAGGCCGGAAACTTATGAACCTACATATACGTTATATCTAAAAAGTTTCTACGCATGTGGTCTCTGGGGCAACGCCAATAGACCAGAGCGCGAAAATGTTAAACACATAAAAAGTGAATTGGCAACGCTGGCAGTGGTTTAAGCGGAGGCAAGGCAGTGAGTGAAACAAGAAGAGACTTGTATGCAGTGAAGAACAAAAAGAAGTAGTGTCTTGCGGACGTTTGTTGGTAGATTAATTGCTCCTGTTGGTGTGCGAGCTGCACGTCGCTTCCGATCAAACCGTCCAACCAAACTGGCTCACCCGACCAGTCATAATGTCTGGAATGGATCGAGTTACGTCTCGACCGATGTTCCTAATCTTGCGGACGGACGTGATCGATTCGACGAGCAAACTAAGTGCGGTCCTTGTGTTAGCAATCGTGCTGGAAGCCGCTTGCCGGGTTCTCTATGCAGAAGAGGAAACTTTTGTAACAATATTTGGAAAGACAGCTGTCAAAGGATTTTTAACCATAAGTGCTGCAAAAACGACTGTCAAATAAAACATCCCTTCCATCTCTATGACCTAACCACAAAAGCGTTCTTGCCAGACTCTCACGTAACAGTAGAGGCGATGAAGAAAACAGTGAAAGCGGAAACACGATTTTGAACTTGAAGAAAAATAGTCCTGAGCTACTTCATGTATTGAAATAAAAATCTGCATATAATTATTGCATTTGCTCTCAATAAGAAATAATACGTTTAACTTGAATTTGTTATAGTTATAGTTAAAATAGGTGCATGCTTTTGGGGGGAAGGGGATACATGAAATGATAATTTGGGAAAGGATTTTTATTTATAAGGAAAGAAGCGCTCTAGGCCTAACTTTAGGGTACCTCCCGGGCATTTGCCATTAATGAGGATTGAGGAAAATTTGGAAAAAAAAAATCTTCCATCAAGAAAGACGGTGCTGGTGGGAATCGAAGCCCACACCAGTTCACCCCTTAACGATCTCGGCCTTCCCTGGCAGTAGGTCTGTGATAACAAAGTCCCTCCAAACAAGTGTATTCAAGTTTTTGATGTAGTGATATTACATTGTGGAACTGCTTTCAGCATTAAACCAAACTTGTTTTCCACAAACGTAACATAATTTCCTTTTATCTCTTTTCATATTTGAAAAATGGAAGTATTAATACATATTTCGCACACAACACGCCCAGAACCCATACAGCTTTTGCACATTGCTTTATTCAAAATGCAGTAGGTAAAATGATCGTATTTTCAACAACATATATTACAGATTCTTTTACTATCATTGCGCATTAAGGCTGTATCACCAAAGTTATTTGCAATTAAATATTTCTTGCCTGTGGGTCTCAACACATTTTCCTAATGGTGACTTGGCACCGAGCGAAACACTCGGGTACCTACGCTTTGGACTCGCATTCGGGAGGTTCTGAGTTCAATACTCGTTGGGCCGACCGTCTTAACTTTAGGTTTTTCTTGGTTTCCCTGATCGCTTAAGTGAATTCTGAGGTAGATATTTCCTTTCTACGAATTTTTCTCTCTCCCATTTCATATCGTTTCATTCTGCTGATTACTTCTGGTATAGAATGGAAAGTGTCAGGGCCTACAATGGGCTGGTGCGGTGTGGCGGTGGCTTGCGCTTTGGTAAAATTTCTGCCCCGGCGTGGAGTTCGGACTCTTTGGAGAGGGGTTCTGCCGGCATCGGGGGTTCTATCTGATAATGATGATGATAATAATAATAATAATAATAATAGAGGCCGTCTTCCCCTCCCCATTTCTTCATCCGTTTCTCCCAGGGACATTGGAGACTAGAAACAAATAGCCAACTCTTAAGCAAGGCCGAAGTTCTCCTTTGCCCCTAACAATGCAACATACTCAATCATAAGTTGGGTTGCTCAGTGCCCCTTACAATAATTTTATCTCAAATGTTATTGGAACACAATGAAGAATAAACTAAGAGGAAGATTAAATGTTTGTAAAGTGGGATGATTGTGCAGGATTAGAACAGAACAAGGAGGAGAAAAAGGAGAACCGGCAAAGGATAAAGAGAGGGAAGGACAGAGTTGAAAACAGACACTGAAGAAGAAGAAGAAGAAGAAGAAGAAGAAGAAGAAGAAGAAGAAGATCAATAGTTATGGGAGTAGTTGAGGAAATAATAAATGAGACAAAATAGGAAGGAACAGAAAATGAGCAAAAAGTAAAGAAAATTAAGAAGACAAAGAAAGAAAGCCAGGAAAAAAAAAAGTTAACTTCGGATAGAAAACAGAGGTTTAGTGCGTCATACGGAATTTGTTTCTGCTCTTAATAAGGGAGGGGGGAAATGCTCCATAAGATACAATTTTTGTGTTGTTTCCAATTCCCAATAGACAAATACACCAAAACCAATCAAGAACTGGCCTATTATAAGATTGTTGCTTCTTGAAGTGTTATTCTTATTTTATGTTTATTTATATTCATCATCATTTGCTTCTATATAGGTAAGTTTAAATTCTTTGTGAGGCCTATTTTCATGATATAAATCCATACTTGCCTCCTAAACCCAAGATCAGGGGTTCAATCCCGGGCAGAATCGATGGATTTTTTCGGGAGTAAATTTACAGCACGATAAAGAACCTCAAGCCTGAAAGAAGAGGCCTCTGAGCAAAATTTGTCAGCCGTTTCACGCCCTGAATTGACGACCTGAGATGTTAAAGAGCGTCCGTAAACAAACCAAATCAACCATAATATCAGTTATTTTATAAAATACTTCTTATGCAAATTGTCGATAGTAGTTTAAAGATTTCTAGCATTACAAAAGTTGCAACAAAGTAATAACTGCATACTTTCCTTTACATTAAGCTTAGTTACTTATTATTGTAACTTTTGATAGTAAGATTTTTTCCTTTTAAAATTTTTAATTAAAAAAGACAAAATTTCAAATTCTTAATTTTTTAGCAAGTCGATGAAAGTGTTAAAAAAGTACATTTTAAAACATATTGATGCATGCTTATAGTTTTTCTTTAAAATTGAATCATTATCATTTCTATCAGAAATTTAATTGATCATTTTTATCACTTTCGCGTTTTAAAAGAAAGTTTTTTTTGAGGACCGACCAATATCATATATTTTTCAATGATCCCTTTCGACCAATGTTTCATTAGCAATGCTCTAGTAGAATTATTTCTTTATTAGAGAATTTTGAGTAGCACCATGGACCAAACTCACTATAAAGAAATAATATTAACACTCCAGTTCCAATAATTAAACATACTTTGTCTCATTATGATGTCACTTTTTCGCATCGGCAATGCGCTTGAGATACGAATGCTGGCCTACTGCACAGACTGCGTGCTTCCATCAACGAGAAAAGGCCAGGAAAGCTGCGTGGTGGTGTGTGCCTTCTTCACGACAACGCGCCTGTGCACACAGCTCTTGTTGCAAAGGAAGCTGTAAAGAAATGTGGCTTCAAGGAGATCGACCATCCACTTTATAGCCCAGATCTAGCTCTCGGCGACTGTTTCCTCTTCTCAAGACTCAAAAAGGACCTTCGAGGAAGGAAATTAAAGTGTGGCGAAGAAGTGATGGATGCTGTTTATGCCTATTTTACAGACAAGACTTCTGACTATTTAGGGAGGGGATTGAAATGTTAATTCAAAGATGTGAGAAGTGAATTGGAATAAAGGGCAACTATATTAAGAAGTGAAATATAGTTTTTGTCTTTATCATACCTAGAAAAGGGTTAGGAGGGAAACTTATGGACCTACCCTGGTAGAAAAGAAGAAGAATAAGCTATTCAAGAATGAGGAAGGCGATGAATTATGATTTAAGTAATTTAAACTTACTGTAAACAATTGTCAAATAAAATTTATACTAGATATTCTAAGAGCTTGTTTCAGATCTACAGTAAGTTACGGGCCGGCAGAACACCCTGCGTACTGGGAGAAGACAATCATCAAAACTGTATAGTGCATGTGAAGATAGCATCTTGTTTGTAGTGTGAGGAGGCTTTGTCGGCGAGTGATTGTGACATGTACGATACATATGAGAAAATGGAATTTTGCAGAAAATGGTAAGACGATTCGGTAGAAAATATCCTGGTAATCGTGTTCTAGGTAGAAAAAACATTTGCCAACTTACTAAAAAGTTACGAGAAACTAGATCTCTCAATGATAAAAAATAAGTTTCGTACCGCCGTGTTTTTAAAAGTTAGTAAAGTACAGAAATTTCATATCTAAACGATGGCAACGCATTGCCGCTGAGGGGCATCATTTTCACCGTTTTTCTAACACAGTCTAGTGTTTATTATTATTATTAATTTTAAATATAGCAACATTTTATGCCGTTAGAAAAAAAAAAATAAAAACTGGAGTATTTCTTTACAAATTGTTATGTTACTGTTATATCTGGTTTTCTACTTAAAAAAAAAAAAAAAAAAAAAAAAAAAAAAAAGGAATTTAAAAGTATTCTTTCCTAGACAATATAAAAATAGAGCGGTGTCAAAAATTTGTACCAGTAAATTACAATTTAAACAACAATGGTCGTAATTTTATTTAAAAAATCCTTTTAATATGCAGGATTTTATGATTCTGATATCTTTCTTAAAAATCTGTCGCATCAACTTCCGTTGAAAGAATGCGTTCGTTATTCAAGAGACTGACATAACACGCATCTTTGAGCGAATCATTTGTTTCTAATTTCACACATGAGCGTCTGCTGTTTTACGCTTGCGGCAGAGAGACCCGTTAGGACTGCTGCACCAAGTACAAGATGTGCTAAGCACCTGAAGCGGTTACAGCACAACTTTGCACCGCGGTGGCCAGCGCACACTGTGGGAGGCAACTTGCATGCCGCATACTGGACCGCCCACTGTGACGGTGGCTACCTACCCGTACACGCTAAACTCTCCACGTTTTAACGAAATTAACGCGCTACCTTTATCCAATTAAAAGCTTTTTGCTTCTAGTTTTCGTTCCTTCCCCCCCCTTTTTTTTTTTCCTTTTGCTTTTCATAAAGCTAAGTTGGGATTTGTCCATGTTTTCCTGTCACCCCACACAGCCTGCACACGATTCTTAGAATAAGAACACAACAAGAGTTTTAAGTGCCTCTTTAATAACGAACAGATGTCTTCATCCAGTGCCTAGTGCGCTTAACCTTAATGCTTCTCAATACCCCTGGTTTATCAGCGACGCTGTCTACAATGACATTATATTTCTATTTTGCGCAAATATTTGGTGGTTTTCTGCATTCGAAAACATCGATGCTCTTGTGGGAGGAGAAGTTATGGAACACCGGCGGCTCAAAGTTACAGAAATAGCAGCAAGGTGGGGCCTTTCTAAAACAACAGTCCTTCGAATTATTCATGAACATTTAAACATGAATAAGGTTAGTGCAAGATGGGTGCCTAGACTTCTTTCCTCAGCCCAAAAGGAGCAACGAGTCATCTGTTGTCAGGCAGTTTTGGAGCTCTGCCGTGGCAACGAGACAGAAGTTCTGCAAAGCATTGGTACAGGCGTTGAAACTATGGTTCTCTACTATGATCTCTTGTTCAAAAGAGAATCAATGAAGTGATGTAAACCTGATGAAGCACCGTCTCTAAAGGCCAAGGTCACTCAATCAACCAAGTTCATGGCCACAATCTTTTGCGACTGTGAAGTAATACTCTTCATTGACTTCAAGAAGAGAAACACCACAGTAAATGGGGAGTACTATTATGGCCTACTGCACAGACTACGTGCTTCCAGTAAAGAAAAAAGGCGAGGAAAGCTGAGTGGTGGTGTGTGTCCTCTTCACGACAACGCGCCTGTGCACAAAGCTCTTGTTGCAAAGGAAGCTGTGAAGAAATGTGACTTTAAGAAGATTTACCATCCACTCTACAGCCCAGATCTAGCTCCCAGTGACTATTTCCTCTTCCCAAAACTCAAGAAGAACCTTCGAGGAAGGAAGTTTAAGTGTGATGAAGAAGTGATGGATGCTGTTTATGCCCATTTTATAGATTAGAATTCAGACTATTTGGGGAGGGGTATTGAAATGTTAATTCAAAGATATGAGAAGTGTATTGCAATAAAGGGTAACTATATTGAAAAGTGAAATATAGTTTATGTCTTTATCGTACCTAGAAAATGGTTAGGCCGGAAACTTACAGACCTACCCTCGTAGATATAATGGAATTCAGCAGTGGACTGCAAAACAATGTTTCACGGACCACCTGTTTTTCTATTAGTCATTATATCTCCCAAGACCGGTATCTTCTTTGAATCTGTGAACTTACTCCTCGATCTTTCTGTTGCTTGGTTGTCTCCATGTGAGTGGATGTAGAAGAGCGATTCATCTGTAATGATGGAAACTTTTTCTATCATGGACGTGAAGTTGGCTTAACCGTAGAGTAACTGACCCTGAACTCTACCTAGCGTTTGTTCTGTTTTTATTTAGTCGCAGGTTTCTACATTGCAGCCACAAACTCTAAACCCCTCTCTCTGATCTCATGTACTCTAATTTGCATTAGGCTTATACTGATATCTTGCTAGCTAAGAAATTGTTCCATGCCCGAATCAATAATGGGAATGAAGTACTCTTTCCTGCACTGTATTTTTAATAGTATGAGTTGAATTAGTTTAATTATTAACTTTCTACAGGGAACTTAACATGACCGCTGTTGACCTCCTCCTCTCATGGCCCCGAGGCACAGAAACGTATCTTGTGCAGCAGTTGTAATCCTTGGTTTTGCTGGACGTTGTTCCTCTACACAACAAAATTCTTGATATAACGCCTCTACGATATTCAAGCCTCAATTGCAACAGTGTATGCTCCAACATTATTTCGTGAGCGAGAGGTCTGGAGTTCGAAACCCACCAGGACCGTCCTCCCTGAAGCGTTTTTTCCAGGTTTTCCTTCCCAATTTATCATTTCATCTCATGTATCATCAATGTCCATTGCCTGTGGTGCCTCAGTAGTAAAAACAGGCGTTAAACGCTACTCAAAAGAAAATTCTTCTTCCTCTTTGTCCTAAAAGCTATGTTTCGTCTTCAGAGTAAATCTGCCCATCTCTTTAGAGATTGTCCTATATTTATTTTCTTAATAATTTATATTCTAATACCTGGTTTATAAAATCCAGTTTTATCTTCTGTTAATACGAGAATGTAATTATTTTTACATTTTTCTATTTTATGATTCTCTTTCATTTTGCTCCAACATTTTAAGAAGCAATTTATTTACTTATTTCCAGTGTAACTATTTAAGCAAATAAAATAAATAATATAGATACCGTCTGATAAGTAATGCCGGTTTTTGAGCAAAAATTTGTTTGAAATGTGTTCTGATAAGAAATTAAACTAATCTTCAAATTAAAGGTCATTAAGCCACCTTTCAGCGAAGTTGTTATACCGCGGCGATACCAGTTTATGCATTTTGATGCATAGTATTCCGTGATACCCACTTCCAAGGCTTCAATGTTTTCGAAATTTCTTTCACGAAGGAAATGAGTCATGGATCAAAACAGGTGGTAATCTGAAGAGCAAGATCAGGGCTGTATGCTGGGTGTGGTAACAGTTCGATTCCTCCCAATTACTGGAATTTTTTTACATGGTTGTTCGACCGATAGGGGTTTTGCAAGAGAACTCAATCTAATTCTAGGTAGATCTGTCCCAGAACTTCGTGATCCTCCCAGCTGTTAAGAATAAAGTTCGCGTGGACTGCATGCCCGTTTGAAACAAACTCGTGGTGAATCACACCTTCTGAATTCCACCAGACGTATAACGTTAATTTGGGACCAAACCTATTTTATTAGCGATGCCTTTGGTAGGCTAACGGGCAAAAGCCACTGTTTCAAAGTGTCAGGGCTGTGATAACATATCAATATTTCACCACACGTGACAATGCTCCTGATAAATTTATCATCCATGCTATTTGTGATGAGCTGACGAGGGATATCCACTCTGCATTGGGCATGTTTAGGCGTCAGTTCGTGAGATACAGATCTACAACTTCTGTACTCTTCTTTTTGTGTCTTGACGTGAAAATGTATACATTTTTCGGTGCATCAAGTTTCTCTCACAGCCTACGGGTACTTTTTTTTTTTTTTTTTTTTTTTTGTGAATTTTCTTCCAAAATTCTGCGTGTTAAAATTCCGTACGTTAGATCTTCCAGGGCTTGGAAAGCTTTAGTATTGACTTCTCCATTACTGAAATACTGTGCTACATGCTAACGATACCTTCTCCTTCACTCCGTTTAGGCCCCATTCACAATGAAAATTAAACGCAAACATAATGAAATAATACATAACGTTAACTTAGTAGTATGTAGGCATTCAGGACGAAAGACGCAAACGTACGTATTAGGCAATCAAAAATAAGAACAAGTGAAGCTCAACTAACAACTGATTAAAATGGCTGCTTCTGAGTAGGCGGCGGTAGCGTTTATGCATATGCAAAGTGCAGTAACTAATTTGCTTGGAGTAATATGAGCAAGGATAGCTTTCTTATGATGTAATTAATCTTTTGTCCATTGACGCCATTCTGTCTACAGAGTCATTGATCATCAGCTCTCTCTACCATAACTTGCCCTTAACACGGAACACGGAAATCAAGTGCAAATCTTGCAGCTACCTTTGCAAGTCCCGAGCGACAACGGAGAGAGGCGAAGTACTGTGCGTTGCTGCAGTGTAAATGTTGTGTGTATTATTTTTAATGTAACCTATGTGTTGTCCTTCATAACTTTTAAATATAAATTGATAGGGGATTGTTAGGCGGGTAAAATATTGTAACGGTGACAAACCTGCTCTTATTGGCATTCGCAATTAATTCATATTTAACATAACCTAACGCTAACCTTGGGTAAATCCTAGAAACTTATGGACCCAGTAATTTTTCGTAAATATAAATTCATAGGGTCGGGTAAATCACTGTAATGGTGGCAAATCTCATTTGATTGCATCAGGAAAAAAAATAATTAATATCAATTTATAGCATTCTGTGCGTGGTACTATTCGCTTGAAAGTCTTATTTATCTGACTATATTTGTCACACCTTCGGCTCTCTCCGCCGTCGCTCGGGACTTGCAGCAGCATGCAGCACGGATTACATTTGATTTCCGTTCTCCGTGTACGGATAAATTCTACCATAGAGCCGTACAAACAGAGCAGATGTGTTCTGATTGGCTGATTTCTTAAGTTTAAGTTAGACGTAGACGCAAAACCTTGGACCTTGCAAGCTTCTAAGTTTACGTCTAATTGTACGCTTATTTTTATGTTTACGTGATTTATTGTGAATGGTTCCATTACAATATCCATACACAGTCATGCCGTTTCAGGCTTGATTTTGTTTTTTAATAACGGCCGTTTTTACTACTGAGGCATCACAGGCGGAGTGGACACTGATGATACATGAGGTGAAATGATAAATTGGGAAAAGATTTTTTTAAGGAAGGAATCGTTTCAGACCTAAGTTTAAGGTACCTCTCCGGTATTTGCCATTTAGGAAGACTGATTAAAACCTGCAAAAAAAAAAAAAATGCTCAGTCAGGGAGGACGGTCCTGGTAGGAATCAAACCTCAGACCTCCCGCTCACGAGCCCGCTTCTTAACGACCTCGGCCACCCGTGGCGGTGTACACAAGATGACGTGATACAATGAAAAATGAATTTTAGGCAGGAAACATTTCAGGCCAACTTTAGGAATCCTTCTGAGGACTGAGGAAAGTCTTGGGTGGGGGGGGGTCATAATCAGTCAGGTAGTCCTTAGTGTCTAAAGTTGCTTGGTATTCACCATTTCGGTAAATTCCGGGAAGAAACTTACTTAGATAATATGTCCTTACTGAGGATCGAACTCGAAGCCGGCAGTAATGCATGATGAAAACATAGCTCATCATTTAGATAAATACCCAACAGGCGGAAATTTTGTTCCGCTAACTCTGTTGATGACGAATTTTGAAATTAAGTGATGAAAAATAAAATTTTTAGCTCCTCATAAGATAAATTAAACAATAACAATAATAGTGACTCTCAGTAAATTGAGTACAAAATCAAGATCACGCCATTAACTTCAGACATTATATTCTCAAAGTCACACAGATACTTGCAGAAGTGATTTTGTACACAGATCACCAAATTAGAGTTATGTTTATTGCAAACCTGCAGAATAACAGTTTTTAATTCAAATCCCTACACAAACTAGAAAAGTTACTGAAGTGGGCAACACATACACACACATATATATACACACATGAGAAATACAATGCATTTAAAATGTAGAACAAAAAAAAAACCGAAAACTAAAAAACAGGGATATTTCGGATAACTGCGTATCCTTAAGTATAAAGGCTGTGCAGTTATCCGAAATATTCCTTGGTCATGCTCTGACTGTAAACGTTTCTTTTTTATAATATTTAATCTTCTTCTATAACTCAATATACTTAGTTTATGTGAATCCCCCCCCCTCCAACAAAATTTCCTCCAAAACTTCCTTTCATTAATCACTCCCGATTTCGTAAACCCGTCCGGTGCTGGATCGCTACACATTCTGCTCGAAATGACATCGAAGAGGCAGAAGGTTAGACGGGCATGCATGTAAAATGAGTCAAAACGCAGAGTAAGAAAACAACGTCGACCATGGCGGGGGGAGACTGAGGGGTCGAGGCACGGTCCATTACCCTGGTCCCGGTCGCTGGAGCGCAAGGAGAAGGTCGGTATTAGGTTACAGCCACAACATGATGTGTGTGCTTTGTCCTACAATGGCCACATTTTATTGGAAGACGTCTGTTGGGCTGCACTGCAGGACGATATCCAATGAGGCGGCTCCGAGAGCGCAGCTCAACTAAATACATAAATATTTTCTTTACTTAGTTATTATGTAGGTGTCTTACCCGTAACGCCTTTAAGTAAATCCAGCACCGTTTCTTCTAGAAGCCGTGTAATGCAAAACTTTTTGGAGTGTGGTTTACTGCTGTGCTCTTGAAAGGAAAATATTTATATTTCAAGAATTACGGCTGTGATTCATGAAAACTTTAGGGCTATAAGGTATTTTTATAGGCGTCCCCTTTTCACTTTCATAATCAGGAAAAACTAAACAAGTATTGGCCACTCGTCCAACCTTTTTGTGCACTCAGCATTTAGCTGAAAGAAAACTATTTTCCTAACTATTTATAACATAACTTTATTTAAATGTGTAATTAATCGTTTTCGGAAAGAAAGTGCTAATACTGCCCACCACTGTGGTCTAGGCATGTTATACATCTTCCCTTTAATTACTCAGGCCATCTTTTAATATATGTTAAAATTTTAGTACTTGAAAATGGTATGGGTTTATTTCAATTTTTTTTTTTTTTTTTTCAAATCTTGTTCCAAAATCATAAGATCAACAATCCAGAACTTTTGCAACCAGCGAAAATTCATACAGCAATGCCCTGTTAACAGAATCGTAACTAGGGTAACTTGTTTTCCAACTTGGATGCCTCAAGAAAACGCCGCGCGAATGATCGATATTTGTATAGCTCTCCACTATTAAAGCTACTATTGCTCTTGCTTCTCCGTTTTTACTGCTGAGGCACCACAGGCTCTCAGTCAGGGAGGACGGTGCTGGCGGAGTTCGAACCCCAGACCTTCCGCTCACGAATCCGCGCCTTAACGACCTCGGCCACCTGTGGCGGTTATTGGTGTGTGGGGACATGATAGTCAGTCTCAAATCCTCCAATCGAGAGAACCTTCCACATGGAGCTTATTGTTGGCACGCGTCCTTATTAATAGTTATGTACCTGTTACATACACATCAAGAACAACAGCCTATCAGAATTTTATCGACAACAATTGTTTTACTTGGCAGTTTTTTTTTGTTTTTTTTTTTTTTTTTGTTCCGAACATCACCCATCTTTCTTTGACACAAGAATCTCAGCTTGGATTATATCTTTATTTTTATTCTTCTCCTTCCATTTTCAACAATAAAGCCCTAACCAATATTCTTTTTTTCCATTCGGTTTACCAGCGTTTGTTAGAATCCTATTTTTATACTGTTTTACCAAGTGGAGTGACTCAGGTAGTAATTGGGACTTGCGTTCTCGGGTTCAAATCCTTTGGGGTAGCAGCCAGTCTGACTTTTCAGTTTCCCCTGATCGCTTAGGCGAATTCTGGGATAGCTCTTTCCTTTGCACAAATTTTCCGCTTCCCGATTTCACATTATTTCATTACATTGGTTCTATTACAGGGTTGATGGGCTGGTGCGGTGTGATGGTTGCTCGCGCTTTAGAAACTTTCCAGCCTTGGGGTTTGGTATAGAAGCGGCCCTTCTGAGCTTGAACTCCTTGGAAAGGCTACACCAATGTCGGGTGTTCCATCTGTGGACAATGATAGGGACCCATCTAATCCGAGCTTATCGGTCCTGGTGGTGTAGTGGTAACCATACTTGCCTCCTTAACCGAAGATCGTGGGTTCGATCCCGGTCAGGACCGATGGATTTTTTCGGGCGTAAAAATTCTAAGTATGACTTCATTCGGAAGGGAAGTAAAGCCGTGGGTCCCGTGTCGTACATTTACTGCACAAAAATAACCTCAAGCCTGAAAGAAGAGACCTCTGAGCAAAATTTGTCGGCCGTTTCACGTTCAGAATTGAATGGGACGCTGATGACCTGAAATGTTAAAGAGCGTCCGTAAATAAACCAAATAAAAAATAAAGAATCCAAGCCTCGCATCCGGTGTCTACCTCCACCCATCCCTTCCTCCCGCAGGTGCCCCACTGGGGACAAAGGTACAAATGACGAGCTCTTAAGCAAGGCTGGATCCTAACATCCCAATTCAATATGCTATTTTTATATCGGTCTTACAATTAACTGTACAACTTAGGAACTTTACATTGATAGTACAGTTTGTTCATCTCCCATTTCTTAGGTGGTTTGTTCTTACAAAATCTTTGACAGAAAAAAATAATAATAATAAATACCTAATTTCCTCTTCCTTAATTTGTTACTGTCAAATTTCTGGTCCAAACAAAAGAGTGAGAGTAACTATAATTTTATAACATTTAATTTATGAGTGTTCAATGTATTGTTAAAAATCCCACAAATCCTTCGGCATTTCCCTAGATTTTTGCGGGGTAATTCTCTGTTAAAGAGCCGAAAGGAAGGAGATTTATTACGATTAATATCGAAAACGACTGATAAGTGATGGAGCGATGAAGTTTCTAATAAAGCATATGCAATTGCAATAATTTAATTTCCAACCCCACCAATAAATACACCTGGGAACGGTAACAAAACAAAATATATTGTTTCAAAATATACATCTTTTACCAATTACATTTTCTCGTAACATTCCTTATCATAACATCGCTAAAGATTTTAAGAACTGAAAATGAAAATCATATCATGTCCTGTAGAACAAACCTGCTCAGAGCAGTTACGTCATACCACCTGCTCGTAATGCCACTATCGTGGCTTACGCGACTATGATGGAGTTTTTTTTTTTTTTTTTGAGTAGTGTTTAACGTCCGTTTTTACTACTGAGGCACCACAGGCGGTGGACACTGATGATACATGAAATGAAATGATATATTGTGAAAGGATATTTTTAAGGAAGGAAGCGTTCTAGGCCTAAGTTTAGGGTACATACCCGGCATTTGCAAGTTATGAGGACTGAGGAAAATCTGGAAAAAAAAAAAAAAAAAAACAGTCATGGAGGACGGTCCTGGCGGAATTCGAACAGCAGACCTCCCGGTTCGAGTCCGCGCCTTAACGACCTCGACCACCCGTGGCGATCTATGATGGAGAAAGTTGGCTGCATGTATTACACATTTGTCATTTCCTGAACTACGACAAAGGCTAATGCTAGCTCTATTCCTAAGGCTAACAAATCACTTATTCTAAACCCAAAAAGTCTTTAATGCTTAATCTTACATATGGGTTACATTTTTTGTTTTGTAAGGTATATAAACACCTAACGGTTGACATCACAACAAACAGCCGGTGGCAGATTTATTTTAAGTTCGGCGCGCCAATGAGTTAATTATTCTTTGTCACATTTATAAATAATGCAATTTCAATAATCGCTTATTTGTTCTATAGTTTTATTGCATTATTCACTTTTTGACTTCATTGATAATTACATTTCAAAGCCCATATATGTACATTATGCAATCAAGGCATTTAAATATATTGTTGAATCTGAGGAACGCTATAGTGATTGGTATAATGAATTTTATTCAAATCTATTTTAGAATAACAAAATAATAACGCATAAAATTACTGCCATATATTAAAGAACGTTACTAACACATAACATTAAACTGTGCAGTGCAAATAAAATATTAAAATTGAACCTAAAAAGAAATTCTAATACTAAAATTTTTGTTTTCTAATTATTATTTCTAATAAAAATAAGGAGATTATAATTAATACTGTTTTAAATAATTACATATTAATATATAATTCAACACACGAAAAAATATAATATTGCTTACGTATAGGGTAAGAGTTGAGCAGTCTGTAAAATATTTCAACTTAAAAATTAGTCTCCACCTAAAAATTGTTTAAAACACACTGAGATGAATAATCTACTAAACTTTAAAGATGTTTCAATAACTTCGCAAAACGCTTTATTTTCGGCTGCTGTTTAATATTTTGGATCGCTTTTGGGGAAAAATATGTCTTTTTTAAGCTTTGTCAAAAATGTTCATTCTATTAAAAACACATCGCAGCTTGTCCGTCAGTTAAATTAGAGTTAAAATACATATTTTGAAAGTTTAAGTGTTAATTGATTCAAGGAATTCAAATATTGCAGGAGAATGGAAAATAAATAGGTTTCTAAGGATAACTTTTTAAGAAACATAAACGTATACATATGATTAGATGTATATTTAAAATTTATTTGTTTCAAGATCAATTGTTAAAAATGACAATTATTTCTCAAAAGCTGCATCTTTTAGCACGAATTGAAATGAAGCGGCAAGAATGTCTACGGCTGATGTGAATTCTTTAAAAGTTTGATAGGGATTGTATGTTTATTTTTTGCGCATTTCTTGAGTATACGAAATTTTTAATTATTTTTATTGGAAAAGAAGCAATCAATATCAAATATTTTACAAAATAACTTTTCTACCTTTACATATGCAATTTTAAAAGAGTTTCGCTCTGTAGTTACTTCTTGCCAGTTTTCTTATACTTTTAATTCTGACTATTAAAATAATTCAATCAGGCACTATTATTGATTTTAATATTTGTTTTCTTTATTTTAAAGACGACAACTACACAGATACAAGGTTCAAAGGTAGTAATTGGACTACCAACATAAAAACTACCCAAGTCTCGTCTACCACTGCCACTATTACTACTTTCCCCCAAGTGGTAATGAAAGATAGTTTTCGAATCTGAAGTTAAGGCAAATAGAAAATGAATGAATATGATGTTTAACGCCCGTATTTACTGGACGCTAGTGATACATGAGATGAACTGATAAATTGGGAAAGGACTTTTTAAGGAAGGAAACGTTCCAGGCCTAAGTTTCGGGTACCTCCCCGGCATCTGCCATTTATGAGAACTGAGGAAAACCTGGAAAACATCTCAGCCAGGGAGGACGGTCCTTGCGGAATTCATAACCCAAGACCTTCCGCTCACGAGTTCGCGCCTTAACGACCTCGGCCTTCCGTGGCGGTTTAAATAGAGAATGAAATTCCATTATCAAGTGGCCAACTTTTAGGGCCAATCTCACAGAGCGCAATTAACTTTTAATTCCTATTTAATTCTCCTTTCATTGGGGTGTTGCATCTCACTTCCAATATTTGTGTGCTAATCCGTTATTAAACTGCAATTAAGTTAACTCGCGTATATTTGGCCATTTAGCGTTAATTGTCAATAACTTTTCATCATGGCAAGACGAATGTTGAATATGCTATTTGAAGACCCTATTACTCCAAGATGGCTGAGTATAATTTTATAATAGTATGAAGAAAACAGATTTCCAAATGAAGTTTCGGCTGAGTAAATTCTCGGCATTAGATATTTAAAGTCCTATAGAGTATGACCTAAAATTCCCCAACATAAATGTGTATTTTATAATATTTAAATAATGCTAAAAGACTTCTTATTATTTCGCCGTAAATATTACACAAAACAGCAATCTTTATGTTGTAGGTTACGTTAAGTTAGGTTATGTCTTCTCATATTTCGAAAGGTGGTTAACTGAACTGTCAAACTGCTATGCAATGAAATGTAATTGAAAGTAGCGTATTCTGTTTATTTAAGGAATCAAGATATTTCTCTAATGAATGTACATTACAAGAACGCCACAGGAAGTATATGTATGGCAGCAGATGATTTACTAGAGCAACGGCCCAACGAGTAAGCGCTGCTATAGATCGTCTTCTTTCTCTGCATTTCTGATGTGTAATTATCATGAAAAACAAATGAGTAACGATCTCCGGTATTTTATAAATGGTGTATATAGCATTCTTTCTGTGTCCATGGCCTTCTAAATCACGGGTTTTCTATAATTCAGAAGGCCATGATGACTTAAATCATAATTAGCTAATTGACTGCGTATTTAGTTTCGTGAGATGCAAGAGATTTAATTGGTGAGATCGGCCCTTAGTACCTGAGTTATGGCGAGGCAGATCGAGTTCTTAATTTGCTTGGAACTCTTAAAAAAATGGTTCGGGTATTCGAAGTAAGACCTGTCTTTTAATAGGTATTCCTGTATCTCTGTCCCTTTCCTGCAATAAAATTCACATTCCCGTAGACATAATACACTTCGGCAGGCCTCCATTTTCTTGCACGTCAGTTACCTGCGGAATTGCTGATTAAGCGTTTCATGAAAAGGTCTTTATCCTGGTTTCATTTTCTGATATGGATACATGCTGCAACAAACTGCAACTCTGACAAGTTTATTCTTGGCAGGTTGGTTGACGCTCTAAATCTTAAAATGCTTTACTTGTAAAAGAAAGTGGCAAAGGTAACGTAAATTATTTAAACAAATCAAGAATTGTAGTGTGTGTAACACACACTTGAAGCCGTTTCTTTATGAAAGACGATGGGAAAAGAACACAAGTCAACAGTATGTCATTTTTAACCTCACAGTTTGCAACACAATAAAACATCTTTTTCAGGTTAAGATAAATATAAAGTTACATGTACAACTAAGATAAAGGTACAATAATTTGTTTGCTGCTTACCATTTTCTTCTCAAAGATAACAGCGGTTGCACATACACAAAGAAAAACAATACATCCGCACACACAAACAAAAAAAGGCGAACTGGTAGGCTACCTGTAGAAGCTGATAAGTGCTGCCGCCATCGGCAATCCTTTTCGCTCTTCTGTTGTTATCACTTCTTTCAGTTGGTTCGACCTTGCTGGCTTAAGAGCGATATAATTATTGTATTTATAACAAAAGTGCTTTGCATTTCGATATCTAAGCTGTAACGTACTAATTTAAATGTAGTTCAATTCAAAGAATGAATAAAATATGTTATAACTAAGCATGTTTTACTGTAAACAAAGAGAAATATGTTTGAATCTCTGTTCGTTTGAATTGCTGCATTAAGATAAGATCTTAAAACTTAACTTTTGAAATTAAGTGGCATCCAAAGGGAAAGGGAGAAAGTGGAAGGGAAAAAATAAGTCAGATTTATTTAATGTTTGCTTGTAGATAAAACAATAATGATCCTCATCGCATAAAGTTTAACATCTTATCTGTGATAAAACTCAGTTTATCTCGTGGAAGGAATGACACTAGCGTTTCGATTCTAAACTGCGGCCAGTGATCTGTGCCTCCCACACACAATTTGGCATTGCGTTAAGGGCATCCAAACTAACATTTTGCAATGATTTATGGCAGTTGTTATTTTTGTCTCTGATGCAAGGTGTTATCGAATTTTGAGAAAATTAATTGCTACTTATCCCTTAACGAGCCGAATGAAATGTGTGCTGGATATTTCATGGTTTTGTCGCCCGTTTTACGGTAGCTGTCGGGTCCAGCAATTAGCGCGATAACTCTCAGCGAAGCGGATGTAAAATTCGCGCAAATTATTCAAGTTCTCGAAATTACAACCAAAAGTATAATGAGAATAGGCTTGACAGAAAATGGCATACATTTTTGGCATCACTTTAGAAAATTATCATTCATACAGCCCAGTTCATCTTCCCAAATTGAGTCCATTTCTTGCCTTATATTTCGTATATAAAATCAGAGTTTTCTATACTCCAATATGTGTTAATTTGCGTCGAAACATGATCACGCATTACTTTTAATTGTGTTAAACGCCCTTTTTACTACTGAGGCACCACAGGCTGTGGACACTGATGATACATGAGATGAAATGATAAATTGGGAAAGGGTTTTGTATGGAAGGAAACGTTTCAGTCCTAAGTTTAGGGCACCTCCCCGGCATTTGCCATTTATGAAGGCTGTTGAAAACCTGGAATAAACCTCAGTCAGGGAGGACAGTCCTGGCGGGAATCGAACATCCAGACTTCCCGTTCACGAGTCCGCGCCTTAACGACCTCTGCCACCCGTGGCAGTACCTAAATGAAACAATACTTTATCAGTAAAGCGTGGATCAATTACGCTATCATTAACGAATCGTAAGGTGCAATTAAAGAAATTTATCCGACTATCCGAATCGCCTTCCTGAAGTAGACAATAGTGAGTGACTTTGTAAACTTCCAAGTTTAAATTGGTTTAATTGGAAAATGAATTGACGCGTGAGAATAACAATTTTCTAAAATGATGCAAGAAATGTGTGGATGTAGCAAAACAACGTTTCCAAAACATCCTGTCATGACATACGCACTTTATTTTAATCATAATTTTAGTTGTAATTGCCAGAATATAATTCACTGCATAAATATTATACACGCTTCGCCTGGAGTTACAGCTCTGATTGCCGACCTGCCAGTTGCCTTGAAACGGGCGACAAAACCAGGAAAGACCAGCACTTAAAGGGAGATGTCAATGAAAATGGTCAAATGTCTATTTTTTTCAATTTTGTATTTCTAAATTCCATCAGGAAGTGACTTAAAAATTATTTTTCAATCGCAACAAGCTCCACTTTTATTGAAATAAACTGAAAATTAGCAAATTTTTTTATGATTTATCCTGCAAAAACTGCAGAATATGAAATATTACGTTTACTCAGCAAGCAAAGGACTGAACAATTTATCTAAAAGACAGTGACCAGTGTTTATGTTAATGTTAATCATCTGGAAAATAGTAATTAACTTATGATTGAAAGATTGGAAGATTATTGGAATTGTCGTATGTCAATTTGTAAATGAAACATTTAGAGGATGTGGGAATAATGAGCTGACAAAGAATAAAATAAAAAAATCCAGAGCTACTATGAAATTACTATTAGGGAATACTTTTCAAAATGTACAAGACACGAGAAAAATTGCCTGGGCCACTTACTTCCTCATCTTATACACCAAAGAGACGACTCAGCGAGGTATTTGTGTAGAAATTCTTCTAAGTTTCTTTGTGGATGCTAAAAGTTCTTTCCACATCCACAGAAACCAGTGGCCTCAAACTTCATATTCACCCGAAATAGCAACTTTGTAGATGTGGCAAATTCCACGAACATGTGATTTCTTCCGAAGACTATTTTCAAGCTCGTCTTTGGCAAAGTCATCTAATTGTTCGCTCACAAAAGTACCGATATTGCATTGTTTTTCATTGTCAAGGCCTTGTTAATGGTCACTTATAACCATGAAACAAAATAGCTGTCTGCTTCTCATGTGACAGAAGATGCTGTGTCTTGGAAATTCCACCTGCATTGATTGGATTCAGAGAAAACACAAACTCAATGATCTATAAAGCAGCACAGTCAATCTACGATCCTCACTTAGTAATGGGGCAGGCTTTTAATTGCTCTAAGTCTCTGGGCTTTCAGTAGAATTTTCTTCACGGCAGTGTTGAACTGATTCGCGATGTCATCGGATTCACAACCTATAAAGGGCACGGGCCTAGCAGATTATATTTACTTAGGGTACAAATAGCTGCGAAAGCAAGTCTGTAACTACCAAAAGAGTTTTTTGTTTCTTTTGTCAACTTGAATGCCATCACGTCACAGATTTTGACAAAAGTCCATGAATGAGTTCATTGGCTTGCTGCAATTCCTACGAGGGTAGATCCATAAGTTTCCGGCCTCGCCAGTAAGGATTATCGCTTTCATAACACCCTTATCTGGTGTCATACCTTATCTATTAAGTCAATAATTGCAGATGCAACTTCCGATTTGCTGCGTTTAGTTGTTTAGATATAGTTGCATAAGGAAGGCTGTGTATAGAAGATTGTGATATGTTCAAAATGGCGTATCGAGCTGTTAAGTTCTTCACAAAAGAACGACTTACTCCAAAAGAAATTAAGCAGCGATTGGACGATGTATATGGGGAAGCATCCCCTTCATATTTACCAAACTTATTCAAATGGGTCGAGAAAGCATTGAAGATGAAGAGCATGCATTTCAGCTCTTGGAGGTGCTCACTCTTGAAAACATCGCTCTTGTGGAGGGGGAAATTATGGAAGACCTACGGCTCAAAGCTACAGAAATAGCAGCAAGGTTGGGCCTTTCTAAAACAACAGTCCTTCGAATCATTAAACACGAACATTTAAACATGAATAAGGTTAGTGCAAGATGGGTGCCTAGACTTCTTTCCTCAGTCCAAAAGCAGCAGCAAGTCATCTGTTGTCAACGAGGGATAAGTTCTGCAAACCACTGTTACAGAAGAGGAAACTATGGTCCTCTACTATGATCCCTTCTCCAAAAGAGAATCGATGTACTTGTGTAAACCTGGCGAAGCACCGCCTCTAAAGGCCAAGGTCACTCAGTATTCCAAGAAGATCATGGCCACAATCCTTTGGGACTGTAAAGGAATACTCTTCATTGACTTCAAGGAGAGGAACACCACAGTAAATGGGGAGTACTATGCTGGCTGGCATACTGCACAAACTACGTGTTTCCATCAAAGAGAAAATGCGAGTAAATCTGAGCGTTGGTGTACTTCTTCTTCTCGACAACGCGCCTGTGCACACAGCTCTTGTTGCAAAGGAAACTGCCAAGAAATGTGGCTTCAAGGAGATGAACCATTCACCCTACAGTCCAGATCTAGCTCCCAGTGACCATTTCCTTTCATAAATCAAGAAGGTCCTTCGAGGAAGGAAATTTAAGTGTGACGAAGAAGTGATGGATGCTGTTTATGCCCATTTTGTAGGCAAGACTTCTGACTATTGGGGGGGGGGGGGGGATTGAAACGCTAATTCGAAAATGTGAGAAATGTATTGCAATAAAGCGTAACTATATTGAAAAGTGAAATATAGTTTTTGTCTTTATCATACCTAGAAAATTGTTAGGTAGAAACTTATCCACCTACCCTCTTATATCTTTAATAACATGAGCTTAAATTCCTTAACTGCAAAGGGAAAAACCAAAATGCTCAAAATATATCGATCCAATGAATATATGTTTTCTTCCAGCATAATTCCCACGTCGCAATCCTTAATTATTTGTACGGTTTCTTTACAAATATGTTCAATATAGTTTCCTCTTCCAGCACTAGCATTCGTGTTTATTTTCGCAGAAATACTTTGAATTTCAAATAGTTCGCCTTATAGACTGAAATCTCAACTTGGGTAACAGCTGCACATAAAGGAACTTTATCAGTAATTTTGGACCTTCGAAGCAGAGCATTGGTCAAAGGCATTTCGTAGTAAAGGCTGCCGGGTTTTCCTTGTTTGAACAATCTTGTTCTTTTTGTGCTTCCAGGTGGAAATATGATATTTTTCATCCCGAACAACTGCATCCGTTTCGACGAAATTCTTCTTGAATTCCTGAGACAGGATGAAAAAAGCGGGATTTGGGCATCTTTGACATGACGAAATTTTCTAGTATACTTATTTATCAACAATTTTACATTCACCAACAACTGATTCCAGTAAAATTAAAAAGATGGAATGCAATAAACAATTATTATGTGTAGTTGTTACGAACACACTGTTACTACACAGATAGATCAAGGTGAAGACAACACACGATCAGCGGGTGGAACTCTTCATTGTTGGGGGTGTGCTTTGCCTTTTCTATCGCGTCCACTACCGTGATATGTAATGCAAATTGCATGCAATCAAATTTTGGAGTTAGTTTAAATGATAAAATGTGCCGTAGAAAATATTATAAAGTTGCAATAAAAGATAAAATAGATGATAAATGTGGATTATGGGCAGAGTAGAGCGAAAAAGATATAAAGGCCATAAAAAGGGTGGGGAAAGGAGATGCAAAATTGCTTCCATTTTTAAATTAGTGCAGTATTTCACATACTAGTTTTTATCAAAGGTCTCTAACCCTACTTATCTAGCTCTGTATTTTTAACAAACTTAAGACATTTTCGCTATGGATTCTTCCATATACCTACGAGTGTATAGCCCAGATAGGAAGTTCCGATTATGAAGCCCAATTACCTAGTACATGTGTAGCAGTTTCAATGTATTGCTTACATAATGTACAGATTGGGTCCCTTTGAAAGAGTCTGTAGATGTTTTGTGTCCACTTTAATGCAACACCAGCTTTCCTTAGTTTCTTTCTCTCTAAATGTAAAAGTGACCTGGTGAAAGGTGAAACGGTCACTTTGGAAAAAACTTTGCCAAGACATTAAGCAGCGTTTTTAACTATATTTTGTTTTTTCTTTCCTGGCCTATGCTTCTGCGTTCCCTTCTATTTCCTTATGACCTAGCCCCCATTGTAACGCCTGTGACAATGTCAGTGTGGTTTGCAAACACTTTCGCAGCAACTTAGATTTAAATTGCCAAGAGTCAAGTGCTTTAAGAGCTGCTAATTTTATAGTCATCCTTAATTCCTCTCGAGCATAGGTCACATTCGCAAATATTTCTGCTCGAAAAACAGTACAGTATCTTCCAAGATCGAAGCTAAGATTTGTCTTAGCTTATTGCTGCGTATCCCAGCTCCGGATAGGGTAGCAAATAAGACGGTTTTGGAGCCTTCGCAATGCTTTATAACACTAACGCTCGCTCGCTGCGTTCGCTCACTTCCTAAAGTTAGCATTGAATTAATTTCAACATCAGCAATAACACAAATAAAAACTATTTACTACTTTCAAACAAATTTCCTTTACATATTTCATTTTTCCTCTTAATACCTCGCACCATAACCGAGCAAAAGTGTTCAAGAACCAAAATTGAGAAGCACTAAAACAATTCTCATTGCCAGAGACAAAAAATTGCTAAAACTGGAAATAAGAATTATTTAAATTATGACCAGGGCCCGGATTTTCAGGTCTTTATAAAACCAGAATTATTTTTAACACTTTAGGGTAGTTTTCTGAAGTTTATCTTAGCTAACATAAAATAATTGAAACAAATATAAGATAGTTTTTTTATTTTAATTTTACTTGTATTTTCTATTGTTCTGAAACACAAAAGTACATGAACACTTAAAATATCCAAGTCAACGCACTGCATTTTTTTAAAGTTTTAAAGCACTGAATTTTTTAAACGTTTTAAAATATTTTTAAAACATTTTTAAGTTGTAAAGCATTACATGTTCTAGTTAAGTGTAGTGCATGTCTTTAAAGACTGGCAGACTGGGAAAAGGTTCTTTACGACACAGCATGAAGTCATTGGTGCAAATTTCAATGAAGCCACTGATGTCAGTCCCCACGGTAAATCGCTGACATTTGTTCCCCGTTTTGGCATCTTGCTATAGCTGCTAAACTGAAAATAAATTTCTTAATAATGCATTCAGCGTGCTTCTAAATAAGAGTTACAAACGACAATTTTCTTTAACAGAATGTGACTGCCAATAAAGAAACAGAAGAATCTGTTCGAGGTCATTTGAGAAAAATGAGATAGCGTTGAAAGTGACTGACAACAATGCTATTACGAAATTAATTTCAGTTTGCTTCTAAAATAAGCTGATTTCGACAATGCTGTTAACAAACAACAATAATGGTATTACAAAATTAAAAGCAATGATTAATCTTTGAATTTCATTGATATTCACATTGTTGGCTAATGTTTTAAAATCAAACTTATTGTAAATATCATTAAATTTAATTTTAATATTTTTAAACAATAGTTTTAGCCTTTCTTAGGTTTCAACGTCCTATTTAGCCATTATTAGGTTTCATAAGATTCAACTCTCGTGATAAAGAAACGGATAATTATGTTAAAATATCACAGTTAGCTAGCAAGGAACAATATAGCTTTAAACCTAAGACTCCCGGCCTACTTATGCCATCACACCAGCCTGTGGCGGTCAAGTACATTTTCTTTGGCAGATTAAAGGAATATCACCTGTTTTGTTATTGCTTATATTAGAGCTAAGGCTCATTTCATTTGCAGGCTAATATTTCATGTATTCCGAACGTAATTTTGAACGTATATCGTACTTATTTACATGTTATTGTATTAATTGAAAATTTAGTAATGAGTTATTGTTGCTTCACGGAATACCAGCCAAGTGATAGTCCAATTTCAAACTTCAGTTTATTGAATGGGCAGGTCTATCAACGGGTATTTATATCTAATTTAAGATCTTGTGATTGGCCAGAGTACCCTGAGAAAAGCCACGGAGTTGGGATAGCCGAAAGCTTGCAATTAGACAAGTTCATTGAATTGGTGAAGCTACAATCAACAGTTTTATTTTAATGCCAAATATACTATTACGGGACACACTTAGGGGTGCTGTGGATATATTGCAGATAAAAGAACTAAATAGCTTGGCTTCAGTGGTGTCGCAGTTAGCGTATAGACACATAGTTCCATACACATCAGTTAGATATGTATTGCACTCATAAAAAGAATTCATAATCGAAATAGAGGTATTATAGACGTGAAAGCCAAATTAACTGTACACAATGTTATCAATATTAAGCATAACTGTAAACATTATACTTCGGTTCTGCGGTTTCTCAATCGCGCAGAGAGACCAAGTTTGTTTTCACAAACGAGGGTAGGTCCGTAAGTTTCCGGCCCAACAATTTTCTACGTATGATAAAGACAAAACCTATATTTTACTTTTCAATATAGTTATCCTTTATTACAATACACTTATCGCATTTTTGAATTAACATTTCAACCCCCCCCCCCCAAATAGTCAGAAGTTTTGTCTGTAAAATAAAACAGCATCACTTCGTCACACTTAAATTTCCTTTTCGAAGGTCCTTCTTGAATTTTGAGAAGAGGAAATAGTCACTGGGAGCTAGATCTGGGCTTTAGGGTGGATGATCGATCTCCTTGAAGCCACATTTCCCCACAGCTTCCTTTGCAACAAGAGCTGTGTGTACAGGTGCGTTGTCATGAAGAGAGCGCAAACCATCACTCAGTTTTCCTCGCCTTTTCTCTTTGATGGAAGTACGTAGTCTGTGCAGTAGGCCAGCATAGTACTCCCCATTTACTGTGGTGTTCCTCTCCTTGAAGTCAATGAAGAGTATTCCTTCAGTCCCAAAAGACTGTGGCCATGATCTACTTGGTTGACTGAGTGATCTTGGCCTTTAGAAGCGGTGCTTCACCTGGTTTACGTCACTCCACTGATTTCCTTTGGACAAGGGATCATAGTACAGGACCATAGTTTTATCGTCCTTAACAATGGTTTGCAGAACTTTTCCCTCATTCACAACAGATGATGACTCGTTGCATGCTTTTGGACTGAGGAAAGAAGTATAGTCACCCATCTTGCACTAACCTTATTCATGTTTAAATGTTCATGAATGATTCGAAGGACTGTTGTTTTAGAAAGGCCTAACCTTGCTGCTATTTCTGTAACTTTGAGCAGCCGGTCTTCCATAATTTCTCCTTCCACAAGAGAGATGTTTTCAGGAGTGAACACCTCCAAGTGCCGACCTGCACGCTCTTCATCTTCAATGCTTTCTAGACCCATTCGAAAAAGTTTGACCCATTCTTTTACGACAGAATAAGAAGGGGGCGTTTCCCTATATACACCGTCCAATTTCTGTTTTGTCGGTCCTGGTGGTGTAGTGATTATCATGATTGCCTCCTAAACCCAAAATCACGGGTTCGAACCCGGGCAGGACCGGTGGCTTTTTTCGGGCATAAAAATCCTAAGTATAGCTTCCTTCGGAAGGGAAGTAAAGCCGTGGGTCCCGTGTCGTACATTTACGGCACGAAAAAGAACTCCAAGCCTGAAAGAAAGGCCTCTGAGCAAAATTTGTCGGTCGTTTTACGCCCTAAGTTGAATGGGACGCTGATGACCTGAGATGTTAAAGAGCATCCATAAACAAATCAATCAAATGAATTGCTGTTTAATTTCATTTGGAGTAAGTTCTTCTTTTATGAAGAACTTAATAACAGCACGAAACTCCATTTTGAACATGCCACAATCTTCTACACATAGCCTTCTTTATGCAACTATATCTGAACAACTGAACACAGCGGAGCGGAAATTACAACTACAATTATTTACTTAACAGATAAGACGTGACACCAGATAAGGCTTTTGTGAAGGTGATAATCCTTATCGGCGAGGCCGGAAACTTATGGACCTACCCTCGCACCTATTGTTGTGCTCTAAACATAACACCCAGCGGTACCAGAGCCAGGGATCCTCCCGAATGTGTCGCGTAATAATAATGTATTAGTATTTAAATTCCCCCCCTCCAAAAAGAAAACAAATTGTAATGTTTTCTTGATCCTAATAACCAAGAATTTCTTTAAACCGTGAAAAAGTGCCTAAAGTAAGTGAATTTAAAATGTATAACACAAAATAATGAATACAAAAGAATAGCGGTTGCTAAACTCTATTTGCAGTTTTTTTTATGGTTTTCATGTTATTGTTTTCTCGTTTTTCTTTCTTTGAACATTTCGCAATATTATGATTGAATTTTTTTTGTTTCATAAATCTCTCTTCGTTCTTCTCTTCGGTTACAGTACGATTTCCCTCTCCTTACTCTATGGATAATATGCACTAAGTAATATTTCAAATCAACAACAAAGAACGTGTTTAATATGCACATTTTCAGTCTCATGCTGTTTCAATAACCTCGATACGTAACCGGCAGACTGTGAAAAACATCTTATGTTAGGCAAACCCATTCCGTACTAAGTTGAAGTGTGCCAAGGTAGCCAAAAAGAAATTTAATCGTAAACCGGTGCGCGGTAACGTTTTCAAATAGGGGGAGGGAGGTATTTACTGGCAGTAGTTTCAAACCTGAGTATCCCTGTTCGAACTGGTGAAAGTATCTCTATTGACTTTCTTAAAGTAATAAAATTTGCTTACTGGTAACATTTTATATCCTTGCATAGCAAAGAACCCACTTTCACCTTCTCAATACGGTTTAAGAAAGAGTTGATTCAAACAGTGTTTGTGCAGTATCTGCAGATGTCGTGAAATATCGCATATCTTGCGATATTTGCAATTGAAGGTGATTTTACAGGAATATACGGAGTTTCTTTCAAAGACAATCACTACTGATGAAACTTGGATATTTCATTTCATCCTGAGAGCAAACAGCTAAGCTGTGTGTGTTCACCAACATCAAAAAAGGCAAAAGTGGTTGCTTCTGTTGGGAAAATTATGGTCACGTCATTTTTCGATATTTAAGGATGGTTTACTTGCATGTCATACTTGCACATACAACTGCAATTGGGTAATACTACAGAGGTGCTCTGAAAACTGTGCAAGATTACATACCTCACAAGCAAAAGGCTAGATTTTTGTTCAATAAACTGGATGTTGCCCACGATAACGCACGGCCGCACATGGCAAATGTTGTTACTGAATATCTCACAAAAATAAGCATGAAGTGCGTCTCTCTCCTAGCTTATAGTCTGGATGTAGCCTCCTTTTCCCCAAAATGAAGAAACACCTTCATGGGAGCATTTTCCAGCATGTCTGTAAAGACTGGCAGACTGGGAACAGGTTCATTACACCCAATAGGACAACTTTGAGAAAGACCATCAAAATGACTATTAAATGTTTGTTTTCAAAAATATAATGAACATTCCTATTGAACAGCTCTCGTGGGGGGGGGGGATGTGCAAGCAAAACAATTCACCGCAACGCGTGGCCGAGGTCGTTCAGGCGCGGACTCGTGAGCAGGAGGTCTGGGGTTTGAGCCCCACCAGGACCGTCCTCCCTGACTGGGGTTATTTCTAGGTTTTCTTCTGTTCTCATAAATGACAAATGCCTGGGAGGTACAATAAACCAAGTTCTGGAACGTTTCCTTCTTTAAAAAAAATCCTTTCCTAATATATCATTTCATCTCATGTCCGCCTGTGGTGCCTCAGTAGTAAAGACGGGCGTTAAACAATACTAAAAAAATAAGCAAACGATTCAATTCTGCAATATAGAGACGTCGTGTCTCTCAATTTCTCCGAGCTATATCAAACAAAACCTTTAAGTGCAGTAAAGTGTTGGGAAAATGTGCTAATAATTAAAAACACTAGTATATCTATAACATTAATAATGTATTTGTTTTAAATAAACCATGTAACCACTCCTTCTTAACTCTCGTATTTTAACCTAAACTAATCTAATCAATAAATGCAATGTCTAGTCTAATTATGATATTAAACATAAGTGACGTCAGAATGATTTATTAAATCAAGGGGAGGCCGAAATCTCCAGATGAAGATTTTTGAAGCTAGACACATAGTTTATCCTCGTATTTTTTCTCACTTTTTGTTCTTTAATGTTGGTTTTGTACTTTTACAACTGTGCATTTTAAGGTACAATATTGATCATTGGAGCTTTGTATTGGAAATTGCATAGAAAAGTTCATAACTGTCGCAAATAATTAAAATTAATTATTTTCTTGAAATAATATACCGGGCGTTTTCGTACTAATGATACAAATATTCATAGATGATAAGAAAGGTAAATTTATAAATTTGCAATACGGAACTCCAGTCTGGAAACCCTCAGTTGCACGTTATAGGACTCTTTGTATACTTATATAATAATTTTATGATACTAGCAGTACTTCCACAAGCTACGAAAAAATTTACAATAGTTGCTCAAAATGCCATTCCCCAGCTTCGATGCAGGCAGGCATGACAACATCGCATAAGTTCGCTCTTATCCGGTCGAACAACTCAAGTCATTCTAACGACGTACAAGCAGTTGGGAATTTTGGCAAGAGATGTCATGGGAAAACATTTCACATGTCTCTACAAGAAAAAAAGTGAAGTCAGACCAGGAGAACAAGTATTTCCACATTTGATTAAGGTATTCACAAGCACCATGTGAAAAGTGCGTTTGACCTCATCGTGTTGCAATCATATGTCTTGACGATCATGGGGAATGTGTTCCAATAAAGTTTAAAACTCAAGTCATCTGCATTGTATTACTAGAGCTTCTTTCCAACCCCCATGATGTCGCCTACTATGTTCCTGGTTGCCTACACTTATGCTATTGTTACACCTTCTCTAGCCTAAGAAAAAGCCTCTGGCTTATTACTTGTGAATGAGGCGTTTACGGGTCGAAGTTTCCTATCTCAAACAGATACATTTGGCCTTCTCTATCATCCTTTAACGTTTGTTTATTTGTTTATTTAAGGACGCTATTTAACATTTCAGGTCATTGGCGTTCCATTCAATTCAGGGCGTGAAACGGCCGACAAATTTTGCTCAGAGGCCTCTTCTTTCAGGCTTGAGGTTCTTTATCGTGCTGTAAATGAACGATACGGGACCCACGACTTTACTTCCCTTCCGAAGGAAGCCATACTTAGGATTTTTACGCCCGAAAAAAATCCATCAATCCTGGCCGGGTTTGAACCCGCGATCTTCTTGGGTTTAGAAGGCAAGTATAGTTACCACTAACCCACCAGGAACGTTGCATTATCATCATCGCAGAAACACCCGGTGTACATGATTTTTTTAATTATTTCAGTGAACATCAAATATTTAGTTGACATTATAATCTGCTTTCAATTAATTTAAAATGCACTTCTATAATTATAATTTTTGTTACTAAAACAAGTCATCTCCTATTCCTAGAGAAAACAATTTTCGCAAAATAAGTAATTTTATTCCATACTATGGAGAAACTAAAAGGATTTGATTTTGAAAAAAAAAATGAAAACTACAACCTTTGTTTTTCAGCTGTTTACCGAGAAATGCAGTGATTTGTTCCTTCTGAAATATCAGTTTTCTGGTTTTAAACTCGTCGTTTCAAATGTTTAACTATTTTACAGGTAAAAAATAAAAATTTAGATTTTTTACATTAAATTTATAGACACTTTTACTTACGGCACGATAAAGAACCTCAAGCCTGAAAGAAGAGGCCTCTGAGCAAAATTTGTCGGCCTTTCACGCCCTGATTTGAATAGGACGTTGATGACCTGAGATGTTAAAGAGCGTGCGAAAATAAATCAAATTAAAAAAATTGTGTTTTATTGAAAACATCTACTACAAGTCAGAAATGTAAAAATAGTGCGCAGAGAGACCTTGCAGTGCAGAAATCGTGCAACATCAGTTCGATTACTGTTTTATCTTTGCGAAAACTTGCTCTATTCTTTGACTTAATGTTCTTTAATGCAATACTTCATACTATGTTCTACCCAGAGAATTTGTGTTCAATCTCAGTAATGTATGAATGCATGAGTGAGATTTTCCCTGAGTTGCTCGCACTAAAAAAAACTGACGCAAATCAGAAAACACTTTGCTCGCCAACTTTGACAATAAAACCTCAAAGAATGGTCCACGTGGCCACAGAAACAACTCTCACCTAATTCACTTCCCACCGCAGCCTTGTTACGGGGGGACCTGGGTGCTTTTCACCTGCACGCCAAGCTGCAATGCTTAACAGCATGCGTGCCGAAGCGTTTTGCAACCGTGACGTCATTCCATGTATGCGAGTAGCAAACGAGTCCTGCAAGAAATAAATAATCCGAGTAGAGAAGCTAGCAGAGAAAGAGAAGGAGAAAGAGGGAAAAAAAAAGCTTCTGGAATATATTACTACATTGTGGTTACCTGCCGACTGGACTGCGCAATCGGCGAGCCTTTGTCGATTCCATCGACCGCCGTGGTAACCTCGCCAGAGCGATGAACCCAGAGTTTGGACAGTGTTACTGGGAGCGGTATCACATTTTAATTTGTAGTCGTCGGGAAATAGGACTCTTATTTCGTATATCATTGTTATGTTTCATCTGCAAGAACCTGGCCAACAGCTTAAGCACCTTCCAAACGTCTTCAACATTTACATCAAGGATTAGGCATGACGGTCTGTCTGATTTCATAAACCTTTTAATCTAACCACCTTAATTTGGTCTTCTTAAACTACGCTTTTCTTTAGGCTTTTGTTTTAAAAGTTGTTTCGCTATAGTGTGCTATCCTGGTGTAATAAATATTCCTTCCGCTGTTCACTATTTGATCTTTCATTTTATATCTGCAACAGCCCCGAGGAACTTAATTTCTACTGTTTGCTAAAGGAGACAACCTTTCTTTGTTAAAACAATATGTCTTTACAGAGTTTTAATTTAATCAATAGGCACTTTAAAGCCTTCTATGTGTGTTTATATCTTCTTAGATGATTCTACTTCTAAGCAGTTAAAAGTGTTTATTGCTCTTTAGCCTATTTTATGGAATAACATTTGCTCATAGGCTATATTTTCAAACATTGAGCAGTTATGATTGAAAGTCGCATTCGGGAGGCCCTGGGTTCACTTCTCTAGGGACAGATCATCCTGGCCATAAGTTTTTTCATGGCTTCCTCTGGCCACTTAATGGAATGCTGGTATGGGTATTTACATTCCATGAATTTCCCCCTCTCTCATATTCTTTTATTTCATTCCATGACATCAGTTACAGGTCAAGAGGGCTGTTGCTCTGTGGTGTGGCGGTGGCTTGCGCTCATGGGTTCTGTCTGGGACCTTGGGGTACCTCAAGTGAGAACTTGATGGAACTGGGGAATGCTCTTGTGGACTGACCGGCGTCTGGTATTTACCATCTATGGAAATTCCGCCTACTCCTGTACACGCCTCTTCGGATTCCTGGCCATCCGGGTATCTTTCGTCTCATCCTTCCTTCTGGAGATGCTCCCTCAGGGCATAGGTTCATCGCAGGCCATGGTGCTAAATCCTCTTACTTAGAAAAGAAGATATTTACTTTTGAAGTCTATACTTTCTTCTTCAACATGACAGCTTCAGTTACTCAGGAAGTATGAAATTACATAGCACTTCAGTGATTATTTCCATGTAAACCAGAAGTATTATGAACATTCCTGCAGTCACATTGTGTTGTATCTCACCATTTCCGCTTAAAACTTTAAGAAATATGGCGCAGTTCCTGCTGGACAGGCTCCAGTCCACATTCAGTTATTGCAACTTCTTGTCAATATCGTGATAAGGTTGCAAAAGCCGTCTACTTGGTGCATGGTGGGAGAACTTTTAGTTACGTCGCTAATGTCCTCAAGCCATCAAATGAAAGCGCTCAGCGTTCTGTTCGTTTTCGAGAGCTCGGTTCAAACGCTAGAAGATCTGGTCTTAAAAGTACATCTGCCAGGGACGGCAGATTCTTCAGGTCCTATGGCCACCACAGTAGGTTAGAAATAGTCTTTAAAGTGTGTGTAAGTGAAGGAACAGATAGGAGGAGACTAGAGGAAGAAGATTCGCAAATACTGCAAGGTCACCGGGCTGCTCGACTAAATTTTGCAGTGTCGGCATTGAACTCCATAACAATGGGGCAGAGTTTTTCACAAATGAAAGCCGATTCAATTTAAAAACCCCTAGAGAGACGTGGAAGAGTCTAGAGGAGAGGGAAAATAGATACATACAGCTGGTTTCTCTTCAAGAATTCTTTTAAGATGAGGTTGCATCGACATGAACTTATTAAATGTGTCACGCCGTACTTTGATGAACTTTGGATTGGCCAGCCTACAACCTGTCAGTTATGCTAGGCTGAAGAGTAATACACGAACTCTGCAAGATCTGAGAACAAATCATTACTCAGGATAAACCCAGTTAACTTATGGATGCCATGCCTTATCTCTGGGGGCCATGATTCCAGCTAGAGAAAATAACATACAATATTATGTACTTTTTATATTTTCTGAACATTTTCAGCTGTCATTAAAATGTGTTAAGTATAATCAAATTTGATGGATTTGATAATAACGACTACATACATACTTTATTAAAATAATTTACATACAATAAGAAAATAACGCGATTTTTATATTTTTAAATACTACCATAATAGATTAAAAACTAATCATTTAAATATGTACTACAGTAATTATATAAAGATAAGTTATATATGTGTTTACATTTATGTGTAAGAATAACATAAGTTAAACAAGAAAATTAAAGTAATATGATAAAATTATATTTTAATTTAATTACAATCTATGACTAGTTACAAACAAAACAATCAATTTAATACAATCTCAAACACGCACAAAAATCCTGTTGCAAAATTATAAAATCCCTTGTTGTTAATGCACTATTTTTCAGAACCCCTGAAATGCAAGTAAGTTATGCTTTTTCCAGGTATTGTAACACAGAAAGGTAATGTTATCCTGTGTAGATTTTATTTAACGCTTCTTAACTATATAGCGTTGTCCTGTAGGTAAAAGTTTATCAATAATAAAAATGTAGAAATATATACTGTCGATACTAATAATAATATGTACAATTATTCTAAATCTCTTATCATAATAATTGCTAGATTGAAAATAAATGTTTGGAGAATATAGACAGTTTTAGATTTTTGAGGGAAGCCATTGAAAGATCTTGCAGCATATGTCTTGGGAGACTTAATAAGACCCAGAACTTTGAGGGGTGAAAGGGGGAAGGATTCTACCTTTGACACCTACTAACAGCCAAGCTACTTTCTTCTTATAATAGGGTACAGTGGATTCGTATATTTTCTTTTCTAAAATTATTTCCACTGGTTGATTCTAGTGAAATCCAAACCGCATAGTCGTGCCTAGAATCTTACGCTTGTACTGTTTGGCTTATATACTAGAATGTCTCTTCATCTGCTCTACCACTACGGATGGCCGAGATCGTTAAGGCGCGGACTCATGAGCGGGAGGGCTGGGGTTCGATTCCAGCCAGGACCGTTTTCCCTGACTGAGGTTTTTTCAGGTTTTCCTCAGTCCTCATAAACGGCAAATGCCCGGGGAGGTACCCTAAACTTAGGCCTGGAACGTTTCCTTCTCAAAAAAAAAAAAAAATCCTTTCGCAATATATAATTTCATTTCGTGTATCATCAGTGTCCATCGCCTGTGGTGTCTCAGTAGTAAAAACAGGCGTTAAACACAATTTAAATTCATTTCATTCGTATGCTCCCAGTGGCGGCTAGGGCAGTTACTTCCCCTTGGACAATGACTCGCTTTTCTCTGAGAGCATTAGCGTCCATGGTCCATGGTTCGAATGACTTGAATTGTGCAGTGTTTCTCCTCTGAAGCAGCCTTGAGAGCTCCCCGAACAGTTTGGACGTCTGCAACGTTAGCATTCACCTTTGAGGAAACTTTCCCATCAGGACATGATGGGCTGCAGTGTATTCTTTATAAAGGACGAGTTAAAGCGCACCAGTTCTCTCAATTCCCGTCATACTTTTACTGCAGAAGGTAGGTGAGCACGAATACCAAGAAGTTGCTCTTTAGATGGAATTTCAGGAATATGTAAACTAGAAGAAAAATTCTGCTTCTAGGCCCGTAGTATCATTTCTTAAAGAACTTTTTTTTTTCCTACACGCACTTGGTAGTTGTTACTGTGCTGAAATCTGACCAAGACCTTTTTGTTTTCGGCTACTATACAAATATGATCCGGCGTATTGCTAAGTTACTCGAGGATTTTTAAGAGCACTTTACAGTCATTTATAAATTTTTCAAAATGTTTTGAAGAATTTTACAACCAGGGGCTGTTTGAAGAAGATTTATGAGAGTTGGTGTCTTTTAATTATTTAACACAATCAACTTCTGTGCGGGCTGTAAAAGCATATAGGTTTCTACACGGTTCCGCAAATTTTTAGGGTGATTAGAGTTCGACAACTAGTTCATGAAACTTACTCCCAAATAACGTAAAAGCTCATCTTTATAGTAGTCCTTAATCCCTGCACAGTGACACACTCTCTTCTCTATTATAAATTTCCCAGTTTAGAACACATAATTCCATGACAGTAGCATCTTTACTGCGAAAGCCCTCGTGGGTGGTTGCATTGTCTAGCTGAAATATCCAAAGCTCTGTTCCAGTCTCTTCGCAAGGGCAGAAACTGCTTTTCAAGCAGCATCTTGATAGTTTATGACTTTAATTCTACATGTGGGGAAAGAAAGACACGTTTCTTCTTAGATCATATTTAATGCTTCTTCTCCTTTTCTGAGATAAAGCCTTTAGCATGTCCACAAATTCAATGTACGATATCCATAAGTTTCCGGCCTTACCATTTTCAAGGTATGATAAAGACAAAAACTATATTTCACTTTTCAATATAGTTACCCTTTATTACAATACACTTCTCACATCTTTGAATTAACATTTATACCCCCCACCCCCAAAATAGTCAGAAGTCTTGTCTGCAAAATGGGCATAAACAGCATTCACCTCTTCTTCGTCACACTTAAATTTCCTTCCTCGAAGGTCCCTCTTGAGTTTTGAGAAGAGGAAATAGTTACTGGGAGTTATATCTGGGCTATAGGGTGCATGGTCGATCTCCTTGAAGTCACATTTCTTCACAGCTTCCTTTGCAACGAGAGCTGTGTGCACAGGCGCGTTGTCGTGAAGAAGGCGCACACCATCATTCAGCTTTCCTCGCCTTTTCTCTTTGATGGAAGTACGTAGTCTGTGTAGTAGGCCAGCATAGTACTCCTCATTTACTGTGGTGTTCCCCTCCTTGATGTCAATGAAGAATATTCCTTCATAGTCCCATGATCTTCTTGGTTGATTGAGTGACCTTGGTCTTTAGAGGCGCGGCTTCGTCAGGTTTACCCCACTCTATTGATTCTCTTTTGAACAAGGGATCATAGTAGAACACCGTAGTTTCATCTCCCATAGAGAACTTCTCTCTCGTTCCCATGGTAGAGCTCCAAAAATGCCAGACCACAGATGACTCGTTGCCGATTCTGGACTGAGGAAAGAAGTCTAGGCACCCATCTTGCATTAACCCTATTCATGTTTAAATGTTCATTAATAATTCGGACGGTTGTTTTAGAAAGGCTCAACATTGCTACTATTTCTGTAACTTTGAGCCGCCGGTCTTCCATAATTTCTCCTTCCACAAGAGCGAGCGATGTTTTCAGGAGTAAGCACCTCCAAGGCCGACCTGCACGCTCTTCGTCTTCAATGCTTTCTCGGCCCATTCGAAGAAGTTTGGCCCATTCTTTACGGTAGAATATGAGGGGGATGCTTCCCCATATACACCGTCCAATCGCAGTTTAATTTCATATGGAGTAAGTCCTTCTTTTGTGAAGATCTTAATAACAGCTCACTACTCCATTTTGAACATGTTCCAATCCAATACACATAGCCTTCTTTATGCAACTACATTTGAACAACTGAACACAGTGGAGCGGAAGTTACAGTTGTAATTATTTACCTAACAGATAAAGTATGATACCAGGTAAGGGTTTTGTGAAGGCGATAATCTTTATCGTCGAGTCCGGAAACTTATGGATCTACCTAGAATTTTCAAACCAAGTTTTACGGGGCCTCGCAGTAAGTTTCTTCATGAGCACTACTAGGGCCTCTGTTAAAATTTTCCCGTCATTTCTCTTTGTATCTGGAGGTGTCACCCAACATTTCAAGTTCTTGTAATACAGCAGTATACCTCTATACATGTTTAACTGCTGAAAGCTTACAATATACTGATTCATAAAGATGTTCAAAATCTGTGTTCCCCCTAGATATTCCAATGTTAAACTCACAAATTTCGCATAGGACTACTACTGCATTTCTAGAGGTTGATTTTCATCAACCCAATTTTTAACTTTAAGGTCGATTGCATCATCTGCTGATAAGCGTCATATTGTAAGTGCCTTCTGAGCAATGTTTTTTTATGATCCAAAATAAAACGAATTTCACGCCCTTTTTTTAAGGCGCGAGAAAAGCTAAGGTGGTCATCATTGTTTAGGACAGCATTTAGGATCTTAAGGGTTGTGACAACATTAATGAGATTTCTAAGATTAGCAATTTGCAACAGCTGCTAAGAGATATTACTATATAATATTTAAAGGTTGTGGCTACCTTTATTGCCCTAGGAGATACATAGAGTCGGGTTGTTGTTTGTTGAAAGAAATTAAGGATTTAGCAACATTAACAAAATATATTCAGCAATTACTCATCAAAACTTGAATGTAAACACCCTATATAAGCTGAGCATTTAAAGTTTGGGAAACAATTAAGTATTGCAGTAAATTAAAATGTTAAACAAAGAATAAAAATATAGGTAATAAACTTTTAAAACACTTAATAAACATTTTTTATACAAGGAACATCTCCTGCAAAACATTTCCACGGCGAGAGAGAGAGAGAGAGAGAGAGAGAGAGAAACAAAGAAAACTACCCTATTGACTTGCTTTCGCCTATTAGCAGGCGATCTTTTACATTGTCTTTAAATTAACAACAAGCAAGTCTAACACTCTTGAAAGCCCTTAGTAACAATTTTTTGTCTCAGCATAGCCTACTACCCTGATGTTTTCCTAAATTTAAGCAAAACCTCTATGTATAATTCATCTTTCAAATGTAACAAAACAAATTGCACAATAAAGCCAAGCCTGGCTCACCATGGTAGACAAGACGCACCACTTTGAATTTCAAAAGATTGTGCGAAACAATTCCATTCGTTCATTGGAACTTCTTACCTACGACCTGCCACTGCGCGAGCTCAGAAGGAAGAGACAAAGTGCTCGCGCCGACCCAAAGTAATAACCCCTCAAAATTTGGTCAAGGCACGTGGTAACCAAGTGACATCACCACGCTCACTTGACCATAGCTAACAAATGAAAGAGGACAATCGATCAGCGGAAACTTCTCGAGTGCCAACGGTAAAATGAAAATACAATTTTTATCTATTTCAGATTTCTTTATTTATTATTTCTTCATTACATTCCGATTCAACATTCTTTCAAAATTTTACTCATCTCATTCAATGCAATTTAAAAAACACAATCACTTAGATAGTGCTCCTAGATTGTCTTTTAGAATAACATGTCTTCTCCCACATGATAAATGCTTAAGGTAAGAGATTTGAAGCTTATAATATCTACCCTTTAATTTCTTTCAGACGCCGAGCATAGTTCTTTACTATTCTGTGTTCCCTTTGATTGCCAGATAAGTTTCCAATTTCTTTCGTTCTGTTTCTTTTTTACACTATAATGATTGTTTTCCCTTAGATGTTTTCAGCGACACCATTACACCTCATGCCTTCCTTTTCCTAGAACCCTCTCGGATTTAATATTCGTGCTTCACATCTTCATTTCTCAGAATGTTAACGTTCAACTTTACGATTTTTGCCCCTAACTGGTCATTACAGGATATTTTTAGAATATACATGCTCAGATTTGATCATACCAAAGCAATGTTTTGAAGTCGTTCCTATCATAGCTTCTTTGACATCAGCACCTTTGCTTCAAGTCATTTACTGGTTTGTATTACGGCGTTTATCTCCCTCAACATTTTTTACCGCTTAGTCTCAACAAAATCAAATTTTCTGTGTCTTTAGATATAGGTCAGTACTTTTATTGTAACGTTTGTAATTTAAGGGAATACCCAAGTTAAATATCTAAAATCTACAATTTTTAACCTATTTAACTGAAAAACACGTATAGAAATAATGTTGTGAGCTTTCAGTTTCATAATATTAAAATTTATTAATATTCATTGTAAAATAATTAGGCGTTTTTATAAATAATTGTCCACTTTCAAAATGCAAAAGATTCACCTGTCACGTAGTAACGCTATCACAATGTATGTGAGTCACATCTGTTTACAGAACATCATACTACACATTACTGTAGTTTTTCGGTCCAACTTTGAAATATATTAAATAGATATGTACTGTGAAATTGTGAATACATTTTTGACAACCTGGCTATGTAAATTATACGTCATTAACGCTCCAGACAAGCCAAAGTGAGAAACATTAATTCCATTTTCAGCAATTTTAAAAAGCCTAAATCAACTTTGCCTAAGAAAACTAGCAGGAAATTCTTTCTAAAAAAAGTAAATAAAAATCATCTATATCCTAAAATATCTTCCAGTTAAGCACATTTCAAGTGGATTTTATTGTTATGATTGTAAAACTTATCACAAATGGTTTTTCTGCTGCAGTAGTACATATCATCATCATTGTTCAATAATTTAATTTAGCCCAGCTTCGGACACTCTTCTTTGGATGAACGGGTGGTCTGAGGATACCCTCGGTACTTGAGTCCTGTTCACGCTGGACATTTGTGTCGATATTCCCAATGGGGGCACTCCTGAAGGAAGGGGTGAGGTTAGAGAGATACTGGGCTGCCAGAATTTACAAGCGGTGATTGTGCGCGCGCAGATGGGGGATCCCTAACATTTTCCCAGATTGAATACCCCCGGGTCCCTTAGAAGGTCCAATTCCATTTCAGACACTGGGGCAGAAGCCTTTCCAAATCGCAAGACCGTCAAACTCGGTAGCTCACATCACCTGGCACTTTCCACCTTATAACTAAATGGAATTGAACCTAGATCTCCGGAATGCAAGTTCCAAGCAAAGCCACTTCGCTCCGTTACACTCTTAATTCTTCCTTTTCTTTGACTGTTTACCTTCCTCCGGCATCAGGAGGCCGGTCGTGTGTCAGGGAGCTAATTATCCCTGAATGCACATAGAATAAGTAAGTGGTACTGTTTTATTGAATAGTCCTGGCGAATGACCTTATATCGATCCGCGCGAGACAATACTAGAAAATTTATGGTGGGGGTAACCTCAGCTGCATAAATGTAACAAACAATTGCAAGCGAGAAAGATGAGAGCCGCACAACTGTGCAATAAACCGTCCCTGTAATGTTTTCAGTGTGGATTTAACAGAGTTACTAACCTGATTCCTCTATAAAGGCATAAACAGAAAATGTACTCGACCAGAAACCACTGCGCATTTTATCTCATTCGCCAGGACTATTCAAAACTACTTTAAGTCAAAGTCAGAGTCTCCTGGAATATATCACAAATGCAAAAGAGGCAGCCACATACGAGAGTATGTCACTATGTTTCCGGCCTAACAATTTTCTAGGTATTATAAAGACAAAAACTATATTTCACTTTTCATTATAATTGCCCTTTATTGCAATATACTTCTCACATTTTTAAATTAACATTTAACCCCCCCCCCAAAAAAAATAGTCAGAAGTCTTGTCTGTAAAACGGGCATAAACAGCATTCATCACTTCTTCGTCACACTTAAATTTCCTTCCTCCAAGATCCTTCTTGAGTTTTGAGAAGAGAAAATAATCTAGGGCTGTAGAGTCGATGGCTTATCTCCTTGAAGCTACCTTTCTTCACAACTTCCTTTGCAACAAGAGCTTTGTGCACAGGCGCGTTGTCGTGAAGAAGGCGCACATCACCACTCAGCTTTCCTCGCCTTTTCTCTTCTTTGATGGAAGCACGTAGTCTGTGCAGTAGGCCAGCATAGTATTCCCCATTTACTGTGGTGTTCCTCTCCTTGAAGTTAATGAAGAGTATTCCTTCACAGTGCCAAAAGATTGTGGCCATGATCTTGGTTGACTGACTGACCTTGCCCTTTAGAGGCGGTGCTTGGCCAGGTTTATACCACTCCATTGATTCTCTTTTGGACAAGGGATCATAGTAGCGGAACATAGTTTCATCTCCTGTAACAATGATTTGCACAACTTCTCTCTAGTTGCCACGACAGAACTTCAAAAATGCCTGACAACAAATGACTCGTTGCTGCTTTTGCACTGAGTAAAGACTTCTAGTGCACCCATCTTGCACTAACCTTATTCATGTTTAAATGTTCATGAATAATTCGAAGTACTGTTGTTTTAGAATGGCCCAACCTTGCTGCTATTTCTGTAACTTTGAGCCACCGGTCTTCTATACTTTCTCCTTCCAAAAGAGCGATGTTTTCAGGAGTGAGCACCTCCAAGGGCCGACCCGCACGCTCTACGTCTTCAATGTTTTCTCAACCCAAAAAGTTTGGCCCATTCTTTTACGGTAGAATATGAGGGGGATGCTCCCCTATGCATACCGTCCAATTGCTGTTTAATTTCATTTGAAGTAAGTTCTTCTTTTGTGAAGAACTTAATAAGAGCTTGATACTTCATTTTGAACATGTCACAATTTTCTACTCACAGCCTTCTTTATGCAACTATATCTAAACAATTTAACAGAGCGGAGCGTAATTGTTTATTTAACAAATAAGGTTTGGCATCAGATAAGGGTTTTGTGAAGTCGGTAATCCTTATTGGCGAGGCCGGAAACTTATGAACCTACCCTCGTACTCCTTTATAGAGTTGGCATGAAAATGAGTGATGAAATGACAGTAAAATACTAACCAGGCATTTGCCCTTTCTGAAATTAGATTGAAGAAAAACAAGAAAGCCTCAAACAGATCAGTCGGCCGAAAGATTTGAAACTAAGACCATCTTAGCCAAATCCAAATAGATAACCTCTGAGGCAACCCCCTCAGTTCTTCTTTAGTTTTTATTAAAACAATTAGTTTCCTGGTCCAAATACTCAGAACAGGAACAGGCTCTTCTAAATTATCAATTAAAAAGAAATTACTACAGAAGTAGAACATATAACTGTATCTTCATTATTAACTTCATCAATAACCAGCCAATGACATGTAAAAGATGTGATGAGATAACGGTTAGATTTCCTCTTGCTACAAGTTGCATAGGTGAACGTTAGTCGAAGTTTTTCCTCTTTGTAAGGTGCCCAAGGACTCCTGCTGATTTACGCCACCTCTAATTAATTTCCATCTTCATCCCATATTTCTACGGCAGTTTACGTAAGGCGTCTAGCTATTAATTAAAAGAAATACTTTGATACGCTTTGTATTGTGCTACTCGCTTTTTGCAGGAGGTTGAATAAACCTTGTGCTGGGACCTTAATGTGAACAGGAAAGTTAGATTTCTTATCTATATCGGTGGGGGAAATACTGCAATAATAATAATAATAATAATAATAATAATAATATATTAGATCAAAACTTTATTTATACCAAAATGATCCAAAAAATTAAAATTAAAAATTTTAGCTTAAATAATGCCGCGGCAAAATAATTACATTTGATATGCTGTTCTGCAAATCTGAAAAATGTGAGGCAAATCAAAAAACAGGCATTATCCAACTAATAAATAAATTGCGAGATACGTTGCCAAGAAATATTTAAAAACTGAAACATTTCATGTTTGATTAGCATGTGCTTTTTTATTTTTTTTTTTTATTAATTTTGTTGTATAATTTTTAAAAATTGAAAAAATATTTTTTTGCACTGTTCCTTTTAAAACATTTTATATCTGAAAACTAGCATCTATCGTATTATCCGAAATTAAATTCACCCCTTTATGTCAGTTAATAAAAGTTTTACCGCATATATTACAATACTCTTGCATTTTTATATCGAGCGTCCCATTAAGGCCTTTTTTGTCAGTCATGGCCTTCCAGCTCACATCTACCTTTCTTTTTCCATAATGTTTCTTTCTTTCGTATTTACATTCATTGTTCGATCATTCTTCTAAATTTATTTTTAGTTCATTTTTATGCATTGCTTTTTCAAAGTTTATTTATACATTTAAGTGCTGATTAATTTTGAGTTTTTTTAATAAAATATTTATTCATCTCTAGTGTTATGATCCTTCTTTTATACGAATACAAAGTGCATAGATTTATATTTCATAAAACTTTAAAAAAAAATGTTGATAATTTAAAATGACTTCAAAGCAAATCTATGAGCATTTACAAGACTTGCCCTAAATAATTTTGATAAAACAACGCCAGAATCTGTTTTAATATAGTACAAAAAAGATATTTTATTAACTTAAAATTTATTGTTTGCATCAAGTACTTGCACTATTTTAACAATGAAAAAAAATAAAGCAAAACATCTTAATCGAGTGTTAAATACTTTAAGCCAAAACAATTCAGGGTACAGAACAAAAGAATTGCAATGCGATAGGGTAGTGTGCTGTATGAAGCCAGAACTTTTAAGATTTCGGTTCCTGGGTTAATGCAAAGGAAGAAAGTACATAAAAAGTGAAAATACGTTACATTAATGCAAGAAAACTTATATGGGCGCTTTTTAGAATAAATGATAGAATATAAAATGGGATTTATATATTTAGAGCTGATTGAGTTGTTGGAAGAAAGAAGCAAGCAAAAAAAAAAAAAGAAGAAAGGAAGAAAGGAAGGAAGGAAGGAAGGAAGGAAGGAGGAAAGAAACAAAGAAACAAAGAAACGAAGAAAGAAAGAAAGAAAGAAAGAAAGAAAGAAAGAAAGAAAGAAAGAAAGAAAGAAAGAAAGAAAGAAAGAAAGACGAGTAACTTTCGTCAAAGCACTTTGGAATTTTACAGAATTTTCTGGCATTCAAAGTCTTTTTTTTTCACCTAAATTATATTATTGCGTGTGATTTCTTTGGAATAATTAAATGTTTATATTTTCGTCTATTTTGATAAAAAGGTATTAATTTTAGATGCAAATAAATACAAATAAAAAATTGAACTGACATATATAAAATAATTCGAAAAGAACATTATAGGTAAATTATATGTATACTACAGAAGCAGAAAGAACAAAAGACTGAAAAAGTCATACAATTGTCGCAATATTTCGAACCGTCTAGGGTTTTTTTTTTTTTTTTTTTTTGTCCCTAAAGGCAGAAGACAATTGAAGCTGGTAAGGGTAAATATTGACTCTGGAAGTTAACGTAATATGTGGGAACAGAATGAAAAAAATTAATGGATGAAAGAGAAAAATTAAAGAGCATTATATTAATAATAACTAACTAAAAAGAGAAATATTAGCAACGAAGTTTTAAACATCCATAGGAAGACACAACGTATGTATATATATATATGGCCTGCCCGTTTTCCTGATCTCACTTCTCCAGACTATACCTGGTAAACTGCGTCAACAAGCGTCTGTGCAAGAATCAGCGAAGAAATGTTGAGACGTGTTCATCGATCTTTTGAAGCACGTTTTCGGAAATGCATCGAAGTTAATGGTCATACTTTCGAGCATTTGCTGAAATGAAATTGATTGTAATGTGAACATGACATTGTTTCTATTATGGTTATAACTGTACTCTACGTAAATTGATGCCAGTAATGTGAAAGTCAGCAAAAAGCATTTGCTGTCTTATTTGTCCAATTTCTCATAATTTATCACCCCTAATTGGTAGATGTACTAGAACTTTTATACTGAATTTTGAATGCTCTTTCCATTACCGGCAGATAAACACACCATTCCATTTGAAATAAAAAAACCCTTGAAATGACCTTGAGAATGGCATTTCAAGGTTAAGGTTGCTATCTTATGTACCCTAAGAGCATTTCAAATTTTGTTTAAAGCATTTTTTTATTTTCTCCTTCGTTTCGGAGTAAAATGGCCGCGACACTATAAATGCCTCACCCTATGTGTGCGTATGTGTGTGTGTAAATTTTACCATAATCAACCCAACTTTCCAGGTTCCTTTCCTCTCAAATTATGCATCATTGCAAACATTACAATAAACTAAAAATATTTCTGTATAGTCTATAGATAAGATATAATCCTCCAGCCTAACCTTGACACATGCGTCTATATTCTTTGTCAAAGTTAATTTTTGAATGAATTTGCGCTGAAATGCGTGTATACTGAATGCGGTCAAGGCATGTGATATAAAATAAATATGTTCATACATAATATTCTAATCACGAGTTATAACAAGCATTTTAGATATGGTCGGTGCATGCATTTGACTGTTTTAATCTGTTTTTTAAGTTTTTATTGTTTTTAACTAATTGTTCAATAAAGGAATATATTTTGTAGTAATCTTGTTTTAGATGCAGTAGCACGAATATTATTGCTAATCATTTCAAAGTATAATGTTAAGAATAATTTGTCTTATAGGTATGGAAAACCTTAACGATGACGAGTGTATATATTTTTATAACTTAAAAAGAGGTGAAATGAATTAATTTAATTGCATGATTAGGATTTTGTTTGGGAAACACGGAATAATAAACTATGGAGATTTTAGTAACATTGAGAATAGAGCTTATCACGCAAGCGCAGTAATGTTGAAGAAAAGACTTATTGGAAATGTTTGCTGAGACTAGCTTGTGGAAGGAATACTGCGGTTCTGCTCAGACTCTCCTAACATCGCTCCAGACGAATGGGGAGGCCTTGCTGGAAATCAAGAGTTGCCATCTGCAGATGCACCAGCGGAAGATCCGAGCGCAGACATTCCAACAGCTCAGTGCAGTACAGTGCAGGTCTGTAGCGGAGTTTTTCCCACGGAGTTGTCTGGCAACCTGGCAACAGGCAGAAGAACAGGTAGAGGCAGCAGCGAGGGAGGGAGAGAGATGGACTCACTTGCGGGCTCCACCCACGGCGGTCTCCCGTGTTACCCATTTCCCCTCCTCTGCCGACATTCGTCTTACCAGCTTCCACTGCAGAAGTTTCTTCTTGCAGAAAGTTCAAAGGCTATTCCTGTTCTCTTCAGTAATACAGTTAAGAAAATTGCCTTTTAAACGGATATACTCATTGCCCTTATAAGTGGATTAACAAAATCACAATGACTGAACCAATTGCACGTGAGGGGAAAACAAAACGTGAACAGAAACAATAAATTTGCGATAAATGGAATGACAGTAGAGTGGCCAGGTCTTGTCATGCTTCAAGCAGTGAAATATTGATATCATCTTCTCTGTTTTTGTTAATGAAGTACAGTTTATGAACTTTAAAATAATTTACAACATTCAATCTCATACATTGACAATAAATCAATAATTTTTAAACACCTTACCGTTGGTGTTTGCGATATGCCGGAATAAAAGCTTCAAGAGGTGCCCCTGGAAAAGTGGCTCCACAACACGGAATGATAATCCCACAAAATTCAGCAATAACAACTTAAATATAATTTATTAACGACCATCAATCATGGGCATAACACACGCAAAACCATTTTAAAATTAGACGTAATAAAATGTAAAACGCAATATATTAACGCAGCAACAAAAGGCTCCCATACCAACTGTAAAATACTTAACTCATTTAACTAGCACCATATATCAACTCATGGGTGTAGAAATGATAAATATCGCACATATACCGAGGGTACCAAAAATGTATACACACTTTCACAGTTGATATCTATTTAATATATTTCAAAGTTGAACCAAAAACAACAGTAATGTGTAGTATGATGTTCTGTAAACAGCTGTGACTCACATTATGTTAGCGTTGCTACAACAAAATGGTGCTAAGATTTCGTATAAACAGCTGAAAGCAATTTTGAAGTGGTATTGGAAAACCGAGAATGTTGTTGAAGTTCAAAGGCAATGGAGACGTGTGTACAGAACAGAACCGCCAACGCGAGTAACAATTGCACGCATTCGAGACAAATTTGAGACTCGTGGTACCGTATGCGATGTTCATAAGGGCAGATCTGGGAGACCTCGTACAGCAACAAGCCCCGCGTCCTCGGCTATGGTTTTGGAACGTTTTGAGCACTCACCGTAGAAATCTACAAAGCAATGTGCACGTGAGACTGGGATTAGCAGAACCAGCGTACGTCGTATTATTAAAACAGCAAAGTTGAAAGTTTTCATCCCAAGACTTTTGCATGCATTAAATGAAGATAACCCTTATCGAAGAATGCAGTACTGTGACACTTTCGCAAACGTTGCTCAATCAGTAGTTCAACGTACTCAGAAGTGCATCGACGCATTTGGTGGGAATTTTGAGCAATTGTTGTAACTGTAAAAGTCTAAGATATTAGTGATTATCATTTTCTGTTTGTGTGAATTCAGTTCTGTTATGTTAACACAGTTTTTTCTTTGCTTGAAGTCTGTATACATTTTTTTTGACATCTTCTGTATAAAACCTTCCATTAAAAAAATGTGAATATGAACACTGCCAGGAATAACAGCAATTTCCATCTTCATTGTTAGTGCAAATTCATTAACAATACGCACCTGAACCAATCTGGCAAAGAACCGCCATCTTTATCTTTAAAATATTTACAGTTAAACTCCTGATTCCTTGAAATGTTGATAATTGAGAATGAATGGGTGCAAAAACGGCACATGGCAGGAGTATGTGTTTGTTTTCGGGTGTGTGTTTTAACATTACTTTTAATATTTCTATTAGATAATAATTTATTTTGTATGAAGATTTATGCTGGTATATTTAGTTTTAAAGGTTGCATGGGCAAAATCGGAAAACATTTAAGATGAAAGGAAAGAAATCCCCTCTCCCCTTTACTGTCATGTGTACTGATAACAAAAGCATTCTAAATGGATGAATGTAAGTTTAATGCTTTTAAAGTTGTCTGAATTCTCACTTACATGGAGTAAAAACTTAAATTTCCTGGAATTGTCGAGATCCAGCCACTTATAGCGCTAGCGAAGTATTGTCTCCTTGATATTGAAACCACTAGAACAGGGGTGGCCGCGCCGAGCTAAATCCAAGCTATAACTAACTATACCCAGAAAACAGAGAAGCAAAGGGTCGCAGTGTTGATGTTCTGTTGTGGATTGCTGTCTGTCACATAGAAATGAAGCGATACGGGTTGCAAACTTCTAGTTTGACTCGGCGTTCGCTGTCCCTGTAGTAGAAGATCGTAATTATCAATGGGACGATCTTTGGTTCAGAGTAAAATGGCAGACTTTCGAAATAATCTGGATTTGGAATAAGTAATACGAAAAAAAAAATGTTATAAATGTGAATTCTGCAATAATGGAAACATATAACCCAGTCCATAAGGGCAAAAGCCTTCTAACAAGTAGGGAAAGCCCGCTTTTTGCTAACGTGGTGAGCTATTCCACGCTAGTTGTTCGTATGCTGTTTAAGACACTGACTGATTTGTTCTTTGGTTACTCCATTTCTCACTGCACTAGTTGCTTCTCGAGAAATTTCCATTTTTCTCTTCCTCTTGCTACTCTTGACCTGCATGTTCCTTGAAGAGGTCTATCCATCTTCTTCTGGGTCTGCCTTGTGTCCTTTTTCCTATCCGGGGATCCCACATGGAGATTTTGTAGGTCCATCTATTGTCTTGCATTCTTGCGACGTGACCGCCCCATTGCCATTTGCTTCTGGTAACTATATGTGATAAGTATGTTGTCTGAGATAACTGATTTATTAATATTATAGGTATTTTGTCCTTCAAAATTATTCCCAGGATCATGCGTTTTATTTTTCTTTGATATATTTGAATTTTATTCTTTTATTTTTCTGTTATTAACCATGTCTGGCACCCATATAGTAATACAAGGTGTATACAGATTTTGAGCGTCTAGAATCTGATCTTTTTAGTGTTTGGTCTAACAATATAAACTTAAGCCCCAAAATACTCTCCAGATTAATGAGATCCTTCTTTGTACTTATTTTTCCATTTTATCATGGAAGGAAATCTGTTGTCCTAGGTATGTATATTTGCTCACATATATGAGGACTGTTCCATCTATTTTTATTGGGGTTTCAGATCCGTTTAAATTAACTGCGCCTTCAGTTTGTTTAGTGACAGCACTGCATTTTTGCTACACTCACATAATTGTTCCAGCATAACATGTCATTAACGAGCATGAAATATTTCAGTTACAGGAACTTTTTTTTTCTTCTTCTTTCGAATTTATTTTCAATATAATGAAAATAAATTTGAAGCAAGAAAAAACCTAAATAGTTCCTGTTACCGCAACTGGACTTCTGGAAAGCTTCAATTAGTTAAATGAACTTTGTTAATGCACACATTTTAATTTATGTTTTCGTTCTTGAGGATCCATCCCAAAGCATGAGCTGTTACACTTTATAATTTACTATTTATGTATGTGAACCTTTTATTGTTCTGTTACTCCAAACTATGAAAGGAAATATTTATGAACGGGAATGATTGACAAATTGTCATTTTAAAGACAGCGAGTCTGAAAGTTGTGTTGCAACAGTTTGGAAAAATACCGATCGAAGTGGCTCAGGTGGTAATATTTGAGATTTGCATTCGAGAGATAACGTGTTCAATCATCCTGATTTCGGTTTTTTTTTTTCCGCGGTTTTCCCTGATTCCCAGCGAGTGCTGGGATGAATATTTACATTGCACGAATTTTCCGCTCATTTCATTCCGTTGTTTCTATTATAGTGTCGAAAAAGCCAAGACGAGGTGAGCTGGCGCGGTGTTACTGTAGCTTGCGCTTTGGAAAGGATTTTACCTCGGCATCTGGAATAGAGGCGGGCCTTGAGGGGCTCTAATAACACAGGAGGGATAGGTTTCATGGGCGTTAGGGAGGCCACCGCGTTCGCGCAGTCACCGCTCGAAGATCCTGTCCACCCGGAGTCACTTAACTTATCCCTTCCTCCCGGAGGTGCTCCCATGACGTTTGGTAACCAAAGTGTAAATATCCTTAATATTTGATATCCCTAAAACAGGTTAATCTACTGGACAGCTAGGGATAGAGTGTTCAAATGCACTTCTGGGGCACCGTAGTATTCTAGGTATTGCTTTCTACGTATGTAATGTTCAACATCAATAGTATAGTTATATCGATAACAAAGCTGTCCCAAGAAAAAAGGAAGGTAAACGGTCAGTGTTTTTAATAGAGTTTAACGCCCGTTTTAACTGCTGAGGCACCACAGGCGGTGGACACTGATCTTACATGAGATGAAATGATATATTGGGAAAGAATTTTTTTTAAGGAACGAAACGTTCCAGACCTAAGTTTAAGGTACCTCCCCGGCATTTGCCATCTATGAGGACTGAGGAAAACCTGGAAAAACCTCAGTGAGGGTGGACGATCCTGGTGGGATTCAAACCACAGACCTCCCGCTCACGAGTCCAAGCCCTAACAACCTCGGCCACCCGTCACGGTATGGTCAGTGTGACAACTTCAAGAAATTTATCATTTAACCATTGTTCATATTCATTACAAATTAATAATTAAACAGAATATGAAAGTATGACAAAATATTAACAAAACAAAACAGCCGTCATAATAATGTGGAATGTTTATGCTGCCTACATAAAAGACAAAGTAAGTTGGTGTACGTGTAAAGCATAAGGCAAATGCCAGGATATATATTTTTATTATGAACCCATTTACCTTTACCATTAAAAGGTAATAAAAACGTGAATTAGAAAATTACGAAAGTATGACGTACAAAAAGGTAAGTGTGTAACTAAGGCTATCTGTTCCTCAGAAAGTGAACTTCAAATTTCACGTAACTGTTAACCAAAACATATTCCGACAAAATCAATGTAGGGTAAGGTGTCATATGTTGTACCGGCCACATATCTGATAGATCATTTCAGCTGTGGCGCTACAAAAAGGAGAGAGTGTGTATTAAGATGTAAAGAGAACATGTAGCGAAAATGGTGAACATAGTAGGCACGCAAGCCGTGTTGCAGTTGTTTGTTTGATTTTATAACCTGCGAAGTCAATTTCGTCTTGAGCTTCTATACACTCACAGGTATGTGTGATTTCGTTTTCAAATATGTTCTTGTCATTTATTGCAATAATAGCCGGTAATAATACTTGAAATAATTTCTGCTTTGGAGGGAAGGCAACGTTAAAGTCATATAAACTGTACCGCCGCATTTCTTCTATTTTCGACTGATAGAATTTATAGGAAAGTCTTTGTAACCTTTATAGATCCAAGTTACCATTACAGTTTAATGTTTGGAAAACCAATAAGTAACGAATAAAATTTTTTGTGACGTTAAAGCTGCAAATTGCTATTCTTGTTGCAATAGAGCACAACAATATTAACGGTATATTTTGTTACACATTATTAAAACAATGTATAACATTGCAGCAATAATGGTTTCGAACAAATTCAGGGAGTAACATTACCCAAACACGAATAAGAGGATGAATGTGCATCTGAATGCAATTGCGTGCTGTTTAAAAAGAAACAACAATTTGAAGAAAAGGTGTGAAATTCTGATATTAATTTGTAAGATTTACACCATAACATTATTTAGTTTGCTGCATCCTTGCTTGTCCAGCATGCTAATATAACCTAGCATTGTACGTTAATTATATTATAATTTTGCTTTAAATAACTTCTATTTACTTTATCAAGATATGCTATGTTGATAACCTGTACTGGGGCAATAGTTCAATTCAGAACATTAATGGTATAATTTATAGTACATGATTTATACGTGTCGTCACATATTTTGCATTATACTTTTTGAACTATAATATTCTGCGTTTTCTCACTTGGTATGGAGATGCTTAAAGAATGAAGCTACAATGAATCCCTATCAAATCCTGCTAATACTTCGTGGATTCTGTGGCAGTCTAGGAATTGTTCGAAGCGGTAGAAATTATGAGACCTTATCCTAAATTGTAGTATTCAATGGTGTATCTTTTACATAATTCTTTATTGGCTCTAATTTCTCTCTGTGCATATATTGCAAATGTACCACTGTCGCAGAACAAAGAACAAGTTATGCATATAGATTATTTAACTGAAAACTGAAAATTATAAGGTTAAGCAGTTTTTGCGTTTTTACATTTTATGTATAGCAAACATTTGTAACGCGTGTATTTTAGGAAAGATGCAGATACGTGTGAAAGTTTTCCTGTATGAAGCTTGAAGTATTCATAGAAAATTATTGTGGCTTTTATTCATTGGAACAAAATTACAAATTTAGCAATGTTGCTATTATTTACACATTCCTAAGAAGTTCATATCCTATAGTTTTTAACATTCAGTATACTCCTGTTTGCTTAAATTTTAATTTATATTCTTGTCTCACTCATAAAAAATATCCAGAATGTATAGTCATAATCTTTTTATATTTCGTCGCTGCCAAATGTTTTATCTCAGCTGAACTGATTCTTTGCATTTCTTCCCAAGAGAACACGCATTATAAGTAATTATTGGCGTATGGTATTCATCTATTAAATGAAATTCACAATTCATGTTGCTTATTTATAGGCCTAGGCAAGTAACTTACGTAACTGACACTGTGAGTCATCTGGAGATCGTTTTAATGTCTATTTGATTATACCAATTTAAATAAATGACAAAACATCGGGTTGTCTTCTCAAGTTGGTTCACTGTTGTAATCTCTAGCCCTTCCGTTGTGAAGTTACAAAACTCCCTTAAATCCTGACAGTATAGCTCAAAGGGATATTTTTTTCTACCGTAGCCTCCCCCAGTCCGCCTTCTCTCTTCTCTCCCTCAACACTTCACTCCCTGATAACTTGTCTTCCTAACCATTCGTATTGCATTCCCTTAAAATGCTCTTCTCAAACTCAATGTTTCCTTTTACATGGTTTATATTTTCTGGCATTAATGTTTTACATATTTTATCTTAAAATTGCTGTATTTATCAGCTTATTTTTATTAAACAGATAAAGAGATGAAAAAGTCGAGGCCATGGCTTGCTGTTATGACTTTCTTACCGTTTGAGTTACCGTGTCACATGCCCGATCTTAGCCATGAATGTCGCCCATGTGAATCTGTTATACCCTGGAAACCCCCATGGTTATCTTGTTGCCAAATCGTGTCCTTGGTCGAGCAGGGCACAGTATCTCAGACAGTATAAGGCCAATCGAAGATCCATGGCTCGAGTCCCGGTTCATGACCTCGAGTTTTTCCTACCTAACTCTGCTTCCATAGGTTACACACAATTATTTTGAAGTGTATTATATACTTTGCTGGCTGATAAGATTAAGATCCTTGTTTTTATCAGTGTTGGTTAAATTTCAAAATATTTAAAATGTTTTATCATTTCCACAAAATGGCAACTAAGAGTCTTGTTTTTTTACTTCTAGTTTTCCTACAAGTACCATTACTATTTAACTTTTTACACACTTATTGACATAAGTATTTTAATTCATCATATACCCCTAACATTATACTTAAATTATCAGTATGGTCAATTACATTAATTAACTAATTTAAAGTGTTTGTTGCCATATGAATAAAATCATCTCGTGACTATGAAAATAATATAACATGTAATTTTTTTTGTTGTTGCGTATAATGTGTGACAAAATCTTCTGTAAAACGGGGGGAGGGAGGGAAGCAGTAACACTCTAATTCTTAAAAACATAATTTTGAAAATATGATTAACATATTTGTACTTCATTTTTTGTAAAGAGCTTAAGTTTTGTTTTAGAGCATGTATGTAAAATTGACGCTGAAGATAAAAAAATATCCCTAAAATTATAACTTTATGTTATATAAATTCCTATTTTATTCATTTAGTTATGGTTCTTATTAAAAACAACAACAATTTGCTCAAAACTTCTTTTGCTAATTTGTTAATGAAATCTTAGTTCTCTGAAATGAAACTTAATGTAAGTGCAGAAAGGTGTTTTCAATCATTCGACGCTCTGTTGTTTATAACTATACAGCAGGTCTTGCATATAAACCGCCACGGGGGACCGAGGTCATTAAGGCGCGGATTCGTGAGCGAGAGGTCTGGGGTTCGAATCCCGCCAGGACGATCCTCCCTGACTGAGGTTTTCCCCCGATTTTCCTCAGTCTTCATAAATGGCAAACGCCGAGGAGTGAATGAATCGTGTTTAACGCCCGTTTTTGCTACAGAGGCACCACAGGCGATGGACACTGATGATACATGAGATGAAATGATATATTGGGAAAGGATTTATTTATTTTTTTAAGGAAGGAATCGCTCCAGGCCTAAGTTTTATGGTACTTCCCCGGCATTTGCCATTTGGAAAACCTGGGAAAAACCTCAGGGAGGGCGGTCCTGGCGGAATTCGGACCCCAGACCTCCCGCTCAAGAGTCCGCGCTTTAACAGCCTTGGCCACCCGTGGCGATTTAAACGCCGGGGAAGTACCCTGAACGTTTCTTTCCTTAAGTAAATGCTTTCCCAATGTATCATTTCATTTCGTGTATCACCAGTGTCGCCGTCTGTGATGCCTCAGTAGTAAAAACGGCAGTTAAAACAAAAAAGGTCTTGCATTAATGGTTCACAATTTTTATCTTCCTTATCCAGAAAACCATTATCCACTTTCCAAGACCTTTAAAGCCACTGGTTCTGTAATATTTTTCAGTTAAGTTTGCTGCGAAATTAACAAGGTTTATAAATTTATTTTTGTGCATGGTTGGTTATAATAATAAGCAACACTTTGAAGCGCCAATTTGCGGCTGTTTTGTAGAAGTGTGTGTATATTTATTATTGAGTTGTTTAGATTACTTTTATGATGATCAGATTAGTTTTTTATTGATTTGTGGGAGGAAATTGATTTTAGTTAAATGCAGAAAGAGTATATTAGCTACTGATGTTGAATACCACGACTTTGCTGCTGCTTTGAACACCTTCTGCCCCTATTGAAGTGGTGATCTTCTCAGGGATTCTATAAACGTTTTAAAGCTTTTCTGGAATGTTCTCAGGGAGGAAAAAGATACGGGATGGGTTTCACTAAGTAGTAATAATAATAATAATAATAATAATAATAATAATAATGATGATGATGATGATGATGATGATAATAATAATAATAATAATAATAATAATAATAATAATAATAATAATAATAATAATAATAATAATAATAATAATAATAATAGCGTTCACACTTCACTGCGTTTATTTTATTAGTCACTTCTCATTCACAACACATCTGGACCTTTTGCAAGGAGCCGTAATATTTTGGTAAAGTTTCTAATGATATAAATGACAAGTTATCTCTTTATTAATACACGTAAATCAGCTAAACTTTGGATTATTTAATGTCCGTTGCGTTACACCAAAACTGTTCCGTTTGGGATATTTCTAACTACGATTTCCTCCCGATTGCATTAGCTAAATTTCATTAAACTTATTTCATCTTCAAAAACGAGCTATACTCTCACATCTCCTTGGCCGAACAGAACTGCACTGTTACGTCTCACAAATCAAACTGAATTTATTACTTCTCCCGGCTTCAAACTGTTACATCTCCCAAGCTGTATTGCTCTCTTGCGTCTCCCAAATCGAACAAACTCATTGTTCTGTCTCCCAAATCGGACTCAATTCTTAACATCTCCTGAAACGAACTGCTCTCTTGCGTCTCCCAAAACGAACTGACCTCAAAATGCCTCCAAATAATGCTATTTCATGGTTTCTGTATGCGTCTCTCTGTGAGAATTTAATCTTAGAACATTCTAGGCTGTCTTAAACTGTACTCTCTGATTGGCTTAGTATTTTGCCGATGGTCTATTCCTGAAGATACAATTTAAAATTCGAGTGCTTATTGGTTGAGCTCATTTCTTTCTTTCGTTGCTAGTTTCTCTTTTTAAGGGGTCCCTTACCCTAGGATGAACAGTGATGAAAAGAACGGTTCCTATTCTATTCCAAAAACTGACCTGGCTCATGACGCCAGGATGTCGTTATATTATATACATGTTTCATCCTTAGTGCTCAAATTCTATTTCTATCTCTGGTTCATTTTATAACATTCTATTAAGATATATATTATAAGACATGTGTTAATTAATTATTAAATTGAATACATTATAATAAACGTTTATTAATTATATGGGATTGAAACTGGATCTCCTGTTACAAGTTGTCGTGTTTCAGAATCATTCTAATTTGAGGACCAACTCTCTTTCCTCTTTAATTTTTGCATCATTCAGTTTCGGAAAAGATATCTCTCATACACAAAACCTTCGCCATTTTAATTCATAGTTTTAACAAAGTGGTTAACACGAGCGCCAATATTATATGTATTTTGTGTGAGATACCTAAAAGTTGTGCTAAATTTCTCTATAGTGTGATACAGTATCTCTGCTGTCCCACAAACAAAGAAAAAAATGAGTGAAGTCTCCTTGGAAACATATACGACTAACATGGCAGTCTCCACAATTTGTCATAAGTACCTGCTGTACTGACGGGAGAGTTAGCAGTGATACTGTTTCTTTCAGTTATACAAAATGTTAATCATCTAATTTTTCCATGGATTGATGGATCGTCTGCAGGAGATACTTTCGATACTTGAACATTACTCATGACTGTCATTTCTGTATACGTCCTCCGAACTGAAAAGAGAGAAAGAGAGATATGCTCAAGACAGACACAAGGCCCCAATCACAATAAAATTAAACGTAACGTAAACGTAAAAGCTAGATGCTATGTATTGTAATAAAACCATTCACAATGATCACGTAAGCATAAAAATAAACGTACAATTAGACGTAAACAGAAGTTTGCAAGGTCCAATATTTTGCGTCTACGTCTAACTTAAACTTTAGGAATCAGCCAATCAGAACACATCTGATTCTGTTTGTAGAGCTCTATGGTAGAATTTATCCATACACGTAGAACGGAAATCAAATGCAACTCTTGCTGCTTGCTGCTGCAAGTCCCGAGTGACGGCGGAGAGAGCCGAAGGTAGTAACCCACAGATATATAACTAGATAATAAGACTTTCAAGCGAATAGTGCCACGCACAGAATGCGCTATAAATTGATGTTTATTTCAATTTTTTCCTGCTGCAATCATAGGAGATTTGCCACCCTTACCCGCCCCAATCAATTCATATTTACGAAAAACCACAAGGTCATCTGTTTATAGAAGTTACCCGAGGTTAGCGCTGCTGTGTATATATATATAAATTGCGAATTCCCAGATGAGCAGATTTGCCAGTTACAATTTTTTAGCCACCTAACAATCCCCTGTCAATTTATATTTAAAGTTACGTAGGACAACGCATAGATTACATTATGTTTAACAAATAATAATAATAATAATAATAATAATAATAATAATAATACATGCAAGTAACTCGGCTCTCTCCGCTGTCGCTCGGGACTTGCAGCAGCTAGCAGCAAGAATTGCACTTGATTTCCGTGCTCCGTGTAAGGGCAAGTTATGGTAGAGAGAGCTGATGATCAGTGAATCTGTAGACAGAATGGCGTCAATGGACAAAAGATTAATTACATCATAAGAAAGCTATCCTTGCTCATATTACTCCAAGCAAATTAGTTACTGCACTTTGCATATGCATAAACGCTATCGCCGTCTGCTATAAGCAGCCATTTTCAATCAGCTGTTAGTTGATCTTCGCTTGTTCGTATTTTTGATTGGCTAAAACGTACGTTTGCGAATGCCTGCATACTACTAAGTTAACGTGCTAGGTCTTATTCAACCGCCACGGGTGGCCGAGGTCGTTAAGGCACGGACTCGTGAACGGGAGGTCTGCGGTTCGAATCCCGCCAGGACCGTCCTCCCTGACTGGGGTTTTTTCCAGGTTTTCCTCAGTCTTCATAAGTGGCAAATGCCGGGGAGGTACCTAAACTTAGGCCTGGAACGCTTCCTTCCTTAAAAAAAAAAAATCCTTTCCCAATTTATCATTTCATTTCATGTATCAACAGTGTCCACCGCCTGTGGTGCCTCAGTAGTAAAAACGGGCGTTAAACACTACTCAAAAAAAAAAAAAAAAAAGGTCTTATTCACTACGTTTGCGTTTAATTTTCATTGTGAATGGGCCCTAACTATTGTACGCTAAAGAGTACTTAAGCATATCTTCCAATATTCTCCGCATTCCTTTGTGTTTTAAGGATCAAATACCTATTTTAAGATAATCATTTTATTGCATCATTCAACTTTGCAAGGGTTTGTAATGAATTAATTATATTCACTAAAATTAAGAAAAGATAACAATATTCCATTTCAAAGTTATATCAATTTTCTTAAATGTATGTAAGGTAAGGTTACTTTTACATCCCTAAGAAAAAGTTGGTCCACAATTCTAGTAAGGTTCCTGGTTCCATTTAAAATTAAAATCGACTTTTGTGTATTTGAAACATATAGGAAGAACACTTTTTACATTTTAGTAACAATATCTATCAAGCACCGAACAAAATCTTACGCAGCGCCATAATTATTAAGACTGAAAAAAAAAAAAAAATGAAACGGGTTTAAGAGGTGTGTTTAAGTGTCGTAGATTCAATTCGGCATATAGATTTAAAATTTAATAACTGAATCACCTAGTAGCTGTGAATTAAGTTTTTGATTTGACGCTTGTACAGTATAAGGCTCATTAAAAGCGCTAAGTATCGGCAACACTACCACAACAATATCCCCAGAGCTCACAGGGAAGGTATAGGTGAATGACCTCCAATTATATCTGCCCTATCAGTTCGCTCTTGTTCTGTTGCCCTGCCTCCCAACGAACATGATCATGAGATTCTTATTGACAAGTTAGTGTTAGTAACTTCCTGATTTTAGTCTTGCGGTAGACTTTACGTGTGTAAAGATCTACCATCTCCCCCATTCTGTTTTGGACATCCTCTCTCTCACTCTTTCTACTTTCAAAGCATTGCTTATGACGACGCCAACAAATAAATTTCTCTTAGTTGCGTTTAACAAGCATTAGTACAAAAAAAGTAACTTTCTATATAGAATTACCAAAAATTATGGCAGACACACTTTCCCTATTCGATGATTTATCAAAAGGTTGCTCATTTACAGTAAACTTTAAATATGAAATTCAGTCATGTAAAATGATGCATTCAGGGATGTGAGTACTGGAGGAGGTGAGATAAATAGGAAAAATACCAGCACTGCTGTTATAAGAACAATAGAGGACATGTCTCTTCTTTTCTTTTCTCTGCTCTCCTCCCTCCTCCTTTTCTCCCCCATTTCTTTTCTTTTTCTTTTATCTCCTTTCCTCGCTACTGATCTCATTTTTCTTCTTTCTGCCTCTTCTCTCTTTTCTTCTCTTTTCTCTACTTCTTTATCTCTTCTCTACTCTTCCCTTCTCTTCCCAGTCATTCTCTCTTCACTACTGCTTTTCTCTTCTCTTTTCTTTGCTCCTTTTCTACTCCTTTTTCCCCCTCTCTTCTGCTCCTTTCTCATTTCCTATCGTGTGCTTTTCTCTTTTCTCCTTTAGTTCTCGTTCTTTCCTCTTTTCTCTTTTACCTGGGAGATTTCTTCTATCTTCTCTTCTTATACATTTCTATTTTGTTTATTTCTTTTTTCCTCTTCTATTCTCTCATTCTCTCTTTGTTTTCATTTTCTATCTTTTCTCCTCTTCTTCTCTTCCCTTTTCTTCTATTCACTTCCTCCTCGCTTCTATAACGCTCCACGCCCCTCTTCTTCTCTGTTCTCTTTTGTTTTATTCTGTTCTCTTCTGTTGCTTTCTTCTCTTTCTGCATATAATGCTCATCAAATATCGTAAATCGGCGAAAAAAACTTTCAGAGTAAACCATCTCTAGTAATTCACAACATTTTAGAAAATGTTAAATAAAGATAAATGTTTTGGTTATATTTGGCGTCACCCCATGACTGAACCTTACATTACAGTTCTATTAATATCAGGTTTACCAACCTGATTAAGTCAATCCGTGAGGGAACATTATTATAAAATAAGAAAATAAAATTTCAGGCTCTGAAGAGTTGTGCTTTAAGATCGCAGAATAAGGTAGTTGCCGTAGGAAGAATTAAAAGAAAAATAAATAAACGAAGGAAGGAAGGAATGAATGAAAAAAGAAGGAAAGAGAAAGAGAGACCGAAAGAAAGAAAGAAGGAAGGAAGAAAGGAAAGGAAAGGAAAGGAAAGGAAGAAAAGAAAAGGAAAGGAAGGAAGTAAGGAACGAACGAAAGAATGGAACGAAAAGTAGGAAAGAAATAAAGAGAGACAAAGAAAGAAAGAAAGAAAGAAAGAAAGAAAGAAAGGAAGAAAGAAAGAAAGAAAACCTAGACGAATTTCTCTGAAGTTCCATAAACACTTCAGTCAGACGTCATTATGCAAATGGACCGTCTTTTAGAAACGAAATTATATTTTCCAATGTAGTTTTTCATATGAAAGAGAACATCAATATTTCAATTGCCAATAAGCGTGGTCACGAATCCACATATGTGCTCTGTAGGAAACGGCGCGTGAAAGTGCTAATCTTCATCAACATCGATTTAACAGATGTTGCGGTTTACTGTGAAGTGTTTAAATCTCAGTTTCCCATGACGGGCGAACAGAGATATGCTTTCCTATTGAAGTAATCATGCGGAACGATATGGTTACCTCAGGGTTTCAGCGTGAAGCCGTGGCTCCCTCGGGATGTTTTTTTTGTGGATGTAGGAACTGCAGGAAGATGATAATGAACTAGCAGAACTGTCTAACTAGCCGTTTCGTGACGCTAGCGTGTACATTCAGCTTCTTTGCTGAACACACAGAATGCAAAACATGTCTAAGGTTGAAATGAAGAAGGAAACAACACAAACAAGTATGCAAAGCGAGCAATATTCGAAATATTGTGATGTAAGAGTCTACTTATTTAATTATTTTCAGCTATTAATCAGTAAGTTACTGCAAATTCAAGAATCATGTAATTAACATTATTTATTATTGAACCAAATAAAGGAGTAAAGTTAAAAATTAACAAATAAATTAATAAAACAGTTTAGAGCGTTTTATTAACATATATAACAAGAACTAGAGAAGCAGAAATAGATGAAAAAACTTGAATAACAGTTTTTACTTTATTACACATTTTATTATAGATATAAATACAAACACAGTAAGGTTGTAAGAGTTACGGACCATCTGAGCCCTTCTCCCAGTATGCAGCTAATCTATGCATATTTAATACTTTAGTTATATTCTAAAATTGTATTTATTTAATATTTTATAATGTCATACATTTTTAACTCTATCAAAATATAAATTTCGTCGATATCAGGCTATGCAACCGCTATTAAAAACAATCTTGACAAAAAGAATATTTATTGTTTAAATTAAACAAATTAAAGCTTAGTATTGAAGGAACGAAATCCGAGGAATTTAAACAAAATATACAGTTACGAAAAACTCTGCCAGACCTTGCATGAATACTTTTAAATCAGCCTAATAATTTAAAAAGATAATTTAAGATTATAATATTGAATGATCATATTAAACGCTAAATGCTTTTATAAATATTTTTCTTGTTTAATTTTAAAAATTATAGAATTTTTACTAAAATCATTTACGTTTGTAGAACTGAACTTTAATGTAATACCTGAAAAGTTACTAAAGACACTAAGGAAAATATGATAACATTTATAACATTGAGATTCCAAGACATTGTTTCAAACTCAAGTGCAAGTATATCATAATAGGATAATCAATGCTGAATGAATTGATTAAAACAGAAATAATTATAAATTGTCAAATTGCCAACAGCGAGAATTTCCCCTGTAGTTGCTATCCAACCCAAGACTTTTTTGGAAGATGAGAGAAGAATGCAAAATGAAATAAAAAGCTAATATAATATAAATGTAAAATGCAATTTATGCAACATTGAAAAAACCAATCAAATAAATTGAAACACGTAAATAATTCTACATTATATGTGATGAATATGAAATATTAAGTAAAGTCTGTAGACATAACCTTTTCAGAGGTTGAAACAACTTAAATTGAACTTTTCCATATATACTGATTATAGGAAACCCGCATTCTCATATTGAAATATTAGTAAAATAACGTAATGCCCTATACAATGTATTATAAAATCAGGCACACATAAAATGATTATAAAAATAACAATGATAAAGAGAAACGTACAACTTTGATTTGAGCCTAATCTACATAGAGCTAACTTTTATTCAACACCGTCAAAATTGCCTAAGGAACACAGAATTTTTCTTAAAAATTTTATTAATTAGGAATGAAATCCGATCGTAAAAGTTGTGCAAGCAATGTTTATACTGAAAATACAATGTGTTAAAGATACTAACACGATCATAAAAATATGCAAAAGTGTCCCACAAATACCCAATCAGATTGAAAAAATTAAATTTTAAATAATCCTTTAGGGTACACCTTAATATTGCGACAGTTGACTTTTCTTTTGGCCGTTGGGCACGAAAGTCTTGCGCAGCAATTGCAATCCTTAGTTTACCTGGATGTTGTTCTTCTAGACTTCCGTATTTCTGATATTGTCTCCACATCCTGGATTATTCCATTTATTGCGAACATCTCTTACCGTTAATCCGTTAAAGTTGCTAGATTCCTATATTGAAAAGCTACTTATTTACTCATTTCAATGCAATTATTTAAATAAATAATGTAAATGAAAATAATTTACTGCTATAGTAACTATTAAGTAGCATATCTTGTTCTTTTTTACTGTATTAATTGCTATATATAAAAATATACCATTCTGAAGCTAAAATGACAGAAAAATATATCAGGTATAACACATAACAAATTCCACAGCACAAAACACAGCAAGGCGCCCACCTTTATCTAATATGGTTATTGTTTTGGCCTGCTCCTCTACGCACGGCTGTAAGAATGCGCGTTTCCACTGATCTATGACCCGCCTTACTCATTCTTGAAACACTAGAGGCAGCATATCTTCCATCTTACTGCATAGTTCTTATGTGCCTCTCTCCAGTTTTCGTAGACCAAGGTTTCCAGTTAATTCAATACGGTTGTCCAGGGAATTTAAGTCTGCGTAATTTGTGGCCCCTCATTCGTAGTTGTAAATCTTTGTAATAAATATTCTGCTGCGTCTGTTTATTTTTTATAAATGTCTTTTTATGTGTATATATATACTATATTTTATACCTAGATATTAAGTAGGGTTAAAAAAAATAAGGTGAACTACAAAGTGGTAACAATTGTAAGCCAAGGTAAAATAAGCAAGAATAGAGTTTGTTAATATTTCACCATTTTAGTTAATGTAACTATTAAGCATTCAAAGGTGCATTATTTTACCAAAATATTATTAAAAGTTAATGATGTAATATATTCGATGATTATTACTGCTAGGATGATTAAAAGCGGTGTTTCTGACATATCCGTTGACACATATACGAGAGTAAGTCCATAAATTTCCGGCCTCGCTGATAAAGCTTATCGTCTTCAGAAAAAAAATATGTGGTGCAATACCTTATCTGTTAAGTAAATAACCGCAGCTGTAACTTCCGCTCCGCTGTGCTCATTTCTTCAGATATAGTTCATAAAGAAGGATGTGTGTAGAAGTTTGTGACATGTTCCAAATGGAGTTTCGAGCTGTTATTAAGTTCTTCACAAAAGAAGCACTTACTCCAAATGAAATTAAACAGCGATTGGGCGGTGTATAAGGGGAAGCATTCCCCTCATATTCTATCGTAAAAGAATGGGCCAAACTTTTTCGAATGGATCGAGAGAACATTGAAGACGAAGAGCGTGCAGCTCGGCCCTTGGAGGTGCTCACTCCTGAAAACATCGCTCTTGTGGAAGGAGAAATTATGGAAGCCCGGTGGCTCAAAGTTACAGAAATAGCAGCAAGGTTGGGTCTTTCTAAAACAACAGTCCATAGAATTATTCATGAATATTTAAACATGAATAAGGTTAGTGCAAAATGGGTGCCTAGACTTATTTCCTCAGTCCAAAAGCAGCAAAGAGTCATCTGTTGTCAGGCATTTTTGGAGCTCTACCGTGGCAACGAGAGAGAAGTTCTGCACAGGAGATGAAACTATGGTCCTCTACTATGACCCCCCCAGTCCAAAAGAGATTCAATGGAATGACGTAAACATGGCAAAGCACCGCCTCTAAAGGCCAAGGTCACTCAATCAACCAAGAAGATCATGGCCACAATCTCTTGGGACTGTGAAGGAATACTCTTCATTGACTTCAAGGAGAGGAACACCACAGTAAATGGGAGTACTGTGCTGGCCTACTGCGCAGACTACGTACTTTCACCAAAGAGAAAAGAGAGGAAAGCTGAGTGGTGGTTTGCGCCTTCTTCACGATAATGCGCCTGTGCTCACAGCTCTTGTTGCATAGGAAGCTGTGAAGAAATGTAGCTTCAAGGTTATCGACCATCCACCTTATAGCCCAGATGTAGCTCCCAGTGACTATTTCCTCTTCTCAAAACACAAGAAGGATATTCGAGAAAGGAAATTTAAGTGTGATGGATGCTGTTTATGCTCATTTTGCAGACAAGGCTGCTGACTGTTGGGGGGGGGGGGTTGAAATGTTAATTCAAAGATGTGAGAAGTGTATTGCAATAAAAGGTAACTATATTGAAAAATGAAATATAGTTTTTATCTTTTCATACCTAGAAAATGATTAGGCCGGAAACTTTGGACCTATCCTGGTATATGAAGAGTTAGGGAAAACTGGCTGTAAATGTATATAATTAATAAAACATTTAAGGAAATATATGTTAACATACAGCTCTCGTACGTATGCTCTATGACCGCACTAGCTATTATGAACAACGTGTTTCTCTAGTAACCAACTTTCGTGGTCTAACAACATTAGAGATAAGCGGCAGGGAAAAAACACGATTGTGGAAAAAATAATTTTGATGTATATCAGAGTTATAAATACACGTACTGCTGTTCAAAGACATTAATAAAATGCTACATTAAGACACTAGTTGCTCTAAGTGCCATAGTAACAATTACACCATAAATTGTTTTTATTGTTAAAATGCTGTATTATGTTACAATATTAAACAAACACTGATGTGTAACTGAAAACATAATCGATTATTATATTTATTGTAGAATACATAATTACCGAGTTAATAAAACATTAATAAGTTAATAATAATTCTCAAATTAATTATTAAAACGTGATAATGCTGGAAATATATGCCAGCACTAAAGTTTCTGAAATGTGTTCAATATTTTTACTGTTTATCCAATAATGAATCTGTCGTATTCTTGCTGATAAATATTTTTAACTATTTTTTTCGGCATTAGTGACAACTAATAGTGCTTAACGCCCGTTTTTTACTACTGGGGCACCACAGGTGGTGGGCACTGATGATACATGAGATAAAATTATATATTGGGGAAGGATTTTTTTTAATGGAAGGAAACGTTCCAGGTCTAAGTTTAGGGTACCTCCCCGGCATTTGCCATTTATGAGGACTGAGGAAAACTTGCAAAAAACCTCAGGAAGGACGATCCTGGTGGGAATAGAACCTCAGACCTCCCGTTCACGAGTCCACGCCTTAACGACCTCGAGCACCCGTGGCGGTTCTATTGTCGCTATGTTTGCAATAAAAAAATTAGAAAGATAATACAGCTATAAATATTTATTCTTATTAAATTATATAAAACATATGATGGAGTTGTTCGTAAACAAGTATGGGATATCTTGCAATGTTACCATGTAGTTGGAAAAGCAAATGATAAAGACTTGTCAAGCAGATATTATTAGTGTTCCGCAATGGCGCGTCAGAGCGCAGAAGTGTTCCTGAGAACCGGCGAACTACATTATGGTATATGATGAAGGTGAAGATGAGGATGAAGGCCATAACAATGCAGTATAAGCGATATATATATATATATATATATATATATATATATATAAATAATTTTAATAATAAATAAGTGAAATAAAACATTGCTGAAATTAGTATCTAGAATTTTAAGAGATACAGTCCAACTCGTAACAGAGTCGTGGATTATCTACATTTTACATTTACACTACACTATTTTTAGATAGGCAAATACAACAAGAGAAACCGTCAATTACTTGCAAAAGCTTGAAGCGAACTTTAACGGTATCTTCAAAACTTAAAGAACAAACATTTCTTTAAAGAGACTAAATCTATTGGGATTAAACCTTTAATCTTCTCTGGTCTCCTTTCTTCAGAAAGTAAATTTCACAATAGATCTAAGAGAACAGATGAAATGGCAAGATACCTAAAACAGTTCCTCACATAAGCTCTTTAAAGATATCTATAGCAAGGTTTTTTTCATAAACCAACAAGACCAGTATGATTTCATCAATGATGAACATAAAGATAAGCTATTGTGTCCCTTAAGGGCAAAGGCCTCCTAAAAAGTAGGGAAAACTCGCTTTTTCTTAACGTGGTGAGTTATTTCACGCTAGTTCGTATGCTGTTTAACACATTCTGACTGATTTGTTCTTTGGTTACTCCATTTCTCACTGCACTAGTTGCTTCTCGAGAGATTTCCAATTTTCTCTTCCTCTTGCTACTCTTGACCTGCATGTTCCTTGAAGAGGTCTGTCCATCTCCTGGGTCTGCCTTGTGTCCTTTTTCCTACCCGGGAGTCCCACATGAAACTCTTGTAGGTCCACCTATTGTCCTGCATTCTTGTGACGTGACCGCCCCATTGCCGTTTGCTTCTGGTAGATATTTCTGCAATGTCTGTTGTTTTTCTTATTTAGTGTTTAGTCTAACAATATAAACTTAAGGGCCCAAAATGCTCTCCGGGTTAATGAGATCCTTCTTTGTACTTATTGTTGTATTTTATCATGGAAGGAAATCTGTTGTCCTAGGTATGTATATTCGCTCACATATTTGAGGACTGTTCCATCTATTTTTATTGGGGTTTCAGGTCCGTTTGAAATTAACTACATCTTCAGTTTGTTTAGTGACAGGTCTGCATTTTTGCCATGCTCACATAATTGTTCCAAGCATAGTTTGTAGTGCTTTCGGCGTTTTGGCGAATAAGACTAATCTTAGATTTGTTAGTCAACTGTCATTTATGTTCGATTCCGAAATTATGATGAAGTGTTAGCGTTTGCGATGACTAATCTGAATGTCTTGGATTCAAATTCCGATCGGGTCAAGCTGTCTGGGCAAGGTTTTTTCCTCAAAGTTTTCTTTACGCTGAAATGGTGACTATAAAATAGTTTTAAGGCTCAAAGGATTACGAGCTCATTTGCGTCATCATTAATTCATTTCTTTTCATTCATCCCTACACACTTACAGCTACAGTATTCAGGCCACAATCTACAGACTTCGCAATGTATTTCTGTATTGGTTTTTGTATTTCTGCAATGAGTACTAAAACAAATGATTTGGAAGTTCTTTCTTTTGTTTTTTGAATCGTTTTTGTCGCAAAATACTATACAAAATGAACAATAAAATCCAAATATATCCATTCTAGCACGTTAAAGTAACTCATTACATAAAAATATTTCTGGAATATTAAAATAAAAAGATGAAATGCTCATTTTAATGTAAAAGCAACAAAACAATGCATTTTGCAACCTAAAAAGTCAAGCTCTAACACTGAATGATGAAGCTCTGCTTTCGCTTAGCGTTTCTTAGGTCAACTTAGAAAGGAGTGTGGGGTATCAGAACACGTTGGCGCTTCTCTAGGTGAGCGGGTGTTCCTGCAGTGGAATGGTGGGCCGTGATTCTGAATAGGAACCGGGTATAAATATAAGTCCGACCGGACTCTGCTAGCGACCTCCACGTTTTTCCGCCAAAGACAAAGAAACCATCAGCAGCGGGGGCTCCTGATGAAGACGCGAGGAGTGGAGTGGAGTGCAGACAACGGCACCACATTCCATCCCACTTAGTTGTCTGTCGATGGTTCATGGCCGAGATTAACGCGGTCGATATTGCAGCCATCTGCCGCCTCGCTTGTCAAGGGATGTCCATTCCAAATCTATGGTAATATTTTACTTTGCCGGCGTTGCCAACAGCTCTACCCTTCTCCACCCCCTAACAGAAACTGCTCCCTTGTTAGGCCGTTTTTTTAAGCCTTCTTTCCAGAGCGCTATGTTATAGGGTCGTATTTCTTCTCAGTGCATGCTGAGATAGCTGTCATTTTTTAACGTTGAAGAAGTAATCAATCAGCTTTGCGGATTTGTTCAAAGTATTTCTCTCTTATTTGGATGTTCAAATCTATGGTGGAAGCGAGGTGATGGTGTTTAATGAGTTAAAATATTGGGACAAATAAATGAAATGGGTAAGAAAGATTAATTGTAATAAATGAACATTAAGTGAAGTACATCGTTAAAGAGAAGGTGGTTAGTATGATTGAGAGAAGTTAAGGAGACGTGAAACAAATACGTGTAATGTAAAATTAAAGAGAAATTCTGCCAAAGTACTGGATAACAGTACATACCGCTGGTAACCAGTGGTTAGTAATAGTATAATAATGGAATAAATTCACAGGATAGAATAGCTGGCTACCATCTATAATTCTTACTGACTCCCAGTAGCATTGTTAATTTGGTAGATTTTGTAAAATTTGGAATATTAAGTTGGGAAGTAATTTAGTAAATATATATTTGACTTAATCTAATTATATTCATTTTTACTGTTTTATTTTTGTATTATATTATTTTAATTCAGTTATTAGGAAAGTCTGTAAAATAATATAGTACGATATTATTGTAGTATATAGTTTATAATAATAAATGAAATTTTTTATATACACGCACTGGTTTAGGAAACCAGGTATCACGGTGGCGTATACAGATTTTATTTATTTATTATTTGTTCAAAGCTGTATGAATAAGTAAAATCCGTAAAAGTACTGAATATCTCCTGTAAAAGTATATACCGCTGGTAACCAGTGGCCAGTAGTATAGTAATATAATAAATTAGGATAGAATAGCTGGGCTACCAGCTATAATTCTTACTGGCTCCCAGTAATTTTGTTAATTTGCTGTATTTTAGAAAATTAAATTAGGGGGTTGTTTAGTAAATTCATATTGTGGTTTAATTAAATTAATTTTGAGTTATTTTTATTATTTTATTATATATTTTAGTCCAGTTATGAGGAAAATCTGTAAAACAATGTGTAAGAAGTTATTGTATTGCATAGTATAAAATAATAAATGGAAATTTTGATATAGGGTAGCATATACAGATTTTATTTATTTATTTTGTTAAAAACTGTTTTTCTTTAGTGTGTAAAATTGCATTAAATAATGTTTTCACCATTTAAAAGAACACTTATTTTTTCTTCATTATAATAGTTGAAATGTAAAATTTTTACGCGTTTTAATTAAAAAATAATAGGCATAATCAAAAGGAACCTCATATGTTTGGTATGTGTTTATATATTATAGATATTTTGTACCATAAATCACTCAAAAAGCTTATTGTTAAACATAAATTTATAAAAGTAATATCTACCATTAAAATTGTGTAAACGTGACATTTTAATAAAATTTCTATAAAATCTACATCTTATAATATTAAACAAATTGTAAAGACTTCATCATATTTACCTTACTTTTAGGATCCATATCTGCAAAAATGACAGATTTTCAAAGTGTAATCTCGCCACCACTTATATGATGTTTTCTTCTTTCCTTTTGCAGTTATGAGCTTCTGAATATCATTACCTTCTCTATAACTATACTAATTGACTGGTCCATTCACAGCTGGGGACTATCCAAATACCTCCTCCCTAATGTTGGTAATGGACTGCTATTAAGATAGTGATTCTCACACTGTGTTCCGCGGGCCGCAAGCCTCCATATCTCCTTGTGGCTCTCTGAAATCTAGATGGAATATATATAATATAAAATAAAAATAAAGTAACACTATTAACAATGTACCAAATTAACAGTAATTATAATAGTAAAAACACTCAGAAAAAGTCACACTTGAGCTCGCTATATTTCGGACTTGTGGAATCCTTCTATGGCAAGAAGACAAGATTAGATGTATTAAACAATGAAGTCTATTTAAAAACACAGAGAAAGTAAGAAATAAAATTAAAAGAATAATAGATAAGTAGTAAAGAAGTCAAAAGCAACACACGCAAAGCAAATTAAACTTAATAAGCAAAGTTAAAAGCTACACCATAGGTGCAAACAATATAAAAGAAGAAACACTATAAACAATGTAACAAATTAACAGTAATTATAACGGTAAAAAACACTCAGAAAAAGTCACACTTGAGATCGCTTTATTTCGGACTCGTGTGGAGTCCTTCTATGGCAAGAAGACAATACAGAGGGTGCCAAAAATGTATACGCACTTCAAGTAAAGAATAAAACTGTGTTAACATAATAAAGCTGAATTCACACAAACAGAAAATGATGAGCACTAATCATCTTAGACTTTTACAGTTACAACAGTTACTCAAAATGCCCACCATCGGCGTCGATACACTTCTGAGTTCGTTGAACTACTGATTAAGCAACGTTTGCGAAAGTGTCCTCAGCGATTGCAGTACATACCGTTTCAATTTCTTCCCGAAGTGCTGTCAGTGTAGCTGGTTTTGTACGGTATACAACATCCTTAAGAGTTCCACATAGGTAGAAGTACAACGGAGTTAGATCCGGAGAACGCGGTGGAAACTCAATCGGACCTCTTCGTCCTATCCAGTGCCTTGGAAGAATGTCGTCAAGGTACGCACGTACATCTGGGTGGTAATGTGGTGGTGTACCATCCTGTTGCACACGGTACCATGATTCTCAAATTTGTCTCGGATGTGCGCAATTGTTACTCGCGTTGGCAATTCTGTTCATTACGCACGTCTCCATTGCCTTTGAACTTCAACAACATTCTCGGTTTTCCAATATACTTCAAAATTGCTTTCCGCTGTTCAAACGATAATCTTGGTTCCATTTAGTTCTATCAAAGCTAGCATAACGAAATGTAAGTCACATCTGTTTACAGAACATCATACGATAATTTTGGCTTCATTTCTTCATTGTTGATTTACGATAATCTTGACTTCATTTGTTCATTGTTGATTTACGATAATCTTGACTTCATTTGTTCATTGTTGATTTACGATAATCTTGACTTCATTTGTTCATTGTTGATTTACCTGTCACGTAGCAACGCTATCATAATGTATGAGAGTCTCATCTGTTTACAGAACATCATACTACACATTACTATTGTATTTCGATCCAACTTTGAAATATATTAAATAGATATCTACTGTGAAAATATGTGTACATTTTTGGCACCTTCGGTAGATGTATTATTAGTCTTAATATAAAAAAGGCAATTGTAATCAAAACACTGTTTGAAAAAGCATTTGTTTTTATACCATTTTATTGTTTATTTGTTGTCACGTTGCATTATAATGAATATGATAATTGTGGTGATAAATAAAATGATTTAATGAAGACACAAAGATCTCGGAGTCCTGGACGGTTTATGTAACGATATTTTGCATTCACCTTCTCAGGGTTACGAAAAACTCCGATCTTAACCTGGCCGGGAATCCATTCCAGGAGTTCCAGATTAGTAGTGGCTAATGCTACCATTAGATCACGGTAGTGGTAAAAATTGTCTCTATTTTTGATAAAATTCTAATTGCCTAAAATTACCACAATAACAATTAGGTCATTAAACTGATTTCATTTCAAATGCCGTGTTATATTATGAAAATATTTAGGAAACAATTTAATATTACTGAAAACTAAATCAATCATTAATCTCCATTGCAAAATTAATAAAAAAGTAATAGGTTAGTGTTAGTTACCAAATTAATTAGTAGAATTTGAAAATACTAGCACGTTCTGAAATATCTGCCAACACTAATGTTTCTAAAATATCCTTAATATTTTTACTGTTCATGCAATTAATGGTCCCCTTATTTTCTTCTGGTAAATAGCATAATATTTTCTCGGAATTAGTGAGAATTCAGCCTTTACAGCTTGGGTTAAATTTTTTGCGATTATTTCATCTTCGTTAACAATTAACAATAACCGAATAAAATAACCTCCATCGATACAATAAAGCCATAAGCACAATAAAAGAAGGGGTTGATTTCAGGGTAGTTCATTAGTAATTAGATATTAAAATTTGTTTTATTTTATTAATAACATTTTTATAGTTCTAGTATGCAATAAATAGCATATAAAACTCATTTATAATGTTGTGCAGTTATTATATTTGTAAAAATTACGAATTTTGCTTCTAACGTCATTAACAAATATCTTATATTATAAAATTATTTTAAGTGAAACAGCAGTAATAATCAACAAATCTTTTTAATTTAAAAAAAAATGTTCCCCACTTGTAAGTTGCACTGCTTTAAGTGGTTATCAATGATCTGACATGTTAAAAATAGTGCTCATTTGCTTCATATATCGTCCCTTCGTTACATTTGTTGATTAAAGTAGAATCTCGTTTAAAGATAAAGATAGCCTATTGTGTCCCTTAAGGGCAAAGTTCTTCTAACAAGTAAGGAAAGCTCGCTTTTTCCTAACGTGGTTAGCTATTCCACGTTAGTTGTTCGTATGCTGTTTAAGACACTGACTGATTTGTTCTTTGGTTACTCCATTTCTCACCGCACTAGTTGCTTCTCGAGAGATTTCCTCTTGCTACTCTTGACCAGTCTGGACTTGCATGTTCCTTAAAGAGGTCTGTCCATCTTCTTCTGGGTCTCCGTCGGTTCTGGTGGTGTAGTGGTTACCATACCTTGCCTCCTAAAACCAAGATCGCGGGTTCGAACCCGGCCAGGACCGATGGATTTTTTTTGGGGGGGCGTAAAAATCCTAAGTATGGCTTCCTTCGGAAGGGAAGTAAAACCGTGGGTCCCGTGTCGTACATTTGCGGCACGAAAAAGAACCTCAAGCCTGAAAGAGAGGCCTCTGAGCAAAATTTGTCGGCCGTTTCACGCCCTGAGTTGAATGGGACGTTGATGACCTGAGCTGTTAAAGAGCGTCCATAAATCAATCAATCAATTAATTCTTCTGGGTCTGCTTTGTATTATTTTTCCTATACGGTGGTCCCACATGAGATTTTGTAAGAATCTCAATTGCTAACCACATATTGGTTGACATAGATTCAACATTCACAAGTGTGAACATAATGTTATGAAAACTAATTGTATTTATTTTCTAAATTTTTGCAAACTTTCCTTTTCAGAGTGTCAATTAGGAAGATCATTTGAAAATGTTAGTAAGTTAAACATATTTTTTCACTGTTTAATTTTATTTCTCTTAAATTCTTAAGTTCGGAAATAGGAGTAGGTGCTAAGCATTTAAACGGATTTTTATGAGATGTGTAGATGTAATGTTGGATGTCTACCCGAGGGCCCCACTTCGTACCCCGAGTCTTTCAGGGGCCCGAAGTCAGCTTTTGTGCCCTCGTAGTCACGGGAGAAGGGAGATGAAAGGAAAAGGTTGAAATCACACGACAATGCTTCATTAAACACCTAGGAATCTTTAATCACACAGTAATTTGTTGTCTGTCACATGGTTCGTTAAATACCGCGAGCTAATAAGCTGCCTGAAATTGCATCTACCGCCCTAAAACTACATTGAGTGCCTCTCGTCTTTCGCTTGCCTACACCGTTGACTTGAAATCTAGAAAGTGCGTTTACTGTATTTGGAACTGCATTGAAGTTACAAAACAGCGTACACTGAAGGTGGGAACACATCTTGAAATCCCTCTGGAGACACCTTCTGATAGTTACTGCTTTAGCAAATTTGTTTCCCCTTATATAGTAAATTCAAAGTGTCCCCATGTGTTCGTGAGAGCTTACGGGGTTCACAGAATAGCGCCCACCTATAACTGAGCCTTCAAAATATTAAAATATGATTGGTTATCTCTTGTTTCCCAGCATCTCCAGCAACTAAACAAACAAAAGACATATTGTTCGACTTATGCCGAACAACTGCATGCACTTAGCTTTATTACAATAGAAGATTTATTGCTCGAGCCATTATCAGTAAGTGAAAGGACAAGAGATTACAATAGGCAGCCTTTCCCTATCGTCAAAAACATATGCGTCCAGGTAGCCAAATACATTTTATGGTTCATGAAATGTTCTTTCTTGTTACTACAGGCTATATAAAATATTTAATAATTATTACTTATTACATTATATGTATAAACATTCACTTTCAGGCATGCGTGGGTGTGATGACCTGTTACAGCACCAAGTTCAGGGAATATTGACTGAGCAATGAATTTGTAGCCCAATTCATATACTTTTACCAGTACGGTTGTCGATATGTTGGACGATGCGTTGTTCTGGTGAAAGAGCTCCATTATGGTTGTTTTTCCTTCAATGGATCTTTCAAGTGAGCTATTAATGAGATATAAGAAGTCCCCGTTGTTATTATTTTACCCTTTTCAAAGTAGTTTACTAGATTTATTACATAAGAATCTCAAAGAACATTGGGCAATTTCTTCCCAGTATGCAAAATGGTTTTTGAGTTTCGCCAGCCGTTGTCCATTATTTTAACTGCCAAATCCACTCAAGTGTTTAATGGGGATTCCACGTTTCGTCCACAGTTACGAATTAATGCAAAAGTCCTGCGAATTCGGTTAAATATTATTCAGAGGCCCTTTCGCATTTTTTTTTTCTTTTAAATTGATGTACGTTTCCATTAACTGCATACAACTTGACTTTATAGCGCGCAACCGTTTCCCATTTTTATGACACATGCAAAATGCTCAATTCAGAGGTTGTCAAACTTTGCATTCCTAATACTTGCTATACTTGCTAACAATTATATTACCTTGCAAACTGTTGCAACATTTAAAGGAGTTTTTAAATGCGCTTCATAATGTAATATATTTATTGCTTGTTCCCTACCTCTAGTGCATAAATTATGAAACATTGTTCCAAAAATATAAAGCGTTTATCGCATCTAAAAGTTATTTTGTTGTATTTATTATGTTTTCGAATACTGGAGTTGCCTTGTTAGTCACTACCATTGACACAAATTTACTGTGTGAGGCAGATCAAAATGAATATAAGATGATTGTAAATCAATAATGTTTGATCATGTGCAAACATTGCGTCGATTTTTATATAATTAAAAGAGGATATAACTGGCTGGGTTGGTAGGGATGGAGAAGACGTTTCGGCACTACAGCCTTACTGAACGACTGGCGTTTATGTCTACGCCCTAAATGGGAAAATCTTTGGGAGGAAGGAATGAAATGAGAGAGAGACCGGGCAGCCACGATTTAGGGACTGTGAGATACCGACACAAACGTTTTTCTAGATACATCCCTCCATGCCTCAAAAGAGTAACAAAGCGCAAGTCATCATCAAACCGCACACAACACCAGCCCACGTAGCCTGGAATTTTCGATCCTGTAACAGAACCAACGAAATGAAATGAGAGAGCGAAAAAGGAAGGGTTTATGCCAGCAATGACATAAGCGGCCATGAAATATCCTAAAGTCACAATAAGTTGCTCTCAAGGGATTTAAAACCGGGACCTTCCGTATGCAAGTCACAGGCGCTACGGCTTAGTTACAAACAAAAGAGGGAAGAGAGTATACATTTTTCTAAGTCCCTAATTCTTTTCAGAAGCTTCTGTGCTTCTTTTATGATCTAATTTAACTGTTATAAGCATGTTTCATAAAATTTCTTTATTCTCGTTTTTTTTTCTCATATATTAATGGTTTCAATAAGGGCTAAATAACCCAAAACTCCCCATTTTACTTCACTTTCAACACTAATAAGCTACGAATATACAATATGGACCACTTTGTCCCGTCCCAAATCTGATGTATTAAACTAATGTATCATTCCGTGCAATCATAAATACGAAATTCATATCCAGTAATCCCATATTTATAAAGTAGTGCTATAATGAACTATAAGAGCGGTCTGAAAAATTCTTCGGTCATAGGTAAACTGCAATTGCGTTGGTACTTCCGTCTTAAGCATGAAATCGTTTCAAATATTTTATTTAGTTCAGTTTTCTAAAATATACGTGTTGTGGGAATTCCATAACATTTATAAAACTGTACAATGATATAAATAAACATTTAACGATAAAAGAAATTCATGACAAATTTATAAACGATTACAGACACTTTTCTGCTTAATTTTCAGGGATAAAAAATCAGTTGCTGAATTTAAACATGGTCGTATCCGCCTTGAAAATGACCCCATTATAAAGGGCGTCCAGAAAATGATACAACAGCAGAATTGAACAAATACATAAACTGGCATTAAATAAGTGGCGAGTTAAAGTGTATGAAATTGTTAAGATTATACAAGTATCAAAGGAACGTGTAGGTGATACAAGGCTGTACTTGAGAGGCAAAAAGTGGTCACTGTCAGTCTTTAATGCGCCGGAAATGAAGCAACCAAAGACGTAGGATATAAAATTGACCATGAGAATGCTTGCACTCTCCGTGCACAGGGAGCAAGAGAATTTCTGCAAGTGTCAGAAGTTAAATATTTGTCCCACCCCATTTTCCCATAGTCCATACCTGACCCCAAGTGACCTTCTATCATTCCTTAAAGTGAAAGAAAAACTTAAGTCATCCTTTTGAACCACCTCAAGCTCCAGTGACTGTATATGAAGGTGTGTTTGTAGCATTACAAAAGGAACATATCCAAATAATTTGAGTGAATGGGACGTTGCTTAGTGTGGTGGGGAGTGTTCCAAAATACAGTGCATATCAAGAAGTTTTGTTTCAAATAGGGCGCCGCGCTTGCATAAACAACGCATTCGTATTAAAATATCGCAGCAGTATTTGCATGTTTTTAACAATAACAGGAATAACTTTGTGCGTTGACTTACGAGGGTAGATCCGTAAGTTTCCAGCCTTATCATCTTCTAGGCATGATAAGGTCTAAAACTTTATTTCACTTTTCAATATAGTTACCTTTATTGCAATACACTTCTCACATCTTTGAATTAACATTTCAATCCCCCCACAAAAAAAAAAAAATCACAATTCTTGTCTGCAAAATGGGCATAAACAGCATCTATCACTTCTTCGTCACACTTAAATTTCCTTCCTCGAAGGTCCTTCTTGAGTATAGAGAAGAGGAAACAGTCACGTGAGCTAGATCTGGACTGTAGGGCGGATGGTCTATCTCCTTGAAGCCACATTTCTTCTCAGCTTCCTTTGCAACAAGAGCTGTGTGCACAGACGCATAGTCGTGAAGAAGGCGCACACCGCCACTCAGCTTTACTTACTTGCCTTTTCTCTTTGATGGAAGCAAGTAGTCTGTGCAGTAGGCCAGCATTTACTGCGGTGTTCCTCTCCTTGAAGTCAATGAAGAATATTCCTTCATAATCCCTAAAGATTGTGGCCATGATCTTCTTGATTGACTGAGTGACTTTGGTCTTAAGAGGCGGTGCTTCGCCAGGTTTACGTCTGCCACTCCATTGATTCTCTTTTGGACTAGGGATCATAGTAGAGGACCATAGTTTCATCTCCTGTAACAATGGATGTGGAAATTCTCTCTCGTAGCCACGGCCTCCAAAAATGCCTGACAACAAATAACTCGTTGTTGCTTTTGGAGTGAGGAAAGAAGTCAAGGCACCCATCTTGCACTAACCTTATTCATGTTTAAATGTTCGTGATTAATTCGAAGAACTGTTGTTCCAGAAAGGCCCAACCTTGCTCCTATTTCTGTAACTTTGAGAAGCCGGTCTTCCATAATTTCTTCTTCCACAAGAGCGATGTTTTCAGGAGTAAGCACCTTCAATGGCCGATCTGCACGCTCTTCATCTTCAATGCTTTCTCGACCCATCCGAAAAAATTTGTCCCATTCTTTTACGGTAGAATGTGAGGGGGATGCTTCCCCATATACATCGTCCAATCGCTGTTTAATTTCATTTGGAGTAAGTCCTTCTTTTGTGAAGAACTTAAAAACAGCTCGAAACTCCATTTTGAACATGTCACAAACTTCTACACACAGCCTTCTTTATGCAACTATATCTGAACAACTGAATACAGCAGAGCAGAAGCTACAGCTGCAATTATTTACTTAACAGATGAGATATGAGACCAGAAAAGGCTTTTGTGAAGACGATAATTCTTATCGGCAAGGTCGGAAACATCTGGACCTACCTTCGTATAATTTTAGATTAAACTTGGATCCACCATCACACAATAGATTCGAAATAGCAGTCGAAACATTGGACAAAATCCGGTTGTTTAGCGCCAAAGAAAACAAAAGCCGGTTCCATCTGCAGGGAAGTATATGACATCATTATTTTGGGAAACTAAAGGATTTTTACTTATTGATTACCTTCAGAATATAGAGTCATAGCCAGAATATAATGCTCTAACTGTTTAAAATAACTATACAGTGAAAAAAGAAGAAGACATGTAAGAAAGGACTCAGTTTGCAATTTTTCCCCCTCCATCAAGACAACGCACCTCCTCACGAAAGTGATTTTGCGGTGGGAAAATTGAAAGAATTGAAGTAAAAATTGCTGGAACGCCACAGTGCTCCAGATTTGACTACCTCTGACTTTCATTCGTTCCCACATATCAGTCTCTTCCTTGCTGCACAGTGTTTTTCATCAAATGGAGAGGCAGAGGGTATTTAGCAGATCTTTCGGAAATCATTTTAGAGATAGATTAAGGGAGATTATGTAGAAAAATAAAAATAGTATTCAAGTTAAAAACTTGTTTCCTTTTGTTAGGACGAAAATGTTTTAGATCGTATTCAATAATTGCTTTCCACCCTTCGAAAAAAAAAAAAAAAAACATTTGTATCATTCATAATATCTAACTGTAAGCTATTGTATAAGTAAAAGCAATAAAATAAACACAGGACCTCATAATACTTCAATTGCTTTAAAGTATAAAGAATCTAAATGTGTTTATGTACAGAATGAGTCAGTGCTTCTGCGACAAATTTACAGAAGAGATAGGTCTAACAACGAAGAACGTTTTATATTATGTAAACTGATTGCAACGTTAAACCATGTAGCCCTGCCTTGTCCTCGCCGTGTATCTCTGTGTGCAGTTGAATGCAAGCATCCATTAAGAATGGAAGTGTGTACTTTCCTTGAGCTGAACGACAATAAGCGCCTCTAGACTATTTCTAGACAGAAGATACGAACTGATTGAGTGAATATTTGCTGTTTTTGATTAAATACAAATGTTTGCCTCAGGCACTACTACGATGAGGTCATAAATATAATCAGATCCAAGGCAGACACTCTAAATATCTACTATAGCCTGAAGGGTTTTTGCTGAATAAATTAATATCGTGTCATGATTGTTAAATTATTCTGGATGAATCTCGACCTAAATATGTATCATTTATAGAAATATTTAATTTTGAAATTGTAAACTTACTAAAATAAGACAATTCCATCACACCTTCACAATATTTTGCGAGTTTCTTTCTTTCTTTCTTTCTTTCTTTCTTTCTCTTCTTTTCTTTCCCTTTTTCTTTCTTTTTTTTTTTTGCTTGGAAAAATTCGGAATTCGGCAACAGGTGTATCTTCTTTCCTTTTTCTTTTGGAAAGCAGGTTCATTATTTCCTTCAATATGTTTTTGTTGTTATACTGTCGTGGCAGGTAGCTGAGGAACGATAGTTATTTCCAACTGGTTCACATGCCATAAAACATCTTCAAGCGTGTACATTCCTTACTTAACACATTATAAATGACTCCGGAGCGTGAAAAACTCTAGGAATTCCACTACCTGAAATGGTGTCCAGAGAAACACTATTTGTTTTGTACACTGTCGGCGCAGACAAGATATAGTGACAGTGGTGCCAACTTCGGGACTCGGTAAACAAATTATTTACGGGTATGAGTTGTAGATTCGATCACATTACATCATTAATTACTTCACAGCAGCGTGAATAAATACACGATTGAATATTAGAAAATGCAATGGAATAAGAAAAAAAAAAAAAAGCAGAAAATGATAGATAGACCAGTATGTTCAACGAGAGGATTTCAAAAACAATGCTCTTGAGTTTATTTTTAAAAGACTGAGATATATATAACAATTGAAAATATACTTTCAATTCCATTTGTATCAATTTTGAGGAAATCATAAACATTGAATATCTCTTGTAAATGGCTACTTTGAAATCGTTGTTTTTTTTTTTCTAATAATATCTTCTTAGTTACAAACGTTGCCAAATGTTACAGTAACTATAACATCAGGATGTTTTGTCTGTAATAAATTTATGAAAATGCTAAACTGGTGTTATAGAACTCATATAATATTGTTTTTATATAGCAAAACTTTGATTTGGAAGAGGAATATGCTTATTTTGCGTGCAATAATATTTGAATGTAAAAATTAGCAATTTTGCCAAATTTCAATCTTTATTTTCTCAATAATATTCGTATACTGCAAGAAAAAAAATGCTAGCACAGTTTTTCCCTTCAATTATTCCAGAGTCCTAAGCAACAGGAACCTAATCTTTACCATATTGGTTCAGGATCTTTGGAAATGAGGTTGTTTTTCAGACAAAAGTGAGAATAGATATTTTTTATTATCTCTGGCTTTAGTTGCTTTCAGGAGAATTCTCTAGGTTTGTTTCATCAAACTTAACTTCCCATTTGATTGTAGATGTTTCTGTAACTAATGCACTTGTTGGCATATACTTTGCTACGGTATTTTACCTGCATTTAATAAATTTGTATGATTTCATTTTCCATATTTCTTATTTTTTAGCATGGAGAAATTTTGTCTTAATTTTACAAAATTTTTTTCTTAAATCTTTATCATACGCTATTGTACTTTAACTACATTTATTATCTTTTTGGGTGAGTTTGCATTATGACTATTCAATCATCATCTGTGTACACGACATCAATTTGAACCAAGTCCCAATCACACGCCACCCTGTGGGATACCCATGACAAATGGAGTCAAATTCACAATCATCAGTTATACTTGTATTAGTGTATAATTTCTTTTAAAACACTGTTACTTGCCTCATTTAAAGCATTCTGTGCTTCTCCTTACGGAGCTCTATATGTTGGAAAATGCTGGAAATTTATATCATTTTGAATGTTAAATGAGAGCGCTGTTAGACTTAAAACAGTGTCAAAAAACAGACTTTTATGTTATGAAACTCGCGGCTTCAATTGGAAATAGCACTCTTACAAGAATTGGTTGTAAATAAATACATTTTAAAATAATTTAACTTCATGAACTATAATTTTTCCGCATTAAATAATAAAGCAAATAAAGTTACACAAAACCTTTCCCCCAAAGATCGAACGAAATTACTTAAAAAATGTACTCCAAAACGAAAGAAAACAATATTATGCAACTTTGACGGAAAACGTATTATAATATCATAAATAAAATAATATAACATCAGCAAAATGTATACCAAAGGAATTTTTCCAGGATTCCAAAGCCAAAAGGAAGAATTTTTACTTTCACAATTTATCAATCCGTACATAATACCACATAATACATATTAAGACAACTCAGAAATTATAACAAAGAAATTTTCCCAGAGTTTTCACCTAAAAACCTAAAAGAAAGCATTCATTACCTACATGCATCAAACATTACCCAAGATTGAAGGAATAAGCCAAAGGAATTTTCTATTGATTCGGGCATAATAAGAATTCGTGGGATATGAACAGTACATTTAGTGTACTGTTTAGTGTACTGTTTGAAATATTTAAACAATTTAACACAAAACTGCCCAAAGGAAATTACATATACCCATATTAAAAACAAAGAATCTCACATTTTACCCAATTTGACAAATGAACTTCCCATTTGCACAGTTCAAAATATTACCTGTGTACTTTAAACCCCTGGTCACTGAGTAAATGAAAATGGAGTTGATCGCTGTGCAAACAAATTTTGCAAACCTTGATGAAACAAACTTATCTTTTCTCTGGTCAACAACCAACTCATTGTTCCTATCAAGAAACAGAGGGGTATCGATTTAACCACGAAACAGAACCGCTCAATACTGACAACCACATATTCTAACCCAAGAACAACAAACACGGTTCTGGACAGAAAAGTATATTAAATGAACGCCGTAAGGATAAAGCAAGGAAAAAGGAGAGAATCATGTTTCGTGGTAGAGTAGGAATGCTATAATATTTATAACACCTAAAAGGAAAGACCGTAGAAATGCAAACAAAACGATAGTAGGCTGGCCAAAAGGCACACGATAATTGTTTGTATTGAGTTCTGAAGGCTACGAATGAGGTTCTGGAAAAATTGACAGCGTGGTCAATAGCACCAGCCCGAACAACAATATAATACCGACACGTGGCCGAGGTCGTTAGGGCACGGACTCTAAGTCTGGAATTCAATTCCAGCTTGTATCTTTCTGCATGACTGAGGTTTTTACTAAGTTTTCTGTCCTCATAAATGGAAATTGCCGGGGAGGTACCCTAAACCTAAGACTGGAACGCTTTCTTCCTTAAAAGTTTCCTTTCCAAATTTATCATTTCATCTCATATATCGTCAATGTTCACGGCCTGTGGTGTCTCAGCGTTAAGCTTATTAAAAAAATTGAAATGATTAGTGCAGGCCATGATTTCGTTGTTTCGAAATGCTTGTAATTTTTTATATTTTCAATTAAGTAAATAAGTGGGAGTTAGATGATGCTCATTTTTTTTATTAAATCTTAAATATTACTCATAGAATGAAATATTTTGTCAGTTTATCAGTTTTGAATTTTGCAATTTGGGAATATAAAAATGACACATTGTCTAACAATGTATTTTGAATGTCCTAACGTGCTACCTTTGCTGTTTCAAATATATGTCACAACTTTACTATCGATATCACATTAAACAAGAAAACATGTTTCAGTTTATTTGAGATAACAGGCATACTCAATTAGTAGGAGTTGATAATTGTTTCATATCATCTATTTTAAAATGTTTTCTTAATTAGATTTAATTTTTTACTTAGAATTAAGGGAGTTTATAAAAATGCACAAAAGTATACATGAAATGTTTTAGTTTGTTTATATTGTATAAAATGTAATTTAATTTTTTACATCAATAGGTAATAATCTTATAATTCAGATATCCGCCTATGAAAAATTATAAAAAATTGTGTTTAAACATAATTTCCATGAGTTAATCATCACTAGCTTTACTATTACGCCCACTATTAATTTCCGAACGACCTTATACTAATAGCAGTGAAAACAATCTTGTTCCTAGATATAAATTTAGTAAACTTGGTAACACATTTTATCAGAGACCAAATTTTTAATAAATGATATTAGAACCTTCAAACACAATTTAAAAAAAAACACTAAAACGTTACAGTGCAGGAATATCTTGATAATGAATTTTAGTTTTATTTTTATTGCAACCGCCTATTCTAACCTTGTATTATTTAATTGTGTTATATACCGCCACGGGTGGCCGAGTTCCTTAAGGCGCGGACTTGTGAGCGGGAGTTCTTGGGTTCGAATCCCACCAGGACCGTCCTGACTGAGGTTTTTTCCAGGTTTTCCTCAGTCCTCATAAATGGCAAATGCCGGGGAGGTACCCTAAACTTCGGCCTGGAACGCTTCTTTCCTTAAAAAATATCCTTTCCCAATTTATCATTTCATCTCATGTATCATTAGTGTTCACCACCTGGGGTGCCTCAGTAATAAAAACGGGCGTTAAACACTACTCCAAAAAATTGTGTATATAACAAATAAATATTTTCTGAGAAAATTAATAGTGGGCGTCAGAGTAAAGCTAATGATGAAATGGAAATTAATGAAGCAAATACAGTCAAATTAGTCGAGAATTTGTTCAGGAATTCAGGCTTTCATCTTCAACTGTATTTGATCACTTGAAGAAAGGAATAAAAGTGAGAAAACTTGATAAAAGTGTTCCACAGAAATTAAATGAACATAAAAAATTAATTAACTCCTAGGTATGAAGTATTTTCATCACTACTGTTGCCCAACAAAAATTGAGCTCTTTTTGGATAATGGTCAACTCTCTACGATAACCGAAATCAATAGGCACAAAGACCGAATCTGGGTGAAAGCTAAAATTACACCAGAGGAAGGTTATGAATGTTTGGTGGTCTGCGGCTGGTTTAATGCACTACAATCTATGCATCTTGTGTAAAGAATTACTTCAGAGAAATGTCAAGAAATTGACAAAATGCATCATAAACTGCAAGAAAAACGGCAAGTACTACGCAATAGAAAAGGACCTCTTCCTCTTCATAATAACGCCCGGACACACAACACGCAACACACAACTCCAGCATATTCAGTTCACCAACTGGCTCTCAGTTATTGAAATTCCTGGACAGTTCCCTAAAGGATATCATCTTTAATAATGAAAAGGGTATTTAGAAATTTCATCGTCTCTAGAAGTCATGCTTTTTTTCAAAATGAAATAACTAAACTTGCTGCTAATTGACGAAAAAATGTATTGATGCTCCCAGTGTTATTTTTATTAATTAATTAATTTTGAATTTATTCGTATTTTATTAAACTTTAAATCACAAAACTGCCATTAACTCCCGACTGACCAAAAGTGTGCTGTATTTAAAGAATTTTCATTTAAATTATTATACACAAATATGATATTAGTAACTTTTTTTTTTTGTTTAGTGAGCTTTCGGGCCACAGTCTTTAAGAATATCAACTGCAAAAAGAACACATAATTAATTATTTCAATCTTATCACATAATAACATCACTTTAGATATTAATTTCAAGAAAGTTTACTGTCAAGCTAAAATTAAATGAGTTTTAACTTAGTAGACAAATTGAATCTTTAAATTATTAATAAAATTAAACAGAATTAAAATTTTTTTTTTTTTTTTTTACTTTTTCTCAATCAAACAAGTGTTTTAAAGCACCTTCCATGTCTACGTAATTAATTTCAAATATTTTTCAAAACAGTAATGTCATTAGCATTCGCAAATATTTTCTCGGGTATTTGGTTAGTAATTTACAGAAATTATGAAGGACCTAAAACACGCCTTAGGAGAACATTTGAATTTGCCATTTAAACAGAAGACATAATCTACAAATGAATAAATAAAGTAGTATATGTATATTATTAATATCTCATGTTTCTTATTTATTTGCATTCTAAATGCTCAGCTGTTTAATTCACAGTTTAAAGCCTTTACCTCTCTTCTCATTTGACGCTACGGCCCAAGGAGAGTCTTGGCCTATCGCGGCAACCTCTGCATCCTCTTCCTCCGTCTTAAGACTTCAGTGATGAAGGGCAGTATTACAGGGGGGGCATGTGATCAGCATGCCGGCACCCCGCCGGTCACCTATCACGTTCGACTTTCGTGATAGAAGAACGCCACCTCTTTATCAGGCAGCTACCCAATTGTCCTCAAGAGGCTGGGTGAACCCCATTCCAGACATCTCCCCTTAGATAAACGCCTAAGTAGGTATCGGGAACCCGCTTTTTAAAATACTTTAAGTAAAAACTAAACAAAGAAAACATTTCCTGATTGAAAGCTACAAAATCTACTCAAGGAGCTGTTTAAAGAATGAAAGCTACCGAGTGTTTTACAGCCACTTTACTGTTTTCGTAATTTCATGAACTAAATTTCATTCCAAGTTTATAAACAATGCAATTAAATGCCGCCATTTGTGGCCGAGGCCGTTAAGACGCGGACTCGTGAGCGGGAGGTCTGGTGTTCGAACGTCCTCCCTGATTGAGGTTTTTTCCAGGTTTTCCTCAGTCTTCATAAATGGTAAATGCCGGGGAGGTATCCTAAACTTAGGCTTGGAACGTTTCCTTCCTTAAAAAAAAGATCCTTTCCCAATATATCGTTTCATCTCATGTATCATCAGTGTCCATTGCCTGTGGTGCCTCAGTAGTAAAAATGGGTGATAAACACCACTCATTCATCAATTGCAATTAAAATATGGACTTAAGTTAAGAATTTAGTTCTGTTTTCATTAATCAAATGCCTGAAATCAGGCCTATTGTTGGTATTCATTCAGTTATCAGCCTAGATCACAACGCAAACTTGCAGATCTTTAATATCCCAGGATATTAAACGAACCGTAAAAGTTAATGAACTGATAACGACACTCAGGAGCTTAAACACTGTACAGAATGATAGGATAATGTCTAAATGTCTGGACATGTAAAACCACAATACAGATTTGAAAGAGGAAGTTCCGCGTTACGCACGTAACTAACCATGCTGCCTTTCAGTGAATCACCATCTGAGTACTTCCGTTAGAAGCAAAGAAAACCGCAAAGGAGCTTTATCATCGTTCATAACCACATTCCAAACCTCACGAATCATCCCATCTCATTATAGAGAGCAGACGTGGTATATTATCGAACGTGTCCTGTTATGCTATTTGCCTTTAAAATACTTGGAAATATGTACTTGCCTTAGACGGCTGCATACGATTAGAAGGGATCCTAGTTTGATTCTCGGAAGCATACACAGATTTTCATTCTTTTATCTACTCTTTGGTCCGTAAAGATATTTTAAATCTTTTAAATTAAAGGATCATGGGGGTAGAGCTGTCTTTAATATACAGTTAATCAATGTTCTCGATCTGAATTAGGCAACTAAAGCTATGGAATTTCGTTTCTCTGTAAAAAGTAACCATTCTCAAGTACCATCTTTTTCCATCTGTTGCCTTAGAGAAAGATTGATTCCTATATTTGCTATTTGGTTGCACTGATGTGGTAATATAACCTAGAATCTATCCTGAACACGAAATTTGAATTGTATTCATTTTGACTATTTAGCGAATAAAATGATGAAAATAAAATAATATATCCATAAAATGCCCTCAGACCGCTAAGGGTGGCCGAGGTCGTTAAGCCGCAAACTCGTGAGCGGAAGGTCTGTGATTCGAATCCTGCCAGACCTTCCTCCCTGATTGAGGTTTTTCCCAGGTTTTTCTCAGTCCTCATAAATGGCAGATGCCGGGGAGGTACTCTAAACTTAGGTCTGGAAGTTTCCTTCCTTAACATATCCTTTCCTAATATATCATTTCATCTCATGTATCATCAGTGTCCATCGCCTGTGGTGCCTTGGTAGTAAAAACGGGCGTTAAACACTATTAAAAAAAGTTATGAAGGTCCAGGCCCCATTTTAATTTCCGCTTTTAATCGAACAGATGAAGGTCGAAATTAAACGATTTACAGGAGGTACTGTATAATTTTTTTTTTCATTTAAACTCTTTGAAGTTAAAGCACGATGACCTACAACACTAATTAAATGTATAATTACTAAAATTACAAATTTGACTGATTAAACTGGTTTAGACGTACTTTTCTATTTTGCTTAGCATTTATTGGCTTGGGACTTTGAATTATGATTCTAAAGTAATAACCAACTTAACAATACTTAATCACTATTTATAGTTCAAAGCATTTATTCAAAGGACATTTGGTATGACTATGTAAAACTATATAGTTATCACAAGTAATATCATGAGAAAGTCTGAGATTATCGATAAATTCACGAGCGTAATAAGTGAATTTACCTGGAAAGCTCAAAACCTCGAGTGATATTTATTAGAACTATTTTACGAATAAAATAATAATTTAAACGCAATTCCTTTAAACTTGGTTTGCAAAATAAATTGTAATATTGTATATTTGTACGTAACTTTTTCAAGCAACCTTGGGACAGAAGAATGCCGATTGTCAGTGATGAAAATAGAGAAGAGCAAAATACGGGTTTAGGACTATTTCAGGATTAGAATAAGAATAAAAGCATATACAGAGGGTGCCAAAAATGTATACACACTTCAAGCAAAGAAAAAACTGTGTTAACATAACAACACACAAACAGGAAATGATCATCACTAATTATCTTAGACTTTTGCAGTAGCAACAGTTGCTCAAAATGTCCACCATCGGCTTCGATACACTTCTGAGTACATTGAACTACTAATTGCGATTGTATTGTTTGAAGTGTAAAAGGGTATAGCTGCTGTCTAAGGTTAACATTAAACAGCACACATGAATCACGGCTTCACAACAAAATTAAACATTTGCATTCATTTAAAAAGATTCTTCTCGAAATGAGTTTCATAAAGACGCGTGTAGGTAACATGTCACGAAACAAAGTCTAGGTGCCAAGATACTGTGCTTGCTTTCTCTAGAAGTACTGTGGTCGACGAGTTGCTAATGAATTTGCATATTGCTAGAGATATCTTGTATATGAAGTGTGGACTGCGTGCAGATGGGGTTCTCCCATAACTGGATTGCGGTGGATGAACCCACCTGTTTTTTGGGTCGACATATTGCAAACTTGCACTGAGTTCGTATAGTGTATCGAAACGTATGTCATGACCAGCAGAGTTCTAGAACGCAAAAATTGCCCAGTTCGTTAATGATAGACTAAAAGTATAGTGGCCTGGGGGTGTACAAAAGCAAGGCCTTGTAATGTACACTGACCCAGCAGCCTTGTAATTGAATCTGCAACTACACGTTTTATTTACTGTTAGACAGATCCTCAGCGGAGAAACGAGAGACCCTCCAGGAGACATTGCTACCAGACACATATATCTGTCCAAGTACCATCAGTGACGTCATATATGTTGAGAGATCGTTTTCACTGTAAGAGCACATTTTCTGATCGCCGATAGCGCATAACTCCTGAAAATATAGAGAAATGTCTTATGACATATTGTGTTTCGTACCTTGATTGACTTTATGAGTGCAACAAAAGATAATTTACATATTTAAATGTGCAATTTGTGTCTTATATTTGATTTAAATAAAACAATCCTTAGAATAATTTTAAAAGTCCTTATGAAATTGTGATATTACATATGGTAGTACATAGTTTGAGGGTTGTATTACATATTTAATGTGCATTTTTTAAGGATAATAACTATTTATTGGAAAACAAAGGGGATTTTAGCACCATCACCTAATTTAATCCTTCATTCCAGATGTTGTATATGCCCACCATTTTGTTCTTGTACAAGTAGGGATCTCTCTTCAATGTTTTATACAGCAGCTTTGAGTTCGCGTTGTTGAATATCTACCAAAGTGTGGACAACGGAGTTTAAACTCATTAAAGTTAGGTTTACTCATGAATACTTTTTACTTCGCATAGTCCCGCAACTAATAAATCTACTCGCTTAATTTCTGGCCATATTTGAAAAGAACTCAAATTGCATGAACCAGATCTTAACCAAAACTACATAAAGAGTGGTGAAAAACTGCGTTGACATTCATAATAACATGGTATTAGCCCTATACACATTTTTCTGCGAATATAAATTAATAAAATGTACTTTTACTTACATTGAAAACCTCCAGTTCAACCTTACCTTAAAAAAAAAAAAAAAAAAAAAAAAAAAACTCCCATTTCACAGCGATGCAAAAAAAAAAAAAGTGTTTTTGGACCTGATAAGCTAGTGCAGGCATTTTAAGATTGTTTTGGAAAACAACGAAGAAAATGCGAACGATTAAATTTATTTCTTACTTTTGAAAAATTTCATATACATGAAGTTCTTGAGGTAATTGTTTCTAGAAATGCTGGTTATCGGGCTTGTTATAAATTCTTATTCAGCGTCCAATATTAATTACTATATTACAATACAGGAGTGCCATCTACACGGATATTTATGTATTAGAAGTTCTTGGATAATGGCTGCATACCAAGGCTTAAAATTTAACTCGATATTTCAGAGTTTCAATAAAATAATCTCGCATAAGTAAAAGCCTGAAAATTTGAATATATGGAGGGGAAAAAAAACCACCTGAAGAAATCGAACCTTCAATCTCCTGTTTACTAGACAGGCGCTTTAACCAACTAGGCCGGCGGCATTTCGTTGGCTCTGGGGGCATGTTATAGATTCTTTTTCAACATCCGATATTAACTACTACAGAGTGAGCAACGCTTGACGCAACCGAGGGACCGGCCGGCAGCACAATGTCGGCGGAGGCGGGAGTATATTTCACGAGGCTTGAGTGTGAGCTGAAATCTTTGCGCAAGTAGCACACCGCCGACACAGCAGCCAGTCTCGCCGGCCGGCCGCATCCCGTAAAACGGTTGCATGAAGGTTTGTTCACCCTATATATTGCAATACAGTATTGTAGGCTTCATTGCACCAGTGTGATAAAATGCTTTGCCAATACTTCATTACTGTATATGCATTTTTAATTAGCATTTCTGTTTCATGACCACATTCATTATTAAAAACCTCCTTTATAGCCCTAAGAATGCCGCCACGGGTGGCCGAAGAAGTTATTTTGCGGTCTAGTGAGCGGGAGATGTAGGGTTCGAATCCCCTAGGATAGTCCACCTTGACTGAGGTTTATTCCAGGTTTTCCTCATAAATGGAAAATGCTGGGGAGGTACCTAACTTAGGCTTGAAATGTTTCCTTCCTTAATATAATCCTTTCCCAATATATCATTTCATCTCACGTGTCCACCGCCTGTGATGCCACAGTAGTAAAAACGGGCGTTTAACATCATTCGGAAGAAAAAAAAAAAGCCCTAAGAAACGAATGTGAACATACGTCAATTACCTTAGCAAATCGTCTGAAAATTTTGTTAGGTCATAATATCCATTTGTGATAATTTCTACTATTGTTGTTTATTGCATGTATTAGGGCTGTTAGCCTGTAATTCCTAAAAGGATTGGTCGTTCCAACTTTTACACCAATGCTGCAGGTTCAACCTGCCTACTGGTCTATAATCCATTGCTTTTCTTGGGAGCTTTTCTTCATCCGCGCGCATCTAGAAGTTTCTGTATTCTCTAACAATTTCTTTCTAAAATGTATTATAGTATCACCATCATCAACATAAACATCGTGGATCTCAGGCCTGTTCCGTCTACATTCCCAAATTTATTTTTTCTATGATTAAGTTTGTCTTGATATCATCTTTCTCACTTCTATTCAGCTTTTATAATCATTTATCAAGCTCCCATGAATTTCACTATCATTTATTACTTTTTTAAAATTCTTTTTGGATATTTGAGTTCCTTCTACTCAATGAGCTCTAGCCTGCACTATATTTCAAAATTGTCATTCCTACTATATATCTTTATTTTTCATAACACATTTTTTGCTGCCATGTAGACATGTTAATAATAATTTGTGATCCCCCGTGGGAGTCTATTTACAGCTCCTGTCATAATATTTAGCTATAATCCATAAGCCTACTTTTCCAAGGTATATCTTACAACTAAGAATTTGAAATTGATGGACTTGTTCAATAATTGCATTATTTATTACTATTTTGGTTGTTATTGTTTCAACTCTTTTAAATAGCATTTCTTTATGTTGTATATCAGAAAATTTAAGAATTTTATACTCTGCAGTTATCTTCTATAATTCAAATGTTGCTATATGTCCCATATTAACATTTCTACATTATAATTTTATTCTCTTAGAACTTCGCCAACACAACCTGCAGTAATCCTAGGTTTTGTACTTCTTGTTTCAATTCTGTGTCAACAAAACATATTTTTAATGAAGCCATCCCATATACAAGGGTAAGTCCCTAAGTTTCTGGCTAACCATTTTCTAGGTATGATAAAGACAAAAAAAGATTTCAGTTTTCAGTATAGTTACTATTTACTGCAATAAACTTCTCACATCTTTGAATTAACATCTCGATCCCTCCCCCCAAAATTGTCAGAGGTCTTGTCTGCAAGATGGCCATAAACACCATCCACCACTTCTTCGTCACAGTTAAATTTCCTTCCTCGTAGGTCTTACTTGAGTTTTGAGAACAGGAAATAGTCACTGGGAGCTAGATCTGCGCCGTAGGATGGATGGTGGATCTCCTTGAAGACACATTTCTTCACAGCTTCCTTTGCAACAAGAGCTGTGTGTACAGGCACGTTGTCGTGAAGAAGGTGCACACTACCACTCAGCTTTCCTCGCCTTTTCTCTTTGATGGAAGCAAGTAGTCTGTGCAGTAGGTCAGCATAGTACTCCCCATTTACTGTGGTGTTCCTCTCCTTGAAGTCAATGAAGAGTATTCCTTCACAGTCCCAAAAGTTTGTGGCTATGATCTTCTTGGTTGACTGAGCGATTCTGGCCTTTAGAGGCGGTGCTTAGCCAAGCCTACGCCACTCCATTGATTTTCTCTTGGCCAAGGGATCAAAGTAGAGGACCGTATTTTCCTCTCCTGTAACAATGGTTAGCACAACTTCTCTCTCTCTCTCTTTATCTCGTTGCCTGACAACAGATGACTCGTGGCTACTTTTGGACTGAGGAAAGAAGTCTAAGCACCCATCTTGCACTAACCTTATTTATGTTTAAATATTCATGAATAATTCGAAGGACTGTGGTTTTAGAAAGGCCCAACCTTGCTGCTATTTCTGTGACTTTGAGCCGCCGATCTTCCATAATTTCTTCTTCCACAAGAGGATGTTTTCAGGAATGAGCACCTTCAAGGGCCGACCTGCACACTCTTCGTCTTCAATGTTTTCTCGACCCATTCGAAAAGATTTTACTTATTCTTTTACGGTAGAATATGAGGGGGATGCTTCCCCATAAACACGTCCGATCACTGTTTAATTTCATTTGTGGTAAGTCCTTCTTTTGTGAAGAACTTAATAACAGCTGGACACTTCATTTTGAACATGTCACAATCTTCAACACATAGTTATATTTATGCAAAGATATCTGAATAACTGAACTCAGCGGAGCAGATGTTACAGCTGGAATTATTTATTTAACATATAGATTATTTCATCGGATAAGGGTTTTGTGCAGGCGATAATCCTTATCGGCGAGACTGGAAACTTATGGACCTACCGTCGTATGTAAATAAAATTTTAAATTTTGCGTTATATTTAAAACGCTGCTAAATGAATGATATTCTCAAAGAAAAACCGTGGTTAGGAGGGAAGATCTAACTCTCCCCATAAAAATTCTTTAAGCAGTCATATAACTATGAATGCGCATATCCATTGCACAATTAAATATTTGCAAAGAATTTGTTACAACATTTTTAATTAATTAATTTCCATTGGTTTAAAACAAAATTTAGAGTTCAACACAGGAAAATTAACTAAAATGAACTAAAACAGAATGGTAGCTAAAACGAAGTATCAAGCTTCAGGAAAGGTGTTAACTGTAGGAAATATGACATCGTAAACTTCTAAAATGTTATTTAATCAGTAAAATATATTTGGTTTAATCTTTATAAACGCACGGAATCATAAAAAAGCCAACAACCGATGAAAAAAAAAATAATAAACAGGCCTGTGAGATTTAACAGTATACCATATCCCGGTAGAAAATGATTACGCTAAAACAGCCACTTTAACTAAAGTTGGAAAGCATAAAAGTGGCCTTACGGAAATCGAAATGATCTCTGGCGTATCTCATGCGAGTAAGCCCTTTTATGAATAGTATCTCATTTCGGCAGGAGGCATTCCTCGGACCGGGTGCCGTTAGCTCTGGCTAATTTCATACATGACTTCTTTGTGCATGTTTTGTGCCTGAATGCACGGTAGCTGGTGATTCACTTGACTGTGAGAGGCGATTGGCTCGTTTCTTGATCGCTCGTTGAAGTCTCCTCGCTTCGACCTGCCGTGGGTGGGTGCAGTAGCAAAGTCATCGCTCCCTTCCCACCTCGTGTCGAATGGGATGCTGGATGCTTGGTTCCACTTCTCAGGTTTCTCCTCCTGGAGGAGGGAAAGAATGAGAGGGCTGCGCAAGAGAAAAGGATGATGTTAGAAAGTCAAGTCTCCCTACCTCCAGGTCGCCCATCGTCGTCTGCCTTTGTGTGTGACGCTGCATTCCACTCGATGCTTTCGTCATCAGGGATGACCAAGTTTGGTAAGCAACAACTTGGCCTTAGTCGATCAATCGTTAGGTTTGACACGCTTTTGCAGAATACCGTTAAACACTCCCTTACACTTTAGAAGGGGGAAACGTTTGGAAAAGGGAGATAAAAAATCGTTTACAAAAAGCAGCTACTACTAAAATATATTCATTTTCAAATGAATAATTATTCAATTATTCTAACAATGTCAACTCTATTTCTGTGAGACAATTTCAGATGTTAATGCACTAAGAAATGTCAGTTCCTAAACTTGTTTCATAAGATTTTTAACTGTCTTTCGCTGACTGCTTCCAGCTTTGAAAACAATGTTTTACTAAAACGTTATCTCTCTACTTGAGAGTTATAAAAATCTAGATTAGGTGTTTCATGTAGAAACAAAACAAATAAACCATGCTAACTTACTGATAGAATATAACTACTTTTTTCTGCAGTTACTTGCCTGATTTGTTTTCCTTCTCTCTTTCTTCTGCGAAGGTTTCTTGCGAAACCTATTTCATTTACAAGTACCAGTGCAACAGTGCCTCTCCCTAAAAAAAGTACAAACAAACCTTAAAACGTTGAACTTAGTGAGAACGGCATGATGAAGCAAGTCTATGAACTTCCTTACAGATGTTCTCGGAAGAGCAATTTCGTGTCTTGCAACTGCTGCGTAAACACCAAACATTAGTTGCATCAGACAGTTTTTGTCCCGAAGAAAAAGCTTCCTAGAATCATCGCGAGTTAGCCGCTCATGAATAAATTAAAACGGCACAAAGAAGGAATTTTAATGTACTTTTAGCCTCATTTACTAATGTCTAACGTCATATCACCATGGTAATAGTATTCATTACAGCAACGATTGCACTAATCGTCTTATTGCCATACTGACTACTGTAATGAACTCAAATCACATTTAATGCTTCACATGCAAAACGATTGCTACACTTTTTCACTTAAAAAGAAACACACTTGGCCACTATATAATTTAAAATGTATGCCTTATAATTTAATAAGAATACCAGAGATCAAGTGAAGCGAGAATTTCAACTGACAATTCTGAATTGTTGAAATCTCTTATTTCTCTTTCTGACTAAGGACATTCAAAGCAGTTTTCTTTCTCTCCAGTCCCGATAAAGGGAATCTGAAAATATCGAGGATGGCAAGAAAATGTATACACACTTTCACAGTAGATATCTATTTAATATATTTCAAAACTGTACCAAAAAAAAAAAAACAACAATACCAATATTCTGTAATATGATGTTCTGTAAACAGACGTGACTCACATAAAGTATGATAGCGTTGCTACGTGACAGGTAAATCAACAATGAACTAATGAAGATTATCGTATGAAGTTCTGTAAACAGACGTGACTCACATTATATTATACTAGCGTTGCTACAACAAAATAGAGACAAGATTATCGTTTGAACTGCGGAAAGCAATTTTGAAGTGATGTTGGAAACCGAGAATGTTGTTGAAGTTCAAAGGCAAAGGAGACGTTTGTACAGAACAGAACCGTCAACACGAGTAACAATTGCACGTATTCCAGACAAATTCGAGACTTGTGGTACCGTATGCGATGTTTATAAGGGCAGATCTGGGAGACCTCACACAGCAACAAGCCCCACGCACTGGATCCAAGGCACTGGATAGGACGAAGATGTCCGATTGAATTTCCACCCCGTTCTCCGGATCTAACTCCATTGGACTTCTACCTATGGGGAATCTTAAGGATGTTGTATACCGTAGAAAACCAGCTACACTGACAGCACTTCGGGAAGAAATTGAAACGGCCTAAGTTGCAGTAGCTGAGGACACTTTTATAAACGTTGCTCAATCAGTAGTTCAACGTACTCAGAAGTGTATCGACGCCGATGGTGGGCATTTCGAGCAACTGTTGTAACTGTAAAAGTTTTAAGATGATTAGTGCTCATCATTTTCTGTTTGTGTGAATTCAGTTTAGTTACGTTAACACTGTCTTTTCTTTGCTTGAAGCCTGTATACAATTTTTGGCTCCCCCTGTATTTTCGAACAATCATTTACATATCTACGCCATCGATGCCACTGTATCTTTCGAAGTTGTTACTTGAATACCTGAAGGCTTCTTTCTTCAGAATCATTCATTTTAGGAAAATAATTATTTTTCTTCCTTCATGCTTTCGGCCCATTTTAGCGTCTGTTTCCCCTTCTTTAATGCCCATTTCAATTTACTGTAAAACATTTAATGTGTTTATTTCACTACTTTCCTGATTTCAGAACTTACTTCGTTGCTTTGTTTTCGTTTCTTTTCAGAGATATGCTCATATTGGCTGTTATTTGTGTCTTTCCTCCCTTTCAAATAACTCTGGATCATGTTTTCTGGTTTTTTGGTGCTACTTTCTTTGTTTAATGTTGTACGGCTATTGCAGGTTATTTTAACAAATACGGATGCAGATAGAACTGCACCTATAAGGGACTTGATTTCGATTCGCGAGGAACAACAGCGACCAAAGAAAGGCAAGGTAGCCTTGAAAGAAAACAGCGTGTGAGTGGGTCCTGATTTATGGTTCTGAGCCTCCTCCCCCTCTCGCTTCACTTGTTGCCCAGGTGAGGAGGGGGAGAGTACAGCAACTATAAGGATCGAATTAATCGTTTAGAATCGAACGGTTGTACAAGAGGCCGGCATGTTGGGTTGAACTTACAAATATAGCCGATACACCTGGCGGTCTCATAAAGCAGAGTGCTTTCGCTATCATTGTAATTTGCTGTCTTCAGCAAGAGATTCACAAGCAGGTGGTGGCTTGTGGTAATTTTGCTGTATTCCACTTCAGATTGTATTTTATCATTCAGAAATGTCTTTTCCGTCCCTCTACTTCTAATAGAACAGGCAAGAATGAATTCAAACCGTTTCTTACAGAATTAAAAGCAAACGTTTTATTCTTTCGTAAAAAAAATCCGCTTTTATTTTCAGAAAGTCTTCCTCTGTCTCTTTTTCGTTGTACGTGGATTTCTTCTTGTCCGATGAGAGATCTCTGTGGATAGTTTTAGTAATTTCAGGTCATATTCTTGTACAGGCAGGGCCTTTCTTTCTTCTCCAACCGACCAACTGGATAACTTTTTACTTTTACGGTCTAATTTCTCTTTATGCGTTTTTCATATGTTTTCCAGATGTATTCTCTAACATTTTGTAACGATAGTTCTGTCCCTGATCCATTTACTGATAGCTTTTTTCTATGTTCTAAATTTATTCTTTTCTTCGGATGATATCATAGAAACCTGGAATTCTATCAGGATTTTCTGTAACTGTTATTGAAATATAATGCGAATCAATAATATTAAATGCCCAAGAAAATTCATTTTGTTTATGCGTAGCATATCTATACAGTTCACAAAAAAAGAGTTTTCAGCACTCAGTTTCAAGTGCTGGCAACGATTAAGTGCGCAACAAATCAAATTTTCCAGTGCCAGTCAGTATTTCGAGAAGCGCTGTCAAATATGATCATGCCAAAGATTACTATATAAACTTGTGTGCTCTCTGACTTTGGAACAATGTAACTGCAGCAGTGCGGAAAATATATCAGGGCTTTGCTACCGATGCTGTAAATGAACAGACGGTGCAAAGATGATTCTCAAAATTTCGGGAAAGCTACGAAACCCCTGAGAAGAGATACGGACAAGAAGACTCTCATAGTGGCTATTGAGGCCAAATTTGTGAGGACGTGTCACAGCAATTCAACGTCAGTGCCGAAATCGTACGGATCCCATTTTCATCAGCTAGGAAAAAGACAAACCGGGTTCCATAAGAGTTGTCTATGACTCAGAGAACGACACGAGCTGATGTCTGTTTTACATTCTTTTTCATACCAGCAGTAAATCCCTTTTTTGTTAGGCTACTGAAGTGTAATGAGGAGTGGGGTCCTCTACAGTACTCCAAGACGCCGTCATCACTGGTTGGAAGTCCATGAATCTATCCCGAAATAGCCGAAACCACCACTAGCCCAAAATATGGTTATGTTCAGCCAAACAATAAACGCCATTTTGTTCTGTAACAATCTGGAACGTGCTTATAAAAGAGACACATTCTCCAGACATTACAGAATCAGATGATGATATTTTCCTTTTATTGGATAATCATCTGCGAGGATAGAGCTTCCGAACCTTTGCTGATTTGGAAATTGCATTGAATGGATTGCTTTCCGCCCTAAGGAGTTCTATCACAACGAAATTCATTGTATTCCATCATGTTAAGCAAAAGAACTTTTGACGGCGATGACGATTTAACACTAAATATACTATTTCCCTCAGAATATGACTCTTTGAAATGCCTGGTTTGAAAACGACAGAACATTCATGGTCTGCTTATTCAATAATTTGGAATTGTTACCTGAACTTGTGACGAGGAACAACAATTGCAAATAATTATTTCATTTGGTGATGTAAATAACAAAGTCGTTGTGTCTAAACACTTTTTATTTCCAAGAATTATTGCATCTATCATGTTATTAATGGATGAATAGAAGGTTGTTTATGGATTTAACTGAGGACTAAAAATCATAAATAGATCGAAGGGTGCTTCTTGCTCTTGGCGAAGAATCAATTTATGAAAGGACAGCGCAAAAGTGGTTCAAGAGATTAAAAGATGGGAGAATTCTCCAACTCGTTGATGACAGTCAACGGCCATAATCGAAACTTATCCGGTCTGTCCACATCAATGATGAAGCAGATATGCAAAATGGAAAATGTGTTCCATATGAGCTGACCGATTATCAAATAGCAGTTACTCCTTAGTCGTCATTAAGTTTTTCTCAGCCGTGTGTTGACTTGCAATGAGAAATGGATTGTGTACAACGGTCCAAAGCGGCCATACTATTGACTGTCGCCAAAACTTTGCTTTGGCTACAAAATATTTTGCTAATGTTCTCTGTAAACCTCAACAACAATGGTTCATAATGGGAAATTATCACTTGAAGCTGCTCTGCCTCCCCCCTACCCCCATCAATTACAGAGTAATTTAAATCAACGATTCTGTGATTTCTTACAGGTATGTGGTACTTTCTGTATATTCTGTATATAGGAAATTTCGATGACAAAATTCATGTATATGGAATTAAGATTGTATAGAGTTTATGATTGAGCATAACGTCTATAATGTGTAATTTTAGAAATACTTAAGAAGTAATATGTAATATAGCAAAGGATAAAGATGGATTTGAATCTCACTCTGAACAGGCAATGCAAGGGTTGGAAAGTCAGACATTGCAAGTTAATCCCTTCTGGCATGCAGCAGGCGAGGAATGTTCGCCTCTCTGGCGTATAAGTCAGCCACTTTTCGCTAGGGCACGCGACACAGTGTACATTCGCAGGTCATTGACATAACGTATAAAATTTGTTTGAAGTGAACTCATTCACAAATAGCGTAACCTGTACTCTGCCAAAATTTGTTCAGCAAATAGAAATGGATTTCGATAATGTCAGCATTAACCTATGAGCATGGTGAAAACAGAACTGGTGCGAAAACCCCGCGTCGCTTTTCTTGTGTTAGCGTCAGTTCTTACAGAGTGTATATGAATTAGATTTTGCCTCAAAAGTGGGCAGTCTCAAAATTCTCCAGGCCAAGATAGTGATGCCGGGTCGCTCGTGCAGTTAGAGGAGGAATGACCTAAGTCCGAGGTACAAGATCCGGAATCAAAGGGGCAGTCTCAAAATTCTCCGGGCCAAGATAGTGCTGCCGAGTCATTGTGCTGCATTAAATAGCATTGAAATAGCATTTTCTTCATTTTAGGCACCATTTGAGTGAACGCAACCAAATTTACGTGTTTGCCAAGTTTATCTTGCTAGTGATGCTACGTGAGACGTGAGTTCATCTGATTTACTCATGTTTGGGAGAATAAACAACCTCAGCAACTAAATCACCAAGCGTTATTTACCGGCGCATTCCATATCAAATTTCCATTCCCTCAGCCCTGGCTAGTTTACAGCTGCCAGAAATAAGCGAAAAGCTGAGAGAGGGTCCCATGGAAGCAGAGTTGGTGGTCTGCAGCAGCCGTGATCTGTCATCGGCAGGCTTAAATTAATTAAACAACTACCATACAGCCCAATTCCCACCCCCACCTATTAAACTCGTTTCACGCTTATGGCATATATTGAGAGAAACTAAATGGAGTGTACGGAAGTTTTCGTCAAATCAATTTGGGTTACTCAAATGTAAAGGTGCCCTCTTACAGTACAATAATAATATTGGAAATGATGATATGCACAGAATTCTGAAAAGTCTGGCCGTATCCAGAGATTAGACATTTGCAAGCTGGTTGCATCTTGGGAGAAGTGCATTAATTGTAATGGAAACTATTTTCCGGAAAAAAAATGTTATTTTAATCATTCAATGCTAAATGGATAAATCGGTTGTGGCGCAGCTTTCCTAGATGTTGATTCGATGCTTCCTATGAATGTAATAAAGCTTATTGTTCTCTCTAACGCGTTATGGATTTTTCTGCTAAAATGATTCAGAATTAAAATAAACAAATAAAAATAAAACGTTTTTTATTAATAGCAATGTTGTGGGTTTTTTTTTTTGTATAAAGATATTGCAATAATACTTATAAAATGATTCAATACTTTTATGCTGTACACGGTGAAAGGTTCATCTTAGATATCGGCTTCCTTCCGACTCCGTATGTGGTTGTGTGCATGTGTGATCAAACCCACTCACGACATCACTATGCAGCGCGCCGTCAGTCTGGCAGTAACCTTGCTAGATGCAGGCATCGTTCAGCTCAACTTTCCATAGATGCAGAATGACAATTTTCAGCCACAAGGCATGGAGGAAGCCTATGTGAGTGTATTAGTGGGACAGCAAGAAGACTGGCAACAGCTTGTAGTGTCTGTTTATGAACCAAATTTTGTCAGCCAAACTTCAAGTGAAAATATTCTTGGAGTGAAACAATTTTATGTCAAAGTAGAGCCAAGGAACTTTTTTTTTTAGATTGATTTGGTTTATTTACAAAGGATCTTTAACATCTCAGGTCATCAGTGTCCCATTCAATTCAGGGCATGAAACGGCCGACAAATTTTGCTCAGAGGCCTCCTTTTTCAGGCTTGAGGTTCTTTTTCGTGCCGTAAATGTACGACACGGGATCCACGGCTTTACTTCCCTTCCAAAGGAAGCCATACTTAGAAATTTTACGCCCGAAAAAATCCATCGATCCTGGCCGGGTTTGAACCCGCGATCTTGGGCTTGGAAGACAAGTAGGGTTACCACTACACCACCAGGACCGACTAGAGCTGTGGAACGTTTTAATAACTCCGTAGCCATGGATCCCAAATTAATAAACAAATTATTTTTCTCCCAACGATTTTATTGAATTTTTGCTTCCTCTGTTACTGAATTAACTAATCGTATTCTTGTAACTGAGACGGTCATGGTGGTGTAGTGGTAACCATACTTGCCTCCCAAACCCAAGATCGCGGGTTCGATCCCGTAAGTACCGGGCGGGCGTAAAAATCCTAAATATGGCTTCCTTCGGAAGGGAAGTAAAGCCGTGGATCCCATGTCGTATATTCACGGTACGTAAAAGAACTTTAAGCCTGAAAGAAGAGACCTATGATCAAAATTTGTCGGCCGTTTCACGTCTTGATTTCAATGGGACGCTGATGGCCTGAGATGTTAAAGAGCGTCCGTAAAAACTAAATTAAAAAATCCTGTAACTGCAAGTGTTCTATTGTCAATATAATTATATATGCTGAAAAAATAACTTTTACTTGGCAAATTGTATCAAGTGACGTTACGAACATTTTTACCATTATGGAAACATCTAAAAGTAAAGATATACAATGTGTTTCAGAGTCGCCGTTAAATTTTTCTGAACAGGCTACGCTCAGCACGCCTTAAGGGCTGAATAAAGCAGCAGCGGCCAATATGTGAACACTAATAACGTGTTAAAGTAATTCTTATCCATTTTTCTTTTAAAATAGTTCTCTTTGTTTCCCTGAGTGTCATTGTATAACTACTCATTCGAACTGACAATAAATTCAGTAGGTCAAAATCACACACGTAGAGGAGGAAATAAACATGTGTTAATATCCGTGCATGGATTGAATATTACTTATGTTCCATATTCGGTAGTGAAAATGTTACGGAGAAAATTAAAGGAAGGGAATGTACGTATATAACTTGATCTTTAAAACCCCTGTAAGATGCAGCGAAGAAATGTACGCGATATGCGAGACAGTGTATATAATATGTCTAACGCCTTGTCAAACACATAATTTATGTAATTCTTGTATCTCCTACATATAGTATTGCAAAAGTGTTTGCATAAAAGTATAATTCCTGGTATTATAAAGGTCTCTAAACTTGCCTGGTTGATTAATATTGTCATTTTTGGTAAATAATTAAAATTTTCGTTAAAACTGAATGACGTTTGGTTTTCGTGGGGAGAGCATGCTAATACATTTATTATATTGCATATTTATAATTACATGGAAAACAAGCAGTATGTCAAGATTACAGCTTACCGTTTAATGCATTTCATAACCCACACAATCTAGAATTTACTTCGCATTAAAGGGGTGCATAATAAGTTCTTTAGTTTTTACTTTTTAGACATGATTTTAACCCAAGTCAGCGTTCTGCATTGTCTTGTATTAGCTCAGGGGTACCTTAAGGGTCGATACTTGGATCTCTTATGCTTTAATTCTGGTTAATGATTTTCTTTATAGTATAACTAACTCAAGCACTACACTTTTTACCGTCAAGTGAATTGTTCTACATGGTTGAAAAATCGAAATATTTGAGAACGTAAATGACTGTAAGTAAGTAATAAAATTGTTAGGCGTTGTAATTGAAGTGAATTTTGAGATAGTCTTCTATGTTGATGTACCAAGTCGTGTGTTTGTCAAGGAAGTTGATTCATTCATTCCGTCTACACTGTTTGTTATGCTTATGATTTATTTTTCAATCTGTTATGACTTGGAAATTTGGGGAAATTGCCCAAAAGTAAATTATATTTTGTTAATTCAGAAAGAAAACTGAACTAATACCTGGATGTCACTATAGAGCGCATTGTTGACTTCTTATCATCTTTTTCTGGGTCTGCCAATGCATCTTTTAGTACAAGCTAATAAGAAATTGTAGGTTTGGGATATCGATTTTTCTGTTCAATCTCGGCCAGGATGGAGCTTATTTTTCGGGCGTAAAAAGCCTAAATATGGCTTCCTTCATAAGGGAAGTAAAGTCGTGGGTCCCGTGTCGTACATTTACAGCACTATAAAGAACCTCAAGCTTGAAAGAAGAGACCTCTGAGCAAAATTTGTCGGCCGTTTCACGCCCTGATTTGAATGGGACGCTGATGACCTGAAATGTCAAAGAGCGTCCGTAAATAATACACCAAATAAACCAAATTCTGCATTCTATTAACCTATTCTTTCCAATTTTGTCTATATGTATGGATTTATTCCAGTACCGATAATATCTGGAGATCCTGCCTTATGAACTTCATTTGCTAGTTTATTCTCTCTTATACAGTTTTTACTAAACGAAGAAATCAAATTTCCACTGCTACAGACTTGTTATGTTCAGAGTTGGAAAATATAAAAAAATGGGTATAGCTGGAGCTTTGTGGTATTTTTACTTTTCTTATTTAAAACACTTTTTACTGTTCCACATATGTAGTTAATTGATTTATTTAATCACTTACGTCTAAATCTCTACGAAATGAAATGTTACAGCATAGATACAACTATTTACCAGTTCTATTGAACAATTTTTTATCCTGATTGTCTTTTCAGTATTTCTGTCCCATGGATTCATCTTCCATTTCATTATTTAGCATTCATCTGCATGTGTATGTGTGTCTGTACCTTTCTGTGTTTGTGATGTGCTGGAGGCAGCCTTGGCATTAGACTGTTCACACATTCAGGGAGTCCCACAGCGTGCCCAGAAGTAATTAGACCCACGACAGGCGATTGACCTGGCATTGGCTTGTAAGTCCCAATACCGGAGAAGGGTAAACAGTTAAGAAGAAAAATATTTGCAATTAGCACGTGTTTTAACTGTACGGAGGGTTTGTATTACGGAAGAAAGTTGCATTAGGACTGAAAACAAATTGAAAACCCTGGTCAGATTAAGCGGTCCTGAGTATTGAAGAAGGAAATTTCTGAAAGGAAGTCTCTGTGATCTAATTGAAGGACACAAGGGAAAGCAATCAAAGTTCACATTTTATTTTTTTACAGGAATGTAATTTTTAAATTTAAACGCTACAAAATTAAGCGCAATAGATGTAAAGAAATATTTTATTCTACAATAATTCTTAAGGTAGTTTTCTAACAGACCCTTCTTTTGAAATTAATGTCATGTATTATTTGTTCATGTTAATTAACAATGAAAAGTCAAAGTACACATACTTCTAGATAAACACAATCAAAGTCCACTAACTACAGAGGGGGCCAAAAATGTGTACACACTTCAAGCAAAGAAAAAAGTGTTAACATAACAAAAACTGAATTCACACAAACACAAAATGATGAGCACTAATCGTCTTAAACTTTTACAGTCACAACAGTTGCTCAAAATGTCCACCATCAGCGTCTGAGTACGTTGAACTACTGATTGAGCAATTTTGCGAAAGTGTCCTCAGTGATTGCAGCACATGCCGTTTCAATTTCTTCCCGAAGTGCTGTCAGTGTAGCTGGTTTTTCTACGGTATACAACATTCTAAAGATTTCCCCATAGGTAGAAGTCCAATGGAGTTAGATCCGGAGAACGCGGTGGAAACTCAATCGGACCTCTTCGTCCTATCCAGTGCCTTGGATCCAGTGCGCGAGGCTTGTTGCTGTGCGAGGTCTCCCAGATCTGCCCTTGTAAACATCGCATACGGTACCATGAGTCTCAAATTTGTCTCGAATGCGTGCAATTGTTACTCAATTTGGCGGTTCTGTTCTGTCACACGTCTCCATTGCCTTTGAATTTCAACAACATTCTCGGTTTTCCAATACCACTTCAAAATTGCTTTCCGCTGTTCATACGATAATCTTGTCTCCATTTTGTTGTAGCAACGCTAGCATAACTAAAGTGCGCCACATCTGTATACAGAACATCATAAGATAATCTTGGCTTTATTTGTTCATTGTTGATTTACCTGTCGCGTAGCGACAATTTCGCGTATTTTTCTTATCTTCATTGGACATGTATTTCCGTATTCTTTATTAAGAAATGAAGATCGCGATTAAAATATATGCTGGGAACACTCAATGATATTGAAGAGAGTTGGTTTTACGCGGCATCTTCTGATTTGCTCATTCCAATTGAAATTTCAATATGGGTTACTTTTTAATTCATTAAACCCATATCTTTGTCACATTCCATAGATGAAAAAAGTCTCTTTTACCGATTCAAATATGTTGTACTTATGAATCAAAGCACGTTGTGGCAAAAACTTGTATAATTTTTATTTTTGCTGGGGTACGAATCACAAAACATTTGCAAATTTCGAACTGATGGGTCCAGGTGATGAAAATAAAAGTCAAACAACCTTGACATAGCTAATGAAATGTAGTACTACGGTAGTACTACATTTCATTGGCTCCAAAACTCAAATTTCACCAAAAGTGGACTTTGATTGTTTTTCCCCTACACCCTTCAGTTTAGTTCCACTTTCCTGATATTTAAACTATATAAATAAAGATTTGTTCTATTAGAAAGCTAATGGGTAAACTACAATTTTGTTTTGCATCTGGCTAAGTTCTTTAAATCTATAAAGATAAGACGTTACAGAATATAGAGAGGGTTTCTTGATGATCTGTTTTCCAAAAATGCTGCCAACCTAAAACCACAAATTTTAAAACAGTTTCATTTATTGGAAACTATGAGTAACGTAGTTTGTTGAACGATATGATTGTTGATAATTATAGCGTATTAAGAAAACGGTTGAGCTGTTAAATGCTTTGAATTGTTAGCAAACCAAGCAGAATTAACAAACGTTTTTTCTCGCGAAGGGTTCCTTGAAAAAAGCCGCGCCCTTGCATGAACTAAGGGATGCTCCGGGCTTTCAAACTTTCCTTTGTTACCGAATGCCGAAAGGTTAAATCCGTTTTCTAAGCCTTTTTAACGAGCTGTCCGGACAGCCACGCTTGTTTCTTTTTATTCACTCCTAATAAACAGGCTTGGTTTAACCATTCCGATTCGTTCTGACTTGCCTGTGTGTTAAATGAACAATTCTGAGTTTCAGCTGGCAAGAGAATGGGGGAAGTGTGAGGGTGAATATCATTATTATTACCATTATTCATTTTCAACCCTACAGTGTTAATTGTTGTTTTGCGTACATCTTTGGCATAAAGGATATTCTCTTCTAATTTCCCCCTTTAGTAAAGAGATGGAACTAATACAATAAAACATCCGAAACCTGTTAAATGTTTACCTCTTACTATGAAAATATTTAAAGTTTAAAGTAATGTTATTAATTACACCTCTCTCTATATCCAAGATTTATGGGTTCATATCCAGCCGAAGTCGACAGCTTTTGCTGGACATGAAACATCTCCAGTGTTAAGTCCTTCAGGAGGGACTTTTAGTCGTCGTATCGTCCCAATGTCTTAAATTTAGGCACGTTAAAGAATTTCACAGCTTGAGCCCTGGACATGATCTCCGGCCATTGCACCTCCAATTAAAATCTTTGCATCAGGTAAGATGGTACTTGACCACCACGGAAGGCCGAGGTCGTTAAGGCGCGGACTGGTGAGCGGGAGGTCTGGGGTTCGAATCCCACCAGGACCGTCCTCCCTGACTGAGGTTTTTTCCAGGTTTTCCTCAATCCTCATAAATGGCTAATGCCGGGGAGGTACCCTAAACTTAGGCCTGGAACGTTTCCTTCCTTAAAAATAAAATTCTTTCCCAATTTATCATTTCATCTCAAGTATCATCAGTGTCAACCGCCTCTGGTGCCTCAGTAGTAAAAACGAGTAAAAACGTTATACACTACTCAAAAAATGGTACTTGAGGCAATATATTGACTACCAATCCCAACATCCGTAGATGCTGAGCGTAAGTGAATTCGAATAGTGCATAAGGTCCCTCAGAACGCAGAATAGACTGTAAGACCTAGGGCTTAATCCATGTAAGTTGGTGATGCTTATAAATTATCAACTAATGTAAACGTTTACCAGGATAGGCAATAGTAGCTGTATAGTATTTATTATTGCATTATCGTTATTAAATAACAATTAGAATGTGAATACTGGCGACTAGATAGAATTATTAATAATGAATAAGTTAGACTTATTATTATCAGAGCCCGGAAGATAGGCAAAATGCCTTTTCTATCTGGGTGGATATGTTTAACAGTCAGAAGTGAACATGTTTCCATACATTAAGGATTCGGTAGGATCAGTTTTTATTTTGCCACTTTTGCCTATTTTGGCTTCTGTTGCCTATTTTATACGCATTTTTAAAAGCAATATATCGAAGTGAAAAAGTTATAACATTAAGTGACATGTTCATCTTATAAAAACATCTATTGGGAATCTTGTTATACATTTATTTCTTTTCAAGCAGTCAAAAATGTTCTCCTCAACCCATTCTCTTCAGCTCTTTAAATAGCAGAACCTTCATTAGTGAAATTAACGCATGGTTACCAGGAAATATAGAGTATGAGAGATGTGCAATAGATTTGAATAGTCCTGATGAATGATCTTGTATCGATCTGAGCGAGACAATTCTAGGACTTTGTGATGCGGGAAACCTCCCCGCTGTATAAATGTAACAAACAATTGCAAGTCAGAGCGGTAGAGCTGGGCAATAAACTGACCCTACAAAGTGTTCAGTATGAAGTAAGAGAGATACTAATCTGATTTCTCTATAAACGTACAAACAGAAAATGAACTAGACCAGAAATCACTGTGCATCTTTTTCTCATTCGCCAGGACTATTCAAAACTACTTTGTCTTGATCAACAGCCGCTTGTCAGCTTGAGGTTTTTTAAGTGATTGAAGCATATTTAAGACAATTTATTTCGGAAGGACTCATACCAGTTGCAACAGAATATTCACATTTCAGAACATCATGGAAATGTTGATCAACATCAACATGTGAATGTTCTGTTGCAACTGGTACGAGTCCTTCAGAAATAGCTTGTCTTAAATATGCTTCAATCACTTCCGTGAAAGTAGAACGTTGTTTTTCCATGATTAAAATGTTCTGTGATTAAAATATATTTAAAGACATGGTGTTAAACGAAGAACACACCGAAATTTATTACTGTTTCCAAAATATACATCTAAACTGAATCACTTAATTATCTTTCCTGCAGAACACCTGAAAATGTCTGCAATGGCTTCACTATTGCAAAAATATTAACGCCTAAGCGAGGTTTTCTTCACTTTCGGGAAAAATGAAAAAACAAACTGGAGAGTAAGATGAAGGTGGTAGAACTTTAGCACCATCTGCGCTCTAAAGGCTTACTATTCTAGCAGCATTATGAGAGGAGCGTTGTGGTGCAACATGGGCGTGCATCTTTGATTTTCGGTGTTGCTCTTTCAACGTTTGATCTCTGGGAGGCGGGTTTTATTGCACTCATTCTCGATGACTATAAATTGGTTTTAAAATGGGATTATTGTTACGCATTTTTTGAGCAAAAGGTTCCGATAATTTTTTTTCCAACACTGTAGATCCTCCTTTGACTTCAAAGTACCACACTCATACATGCTGTTTAGTTTCCGGAATATAAAGATAGACCGTTACGATTTTATATAGATATTCAGATGTCAATATCCATTTAATTTTAAGTGCTGCTATTGACAGGTCTAGAAATCCCGATAACTTGGCTGAAGGTCGTCTTCTAGATATCCCCATACTGTTACAGATAAGTGAAAGGTTTTGCCGAAGTTTCGGTTTTAAATCGTGTGAAATTAAAGCTCTATACTTAACTCTAGAGAGGCTTGATCTGAAAGACACAATGTTGAACTACTTTGCTCCCTGCAGACTGAACAGTGACTAACAATGCAAATAATTATGTGAACACTTTTTTAGATGTTTCTTCCACGGCTGCGGTGGACATCTTCAATGATTTGGTCGAAGTAATCTTCTTGAAGACGAGACAGAGGTAGAAGAATCCCATTGGATCACGGCCTTACAGCCCGGAAGATTCAGTTCACATAATTGACATCGGCCTTGAAAGCTTACTTTCCACAACGTAAACAATACAAACGCTTTGACCTAAGCCAAATTTCCACATTAAGGATAGCTGAAATTTTGTCATGACCTTTGTACAGTGCTTTTGGTTAGGTTAGTCTTTTCCCAAGAGTAACAAAGTAATAATTATGAATTCTACCTCAAGAACATCTAAATCATTTGATAACAGTCAAAATTCTTTCAGAAATAAACAGCTGTTCAAGGATTGTAATATGAGCGGCGTGGCTTCTTCATGGGACTCGCATTCAAATATCTTCACCTAGCAGGGGTTTTTACTGGCTTCTCTTGGTCGCTTAGGCAAATGCTGGAATGGTTATTGTCATTCCATGCTTTTTACCATCTTCCATCTCATTTCATGTCATTTCCGTTGGGTTCTGCTACAGAGAAGAAAGTGCCAGGGAGAAGTAACTGGTGTTGTGTTTCTGTCCCGACGTCTTGTATGGCAGCCGTCCTTCTGATGGGCTCGAACTCCTTGGTCGAAATATCCTCCGTCTCTACCAACTCAATCCAATTCAAAATTTCACACTTCTTTCTTTCGTTGTTTTAAAACAAACAATGCTACCACAACTTATATCTCAAATGTAAAGTATTTGAGAGATTATTCACCTCTATAGAAAACGTTGAAATGTCCTTCTCCCTGCATAAGGCATATCCCCAACACGGCTTTCATTACCGCCATGGGTGGCCAAGGTCGTTAAGGCGCGGACTCATGCGCGGGAGGTCTGGGTTTCAAATCTCCCTGACTGAGATTTTTTCCAGGATTTCTTCAGTTCTCATAACTGGCAAATGCCGGGGAGGTACCCTAAAATTAGGCCCAGAACGTTTCCTGCCTTAAAAATCCTTTCCCAATATATAATTTCATCTCGTGTATCATCAGTGTCCACTGCCTATGGTGCATCAGTAGTAAAAACGGGTGTTAAACACTACTAAAATGCAAAATTCTGTGCATCACATGGTTCACAGATGAAACATGATTCCATTTATGCAGCAATGAGAACTCACCCTCTTGGGCCTTCCAAGATCCAAATGTCATTCTTGAAGCTCCTATGCACCCAGGATTTGGTGCTTAATATCTGCACAAAGAACAATGTGACAATTTTATTTTGACCAGACTGTGGACACTGCAGAGTAAAGCTGGACATAGTTTGTTTAGGTCTCTGAATGATGTAAAACTGGGTCTTGGTTATTTTCAACAAGATGGCGCTACATGTCATACATCAAATCAATTCATGGCGCTAAATGAAAGTTTCATTTCACGGTTGATTAATCCCCATGAACCTGTGGTCACATATCTTCTCGGACTTCTTCCTATGGGTTACTTAAAAGACAGAGTTAACGTCACACGCCCTCAGACATTGGACGACCTGAAACACACATTACATAGGAAATTAATGGTAATGACAACACAGTCCTCCAACAAGTGGTCAGTAACATGGAAGGGCGTGTTGAGTTATGCAGCAGGGAGGGTATTTTCAACATTTTCTATAGAGGTTAATAATCTCCCAAAGATGCTCTACATTTGAGGTATAATAAATTGTGACTAATATCATTCGTTTTAAAATAAATAAAGATATGTGTTAGCTGTATACAAATCACGCTCTATTTCTACAGAATAAGAACTTATAAATATGGAGGACATCTTTACCTACTTTAGTTTAATTATAATATATAAAATTATCGCGTGCATTTCAAATTAGCTTTTATAGGCAGTAGTTAACTTTACCTTGATAAAAATTATTCTATATCTACTCAACTTATGCGTGAAATTAATATGTTAATGGTATAATATTATATGTAACATTTGGGTTTTATTTATCGTGATTAATCAGGTATATATAATATTGTAATATTATATATTATATTAATTGGCCTTTAAATTAAAACTATAATGAGCAATACTTGAAACTTTTAGTAAAAAAGCTATTGAACGCACATATCAATATTTTTCTCAATATAGTCCCCATCGAGTGCTATATATTTGATTTACTTTTAGTCAGGTTTTGATAAACTCATTCTGTCTATGAAATCGTCATTCCCACCAGCAAACATTTTAAGTTCGGAAACAGGAAGAACTAATTAGGGATTAAATTCAGGAGGTAAGATAGATAAAGAAATAATTGGAAGTGAAATGATGTACTTTAGTCATTGCGACTGTTAAAGTGTGAGGGCTGCGCTTTGTACTTGCAAAAGAGCACTTATTTGAACCCCAATATTAATCTTTCAAACGTTCCAACAATGCTTCATATTAGGCTCCTGTTAATTGCTTAATCCTTTTTCAACTTGGGAATTCCAAAATACGTCTTCGCCCTCTATCTGCTTTCAAGCTTGCGATGACAGATACGAAGTTTACCCGGGGTTACAAACGGAAGTTAAAAGTTCTGCGGTTTACGATTAACTACTGCCAAAGACTGCAATCAGATGTCCCTTCGTGTAAGTTTTTGGTCCATAGTCAACAATCGCTGCACTTTTCTTGCATGTAGGCGGTTGTTTTAGTTGTCTCGGGCACCTTCACTCGGCAGTCTTTTGTCTTGTCGTCCGCAGTCCAGTTGGGGACACTGGTCCATTTTCGTGCTTATACGACCAGTTTTTAACTTAATTATTTATTCGGTTTAAATAGTTTTCAGGTCTGGACTGGATTCCCATGAACTCCATTCAATTCCACTTTGATCTACGGCTGAAACTTTGTCAACAATAATGCAATCTAATCAATTTTCGTGTCATTTAATCCACTTTATAATGGACATTCGTCAGGTATGTCCAAAGTAATTTTAAAAATTTGCCAAATACAGCATTCTAGGAATTAGTAGTTTTTTTTTTTTTTTTTTTTTTTTTTTTTTTTTTTTTTTGTTTGTTTGTAACAGAATGTTGTTTCAAAACTTCAGTCCGAGAGCTTCGCTTCTCCTCTTCTGCAGTGGAAAAGACCGGAGTATGCGGACGGTACCAATTATCTTGCGCCAATTAGTGTATTCCCCTCATAAATAAGCGAGTAAGGAACGCGACAGAGAGAGAAGGAATGGGGGTCCTAATTATGCAAATGGACCACGCTTGGTGCATTCTAACTGCTCGTTATCGGCCCACATTGACCCATATACCGTCATCATACAAAGGTGACTTGCTGCACATGAGTAAGAAACGTATTATTTCTTCACGGAATCTGAGAATGAAATGTAAACATATATAATCACTTTCATTACATACACTAGTGAGACGTTATAATGATATTATAAATTAATGTAATATAGCAATAGTCGTTTTTTCTTTAACAGAATGCCATCTGTAGTTGTTGGAAAGAATATCCTATGATTGTAACATCATAATGATTGATGATTTTATGTTATTGATTATATCAGGTCGCTTGATGCATAAACAAACACAGCGATATGAAGTCAACTTCAAAAGTTCCGCACACCGTAGTTTGGAAGACTGAGTCCCAATAACTGAATATGAACCCATATGGTGGTCTGAAAACTTCTTAACCTAACAAAGAAGGAACGAGTTTTAATCCTTAAATTATTTTTATTTGTCAACATAATCTCTCTTAAGGTCAATATATTTCAATAACGCTCCAATGTTACCAGCAAGAAAGAGTTTGGGAAATTCAACAGGGTGGCATAGCTGGGGGTGCATGGTAGATATTTCCAAAAATTCACATTTTTAATCTCCTCTACAATCGTCTCTTACTTTGGGAAAAAAAAAAAAACGCTGACCAGCTAGGAATTGAAAGTTTCAACAGGGTGCCATATCTGAGGAATAGGGTACATGCTTCCAAAAATTCACATTTTAAATCTCTTCAACAGCTGCAAATGCCTCTTGCTTTGAAAAAAAAGCTGACCAGCGAAGAAGAGTTTGATAGATTCAACAGGATGTCATATCTGGGGTGTATGGTAGATGCTTGCAAAATTCACACTTTAAATCTCTCATTTTTTTTCCATTGCTAAAACAGATTTGTGAACAGGTGCATTATCTTGACAAAACCTTCTTTGTTCTGCAAACTGAGCATTTTCTCAAGATTTTTTTTATCTAGTTTGTTTAAAATATTAGAGTAGTACTCTCCGGTTGAGCTTCTGTTGTTCTGAAGATAATCAATTAGTGAAATTCCTTTAGCGTCCCAAACAGACTGATGGCATAATATGACCGCCTTTGTCTTCTTTGGTGTTAAACAACCGGCTTCTGTCTACTGGTTTGACTGGTTTCGATGATGGTGCACACAATCAGTTCTGTCGTTAAAACGCTTCAAACACTGTTTCATACAAATACGTTTTTGACCCGGTAACCAAACTTGCTTCCTAAAGCCACGATCGCTGGTTCAAACTCGGCCAGGATCGATGGATTTTTTTCGGGCGTAAAAATCCTAAGTATGACTTCCTTCGGAAGGGATGTAAAGGCATCCGTCGTACATTTGCGGCACGATAAAGAACCTCAAGCCTGACTTTCAAGAGGCCTCTGAGCAAAATTTGTGGGCCGTTTCACGCCCTGAATTGAATGGGACGCTGATGACCTGAGATGTTAAAGAGCGTCCGCAAATAAACCGAATTAACAATCATACACAAATCTTCATGTGTACACGTTCCTTTGAAATTATTATCTGAATAATTTTACGCCCTTTAAGTTTTTAATCTAATCTAATATCATAGGATTAATTTGACTGTTGCAACACTTTTTGGATTCCTTTGCACGGATCATCTGTAAGGCCGATACGACCAGTTTACATTCAGAAGCCCATTTTTAATCGTTTTAAAAAGAAAGAGAATAGGGCTCATGAAACTTTTATACATTGGTGTGTATTTCCTTTCATGTTAAACCATATTTTAAAATAATTTTATCACTGCACGATATTCAATTTTATGGAACACTTAACAACGCCTCTGCTTTGGAAAGCTGTAAAACAACGGCAAGAGCCAGACATTGTTTCTTATGGTGGGTACAGACCCTGCTCAGTTTGAACGGATACCTCCTTACAGTGCTTTTGTTTCGAATAATTGTCTTGTGATGATTAGTAGTATACGCCCCTCTAGCCCTTCCAGTGGGTAATTCTCACCAACTCGACGTACGTTGCAGAAACTGCTGCTGTGAGGGGAAAGCTATCTGATGACTGTTGTCCTCTACCATTAACATGACCGCAGGTGAAAATCATGTCTATCTGCTTATGTATTAATATCCCGGCATAGTTAAACACAGTAATTACAAACTAACTAAGATGTAAACATGTTTCCTTGACAAAGCAAGGCCAACTTTTGAACGCAAACGTGGAATTTCATCTTTGTTTTTTTTTTCAGTGCAGGATTTCGTAAGAACTTTTTAATGACGAAAATAAATTGTAAACAAATATTTTCAATACCTTCCTTTTATGTTGTAGTTACTTGCTAATGTATAGGAAGAATTACATCTCATGAATAATGGTTTATACTTCATCCAGCGAAGGTTATGCTTATTTTATTTAAGAATGTTTTTAATATCTCGGGTCATTAATGCCCAGAATGCCGTGAAGCAGCGATAAATTTTGCTCACAGGTCTCTTCTTTCACGCTTGAGGTGCTTTTACTTGCCGTAAATCTATGACACTGGATTAACTTCTTTATTTCCCTACTCATTAGGATTTTCAAGGCTTACACTGACCAGGTTTGAACCCGTGATCTTGGGCCTACGAAGCAAGACGGCTACCACTGGACCACCATGACCGAGCGAAAGAATAATGTCACTGTAAATCACAGAATGTATCCGCCGAAACATTGGCGAAAAATGCATGCACTAAGTTCTTTCGCGTTGTATTTAAAATATTTAATATCACAACTTCAGATTTATGACAGGTTGTAAAATAACAATATTTGTTACTAAATCTGTTCAACAAACGAATGGAATGTTTTTCATATATTTAATGCATTAATTTAAAAAAAAAACTTTTAAAAATGCGGTAAAACAAACATACTTTGAAAGATTGCATTTTTATAGGAGAAAGTGGCATTAATCCTTCCATAAAATATAAGATGCCTTCAAGAGTCAGTTAGAAATTTTGCCGTTTATTTTTTCAATTATTGGCTTGAGATTATAAAAGAAAATTGTTGATTATCCTAAAGTAGAGGGTATGTCCATAAGTTTCCGGCCTCGCCGATAAGCATTATCGCCTTCACAAAAGTCCTTTTTTGGTGTCATACCTTATCTGTTAAGTAAATAATTGCAGCTGTGATACCCGCTCTGCTGTGTTCAGTTGTTCAGATGTAGTTGCATAAAGAAGGCTATGTGTAGAAGATTGTGACATGTTCAAAATGGAGTTTCGAGCTTTTATTAAGTTCTTCTCAGAAGAACGACTTACTTCAAATTAAATTAAACAGCGATTGGACGGTGTATATGGGGAAGCATCCCCCTCATATTCTGCCGTAAAAGAATGGACCAAACTTTTTCGAATGGGTAGAGAAAGCATTGAGGACAAAGAGCGTGCAGGTTGGTCCTTGGAGGTGCTCACTCCTGAAAATATCGCTCTTGTGGAAGGAGAAATTATGAAAGACCGGCGACTCAAAGTTACAGAAATAGCAGCAAGGTTGGGCCTTTCTAAAACAATAGTCCTTCGAATTATTCATAAACATGAATAAGATTAGTGCAAGATGAGTGCCTAGACTTTTTTCCTCAGTCCAAAAACAGCAACGAACCATGTGTTGTCAGGCATTTTTGGAGCTCTGCCATGGCTACGAGAGAGAAGTTCTGCATACCGTTGTTACAGGAGGTGAAACTATGGTGCTCTATTATGATACTTTTTCCAAAAGAGAATCAATGGACTGGCTGGCGTAAACATGGCGAAGCATCGCCTTTAAAGGCCAAGGTCACTCACTCAACCAAGAAGATCATGACCACAATCTTTTGAAACTGTGAAGAAATACTCTTCATTGACTTCAAGGAGGGGAACACCACAGTAAATGGGGAGTACTATGCTGACCTACTGCGCAGACTACGTACTTCCATCAAAGAGAAAAGGCGAAGAAAGCTGAGTCGTGGTGTGGGGCTTCTTCACGACAACGCGCATGTGCACATGGCTCTTGTCGTAAAGGAAGCTGTGAAGAAATGTGGCTTCAAGAAAATCGGCCATCCACCCTACAGTTCAGATCTAGCTCTCAGTGACTATTTCCTCTTCCCAAAACGCAAGAAGAAGCTTCAAGGAAGGCAATTTAAGTGTGACGAAGAAGTGATGGATGTTATATATGCCCATTTTGCAGACAAGACTGGGGATTGAAATGTTAATTCAAAGATGTGAGAAGTGTAATGCAATAAAGGTAACTATATTGAAAAGTGAAATACAGTTTTTGTCTTTATTATATCTAGAAAATGGTTAGGCCGGAAACTTATGGACCTACCCTCGTAATTCTCAGTTTGGAATGACTGTATCAGCTGCACATATTAACAGTTTGGCTCCGTATAGGTCCATTATACTTTAAAGGGACTGGAAACGTTCCCATGCATTGGTTAACTTTCAAACAACAATTTTTAGAATAATTTTGCCTTTATGAATTTGTATTGAACTCATTCAGTGCCATTAGGAATGTAATAAACAATGTCCAAAGGCATCGAGAGGATTTCGAATGGATTAAGAAATGGTCCCTGCTTTGTAAAATCATTTCCTAAGCTGGTGAACAAATTTGAGGAAACTGGTGCAAAGCGATTAAAACTAGACATTAATAAGAAAGAAAGTTCGTTCAGCTCTAGTTTTACAAACAGCCCAGGTTGTTTGTGAAAACTTTCAGTAGTGACCCAAATTTTGAGCAGACAGCCTCGACTCTATCCCTATAAAATGAAAATATAATCTGATCTCAATAAGACAAGCATATTCGCGCCACTTTTGTTTCGCAAATGTTATCAGAAATTTAGATAACATTGAATGACTAGACAAAGTCTGGGGCATATTTCGGATTAAATAGGGACGTTAACAGGACATGAGTAAAATAATCCGAGCGCAAATGTTTAATAAAGATTGTATTACATCAAAGTTACTGTCTGATTTGGTTTTACGTCACATTTTATACAGGGCTTTATTTCCATGAAGAAATAGAAAACTGACAAATGAAAATAGCAACAATTAAAGGGCATCATATTTTCGAAAGTTGCAAGACCTTGCAAAAACAGAATTACAAAATCATGATATCTAAAAAACATTGCTTTTATGCAAGATGGCGCTCTACCTCATTTACACATTACCGTTAATAAATTAAGTAATACATGTGTCGATCGTGTGATTAGTAGGCATTTTCGAGCAGTTGGCCTCCTAGGTCATCAGATAATGAACTACTGATTATATTACCTAAAAAAAAAAAAAGGACATTTCTTAGTAGACCTATTTATTACTCGACAGGAACTGAAATAAACAATATCAAATGTTATTGAAATCATTCATAAGAACGCACTACTAATGCCATTTATGACAAACTCGGTCCTAGTGGTTTAGTGGTAACTGTACTTACCTCGTAGGTCACAGGTTCAAACCTGTAAGTAGAGGCCTCTAACAAAATGTATCAGCTGTTTCATACACCGTATTGAATGGGACCCTAATGACCAGAGTTGTCCTTAAATTAAACAAAAACTGTATGTACGTAAATCTAATGTTCTCCTTTATGTCCAAATGTAGTATTCAAAACTGTGGTACGCATTAGATTCGATGGCGTATTAGATTCGAGTGAATATCCGTCCTTAGTGAGTCGGTAATTTCATTCAAATTTATCGTTTATTGCGTTATAATACATTCCTACATTTCTCAACTTCGCTACATAGGTTGTTAGTCTATTATTGCACAGAGTGTTTGAATAGCAGATTAGGTGATTACGAAATGGAGGGCAAAGAGAGGAAGGAACATCTTATGAGGCTACTTTCAAGCGTAAAGTAATCCTTTATGCTGAAAAAATGCTAACAGGAGTTCAATGTAGATGTTCGCTTGTGGCGGCAACAGAAATTGGCAACTTGTGATTAGTGACACTATAAGAAATATCTTTTTCTTCTTTGGCCCATGCCAACTATCCTGGCAACAGAGCGAGCGATGGATTTTGTCGTACGTGTTCCAAGACGTAACAATGATCCACTTATAAATTCTTCATTCTTGTCGTTTTATGAAGCGGACTGGGTTATCTCTAAGACGCTGTGCAACAATGTGCCAAAATCTTTTTATATGATTTTAAAATTACTAATTTGGGATGTGCATCACATTCGGTGGCGAATTGATTCCCGTAAATACAGTAAATAAAACAACATAACATAAAAGAATGACTATTTCTTATTGAGTAACACAATGGTAGTTACAATTAACTGTTCCTTGTTTATTCTTTTATAATATTCTTGTTATAATAAACCCCTTTTATTTTCAAACAAATGTATGTGCTTATTTCTTAAAATCTAAATTTTTGCTAAAATTATGGCCCTTTGAAACTAAGAATTGACTTTAGAATACCCTCATACAATATTATGTTTACAAATTTAAGACTAGATATGTCGAAATATTATAATTGACATAAAACGGTTGATTCAAAATATTGAGTAAAACAAAAATTAAAATTATTAACTTTAAATAGACAATTAAGGATAAACAATAAAGAATACGCCTGCAATATATTACTGAAAAAATAACAGATCTACTATTCGCTCGATAAATATTAAATTATATTCGTATCTCCGTTAATATTTTTTTATTTTTTCCCGCATAATACCATGATTCTTCTATTTCACTTTGAACATTCATCACTTTCCTTATACAAAGACGAAATAAGTTGTGTCCAACTTTCATTTCCTGTCTATTCTTTTCCAGAATGGGTTGAAACGTTTGAAGGGATTAGATTTTTAAATGACATGGATTTTGATCGATAGAAAAAAGCATATTCTAATTAATGGCAATACAATAAATATTAAAAAAAAAAGATAAGTTTAGGCAAAGTATGAATGAATGGGTAATACCAAAACAGAGAATTTTGGAAAGAAAAAAATTTAAGATTGGAAGATGAACGACAAGAAATAATTAGTAGTTTAGGTGAAAACAGTTCATTCAGACTTTAAACGAGAATAAAAATAGAATAAAAATATATATAAAACAATGTGATAAGGCAGGTAGAGAAGGGTTGGCTTGTACTAAAACTGGAGTTATGAATTTAAAAGAATTAGGTTATGATAAAGGAATAGGAAATTGTTTAATAAGTGGAGAAACCAATTTGGATTTTTTTTTGTTATATTGTAATCAAACAAAGCTAAGGAGAGAAAAGTCTTGAAATTAAAAATGGGAACATTTATATGGGGAAATTTTAATTAGGAAGATTTTAACTGTAAAAGCAGAGAAAAATATAAAAATGATAGGGAACTATTTAGGTAAAATTAGAGAGATATGGATAAGAACAATGAAGAACATGATGGAAGGAAATGTAGAAAGAAGTGTAACCTAAGTATAATAATTGGAGGATATTACAGAGTATTTAGGGAAGGTGAGGGAGAAATGATAAAGAATAGTTAAATAGTTAATGATTGATAAATTGAATAGGGGGGAGGGAATGGAGTAAATTAGCATTAGAAACAGGTTTATTATACACCAATAACCTGGGTGTTAATGTGTATACAATCCTAAGGAAATAAGTAACTCACAAGTATAGGATAAAAGTTTAATGAAGTGTTTAGAATTAAACTATTGTAATAGAGGCATAATGATATGTATTAATTGTGTATTGTCAGTTAGTATCATGGAATTGACGAAGACAGATCTTATTGTAATATTTAAAATTGTATATTGATGTTAAGAGAAATAAATTCAAATTCAATTCAATTAATAAAAATATGCAGCAAATAATAAAAAAGTTGTTTGCCAAATAGTAGCTATAGTTTATCTACTTTTAACACAATATACTAAATAATCACAGTAGGCCTTTACAATAATAATCATTTATATACTGTAACCAGAGTTCTTCAAATGAACAACTGCTAAACCTTTTCATTCACTGCGTAACGTTCACTAACAACGAAGGAGTAGATGCAATCAACACAGCCTTCTTGTAATAGTCTCGAAAAAGGAATCAAATCAATTCCATCCTGCATAGGAATGAAAATACTTCAATGAAATCCTATTTCTAGAGCCTAAGGGTTCTCTACAGGTAAAACAAAACCTATCCAAATGCGGTAAAAAGTCAGCAAGCCGGTAGTAGCCAGTAAACTTGGATACATTGCATTTAATGACTTTAACGCTTCAAAAACAAGCACTTTGCATCACATGCTATGTGCCTTTTTTTTTTTTTTTTTTTTTTTTTTTTCCCCGAGTGTGGATGATAACAAGTTGCAAATTCGAGTTGTGGGCCCTCAGGGCGACATGACCTACAAGGCGATGCGAAGAGTAACGCGCAAGAGCCGCCTTCTTGTCATATATTTGTTCCATCATGCATCATGGCTGACGAGGCAACCGGATCTGCCTACCGCAGAGGTGCACCTGTGCAAGCTTATGTCCCAATGGGTGGCCGCTCATGGAATGTGTGTGCAGTGGGTGCGGCCTTGCACTCGCCATTGTTTTTTGTCCCTGTTGCATTCGCGAAAACAAACAAAAGCGTTGTAAAGAGAACCTCGAGTTTTCCCTGGAATGTAACAGAGCCCTTTTTAGAAACGCCATTCATCATTTTTATTTGCTTGAAGAAAAAGACATCCTTTAAGTAAATGTTTGCCATGTTTGGGTGTTTAAGAATTTTAGTTTTATTTTACGTAATATTCCCAATTGCTTGAAGAATAAAAGCTTAATTTTTAATACAATAAATTCAAGATTTAAAAAGCCCAGTGAATCTTATTATTATCCAAAAACTCTCGTACCAAATCGGTTATTCTTTTATAGGCATAGGACTATAACACTACTGTTGACACTACTTACTACACCCTTGAAGACTGTGACTGCAGGATTATTAAGGACGCAGGAAAGTATTTCGGTACTTCAGACCTGATGGCCGTTTACTCCTACGCCACTAGTGGAGGAGGTGATGAGTACGGAGACAATGGAGCATGATACAGGGAAGGGGGGGGGGCAGACATAGATGTAATCGCTAACATTGTTTACAGATAGAATACCCCGATGCTGCAGAGCCCATCCAAAGAGCTGAAGCCCCTCAGAATGTCGTTTTCACAACACATGCCGATGCAGAAACCTTTCAAAACGCAAGCCACCGTCACACCGCACCAGTCCATTTCGCCCTGGTACTTTCGACTCCGTAACAGAAACAACGGAATTAAATAAGATGAGATGGGCCAGTGGGAAAGAAAGAAAAGCTCCATCCCAGTATTCGCCTTAGCGGAAACCATGAAAATACCCAAGGAGAGGATGGCCGACCCTAAGAGATTTGAACCCGGGACCTCCCCAAGCCATCCTTTGTGTTTGAATTTTATTCTGCTGGGTGACCGAACATTTCCTTTAAGGACAAATGCTTTTAGTGTGGAAAAGCGTTTTCTTGTTTCTGTGTGGGTTCGCGAAAGTGCAGACATCCGCAAATCAGTGGAGAAATGAATGTCTTTGTCGGCCAACATTGAAGTTGGCCTTTTATACCGGAAGGGTTCTTGGTGCTTGGAAACCAAGGATCGATTCAACGGTCGCCGGTTTAATCGTTCTGCAAAGTTAGGCGTTCCACAATACAAAACCACATACGGAGAGACTTGAAAATTAAAAAAATGTTTTCGTCCAAACACCATTGGTGAGTTGACAGACGTTGACCAGGATTGAATTGTGAACGCATGAACGCCTTCCGAGCGCAACCGACGAGTGTACGATTTATTTTTATATAGCTTAGGCCTTCTATCTTCAATATTAACAATGTATAGACTCTTACTTAATTTTACCAAGAGGAATTGTCTGATGACTCCAGATATATAGATGAACGGAGTCCAGAAGTTCAGGCATTTATTTTGGTTAAAATAGGCAGGCAAAAAGGGACTTGAAATATGAAAATAGACAGTAGTATTTATTAAAAGAGAAAAAGGATGATGATAATAACTATAATAATAATAATATCACTCATTAACTCATTTATGTATTTAGGATACTTAATAATTTCTTTATCACATAATTAAAGTACTTAGGCTTAACTTTCTTCATTACAAACAACAAGACGTTGTTTATTCAAGGTATCAAAGATACGCAGCGGCTTCTGGCCTAGTTCTTCTTCTTCTTCTTCTTCTTCTTCTTCTTCTTCTTCTTCTTCTTCTTCCTCCTCCTCCTCCTCCACAAGGTATAGGCCTGTCGACATGTTCCGTCCTCAATTAAGCATATTACTCCATCTTGTTCTTCTACCGCCAAGGGTGGCCGAGGTCGTTAAGGCGCGGACTCATGAGCGGGAGGTCTGGGGTTCGAATACAACCGGGACCGTCCTCCTTAACTGAGGTAATTTCCAATTTTTTCTCGGCTCTCATAAATGGCAAATGCCGGGGAGGTACCCTAAACTTAGGCCTGGAACGTTTCCTTCCTTAAAAAAATTCTTTCCCAATACATCATTTCATTTCGTGTGTCGTTAGTGTCCACCGCCTGTGGTGCCTCAGCAGTAAAAACAGTTAAATGTAAATAAAATGAAAAATGAAGAAAAATTGGTACTAGCATGTATTAAGAATGAAAGAGGAACGGCTACCAAAAAGGTTACTAAAGTATAAACCTAAAGAAGACCAAGAAAAATATTTTTTTTTTTGAGTAGTGTTTAACGCCTAGATTATAGTTTGAACAGCGCAAAGCAATTTTGAAGTTGTATTGGAAAACCGAGAATGTTGTTGAAGTTCAAAGGCAATGGAGACGTGTGTACAGAACAGAACCGCCAACGCAAGTAACAATTGCACGCATCGGAGACAAATTTGAGACTCGTGGTACCGTATACCGTAGAAAACCAGCTACACTCACAGCACTTCGGGAAGAAATTGAAACGGCATATGCTGCTATCGCTGAGGACACTTTCGCAAACGTTGCTCAATCAGTAGTTCATCGTACTCAGAAGTGTATCGACGCCGATGGATGGCCATTTTGAGCAACTGTTGTAACTGTAAAAGTCTAAGATGATTAGTGCTCATCATTTTCTGTTTGTTATGTTAACACAGATTTTTCTTTGTTTGAAGTGGGTATACATTTGTGGCACCCGCTGTATACTATCATTTTCCAGCATATATTTTGTGAGTTCATTATTTTTATGGCAAGTACTAAACAGACCCAGTTCAGTTTTGAAAAGCGATAAAGGAAAACGATCCATCTTTTCTGTTTAGTACCGAAGATGGTGATGATGATCATGATGTTGATGACGAGAAGGGGAGTGGGGGAGTAATAATTATGATAAACCTGTCTAATGTCCTCCAGACTGCAGCTTGGCGTTCTGCTCAAACTGATTTCTGCGTAATTGACGAACATCTGTCCCTGGATGCCACATTTGAATGAGAAACACGTGCAGACTCCGTGGCTGATGTACAAGGATCACATTTCAGCGGATGGAGCACAAGAAGGACGAATGAAGCGCACTCTTTACCCCCATTAAAGTGCCCACGGGTCAAGCCGTATATCTCAATCCGTCTGCATTTGTCGGCCAAGCTAAGAAACGTCTTGCTAACTAGACAGCTGTATCTTTATCGCTGGGTACAGTCGAATCTCCATTTTCTCGAAGTGCCTAGCAAATGTCAACTTTTTTGATCGGTTTTTATAAACCTTGTTAGTGGTTGTTCTATTTATAATTCACTCCTACTTCTACTGCTCTTTCTTTTATTTATTCCTCCACGTAAATAATTTCATGACCTGATTCATTATTCCAGCCACAGTATTCCTGTAAAATATTTATCAGCATGGCTCGCAGCAGCATAAATCCAGGATGCACAATTTTAATACTGTTAAATATAGGTAAGTGATTGAACAATAGAAAGGGGGAAAAAGACTGAGAGAAAAAATTTAATAAAAATATCGCAATAAGCACCTATATAAACATAGGAAATCTCCTGACTTTCATGGCAACAAACTTATGATACTGTGAATAAATTTTGGAACCTACAGCATCCTATGCACAGTTAAAATTGCTTTCGCCCAAATTAAGAGCACGAGTTGATCTACCCAGTCTTTTCATTTCAATTTCTCTTCTAATAGTAGCAAATAAAAATCTTAGAATATAAATTTTGTATATTACTCCTATTCTTTACTTACTTTCAATTAAACCAAAACGAAATACAGCAAGTTCTTCTCGAATTCTTATGAAACTTCACTACCCCCCCCCCCGCTGTTTAATAAAAATGTACTACTAACGAGGTGATTGATCATCCCTACTGGAGAGTGTCTGTATGAGACAATTGTTTACTTTAAGTGTAATATTGTTTATTGAAATATTGTAATATTTTTTAGTATTGAAATAAGTTGTTTTTCCGCATTTAATATATCGAGGGTGCCAAAAAATGTATACACACTTTCACAGTAGATATATATTTAATATGTTTCAAAGTTGAACCGAAAAACAACAGTAATGTGTAGTATGATGTTCTGTAAACATATGTGACTCACATACATTATGATAGCGTTGCTATGTGACAGTTAAATCAACAATGAACAAATAAAGTCAATATTATCGTATGATGTTCTGTAAACAGATGTGACTCACATTACGTTATGCTAGCGTTGCTACAACAAAATGGAATCAAGATTATCGTTTGAACAGCGGAAAGCAATTTTGAAGTGGAATTGAAAAACCGAGAATGTTGAAGTTCAAAGGCAATGAAGACGTGTGTACAGAACAGCCAACGTGAGTAACAATTGCACGCATTCGAGACAAATTCGAGACTCATGGTACCGTATGTGATGCTCACAAGAGCAGATCTGGGAGATCTCGCACAGCAACAAGCCCCACGTCCTCGGCTATGGTTTTGGAACATTTTGAGCAATCACCGCAGAAATCTACAGAGCAATGTGCACTTGAGACTGGGATTAGCAGAACCAGCGTACGTCGTATTATTAAAACAACAAAGTTACGGGGAACTCTTAAGGATGTTGTATACCGTAGAAAACCAGTTACACTGGCAGCACTTCGGGAAGAAATTGAAACGGCATGTGCTGCAATCGCTGAGAACGGTTTCGCAAACGTTGCTCAATCAGTAGTTCAACATACTCAGAAGTGTATCGACACCGATGGTGGGCATTTTGAGCAACTGTTGTAACTGTAAACGTCTAAGATGATTAGTGATCATCATTTTCTGTTTGTGTGAATTCAATTTTGTTATGTTAACACAGTTTTTCTTTGCTTAAAGTGTGTATTACATCCTCTATATATAGATATTGTGATAGATCAATAAGAACAGGTGTTACTTGGTTGCATACAGGGGTATTGTTTCTAAAAGTATTAAGAATAAATTTTAAAGAAAGATGCATTGTATGTGGGAAAGTGGACAGTGCTTTCCATTGTGTAATACAGTGTGAAATGGTAGCAAGTTGCAGGGATGATATCTGGTATGAAAAATGGGACAAACTACAGCAAGATATCTTGGCAATTAAACTGTTATCAGACATGAGTATAGAGAAAATAAACAAAATTGGGAAATCTTAAGAAAAGGAGGGGACAAGTGGAGGACAAGTAAGGAAGGAGCTTGAGGGCACACACAGTTGTGCAAATGGTAATTTATTTTGCTGCTAAATTTTTAGATATTTTGTTTGTTTATGTAAATATAAATGTAATGTTGTTTGCTGAAATAAATTCATTCATTCAAACTAAATATGATAACTATTTTTTTTTTTTCCAATGTAAAACTCACAGGTTTAAACAGCCTATGCATAACCTTACATCTTCTTGCTGAGGAACAAGGCTGCGATTGGGTTCTAATTATCCGGTGGCACTGCAGGTCGGCCGGAACGCTTTACATCATAAACAATTGCCCTGTGACATTTTTTCATCAAGGCTGCATTTGTTGGAGGTGGCTTATGATCTCTCGCCTCACTTCTTCAAAGGTCGTTCCTCCCATACGTCCCTCAACAATTGCTGTTCCTTTTTCAGTCATCAGTCAAATATACAAAATTTAGAACAAAAAACAAGCAACATTATTAGTAAAACTGATAGTTACTTTATAAACATTTTGTCCAGAGATAGACATGTAATGCTTTACAACAGTTTTTTAGGTAACTAGAGAGGAACTAAACATTCATGCAAAGCATTTTATTTCTTAATAAATATCCCTTCAAATAATCTGGGACCTTTTTTTTCTTCTTAATGATGTTTAACACCCGTTTTAACTACCGAGGCACCACAGACGGTGGACACTGATGATACATGAGATGAAATGATACATTGGGAAAGGATTTTTTTTAAGGAAGGAAATGTTCCATGCCTAAGTTTAGGGTACCTCCCCGTCATTTTCCATTAATGAGGACTGAGGAAAACTTGGAAAAAGCCTCAAATCAGGGAGGACGGTTCTGGCGGGATTCGAACTCAAGACCTCCTGCTCACGAGTCCGCACCTTAGCGACCTCGGCCACCCGTGGCGATATCTGGGACTGTGGATCTAGTGACAATGGCAAGAAATATCTCCGAATATATAGATCAGCTGATGGATAAATTACGAACTAATTCCAAAAGTTCCCTAATCCAATGAGAAGTAATTTTATATTGCTGAAAATAGTCATTTTTGGAATGAATACCAAGTGCTTCATAATACAGATAAATAAGCTTTCAAGTATGCATTTGGTTGCAAGGGATTATATTCAAGGAAAAATCACCCAACAATTTCACATCAAACCGTCACTTTAGAACAATACAATGACCTGTTCGTGATATGTATTAGGGCAGAGCCTGCTTTATGAACATCAGTGAACAAACTATGGTTAAAACATAACCATCATCAGTGATGATTTTTTGAGTGCGGTGAAACAAACCCTAGCTGCTTTATTTTGTCTCGAAGAAACAATCTATAGGTAATACGAATTTAATAAAAATGAAATTGAATATTATGCAAAATCGTCCCCTTTCTTAGGGGTCGTGAACGTCGCTTAGCATAGTGTACTGACTACGCTAAGTGTCAAACATTTTCCTCATTGCTAACAGTTTTTGAAATTAGATACCTGTGTCAAAACGCAATACACCTGCCATAAATTGGAATTAACTTTATGATAAAGACGAAAAACTGCAGTTCCGTGAGTAATATGCCTGCAGATTAATGAAATTAGATGTTATAGTACAATGTATTGTTTATATTGGTGAAAACAATTCATAAACCTTCCTCTTCAATGGGCAAGCCTTTGGAAATATTTAGTTGTTTCTGAGCCAGAGGTATCTTCTATAACTTTACCGCCACACTCACTTTTTAATTATCTTAATTATCAGAGAGTTATATTTATGTACCTACACTTTCACTTCAACCCTCTTTTTCTTTATGAGCAGCTGTACCTTTCTTGTTGTCTTGAACACTTTAATTTGTTTTGGTACATTATGGCTTCTCACACAAAAGGGTACATAACTCTTACGATAAAAATTGAACACTACAATATCTAAATTAAATCACGATATTATACAGTAAACAGCTGACAATATAATTTTCAGACCGGCACTTTATGTCATAGCAATAATTATAAGGGAAACATTTTTCCCGAGACATTCTAATAAGGTAGGGTTCAAATGTTAAGATCTCAAACTATGTTTAAACGAGCGTATGAACATTTTAAGTCATATTTTAAAGCGAATGTTGTCATTAAAAACGGCGGTGCGCACAAATAATCTTAATTTTTTTCTTTTATAATATCAAAGGATATGACAAAGACATTGCCAGGAAATGGAATTAAATTCCATTGCAAAAGCGAAAATATATGAAAATAGGTCCATAAGTTTGCTGCCTCGCCGATTAGAATTATTTCCTTCACAAAACCCTTATCTAGTGTCATACCTTTCTGTTAAGTAAATAATTGTAGCTATAACTTCCGCTCCGCTATACTCATTTTTTTCAGATATAGTTGCATAAAGAATGTCATGTGTAGAAGTTTGTGACATGTTCAAAATGGTTTCGAGCTGTTATTAAGTTCTTCACAAAAGAAGGACTTATTCCAAATGAAATTAAACAGCGATTGGACGGTGTATATGGGGAAGCATCCCTCTTATATTCTACCGTAAAAAAATAGGCCGAACTTTTTCCAATTGGTCGAGAAAGCATTGAAGACGAAGAGCGTGCAGCTCGGCCCTTGGAGATGCTCACTCCTGAAAACATCGCTCTCGTGGAAGGAGAAATTATGGAAGACCGGCGGCTCAAAGTTACAGAAATAGCAGCAAGGTAGAGTTTTTCTAAAATGACAGTCCTTCGAATTATTCATGAACATTTAAACATGAATAAAGTTAGTGCAGGATGGGTGCCTAGACTTTTCTCTGACCAAAAGCAGCAACGAGTCATCTGTTGTCAGGCATTTTTGGAGCTCTGCCGTGGTAGCGAGAGAGAGGTTCTCCTAACCATTGTTACAGGAGATGAAACTATGGTCCTCTACTATGATCTCTTGTCCAAAAAAGAGAATCAATGGAGTGGCGCAAATCTGGCGAAACAGCGCATCTAAAGGTCAAGGTCCGTCAGTCAACCAAGAACATCATGGACACAATCTTTTGAGACTGTGAAGGAATACTCTTCATTGACTTCAAGGAGGGGAACACCACAGTAAATGGGGAGTACTATGCTGACCTACTGCACAGACTACGTGCTTCCATCAAAGAGAAAAAGGCGAGGAAAGCTGAGTGGTAGTGTGCGCCTTCTTCACGACAACGCACCTGTGCACACAGCTCTTGTTGCAAAGGAAGCTGTGAAAAATGTGGCTCAAGGAGATCGACCATCCAGCCTACAGCCCAGATCTAGCTCCCAGTGGCTATTTCCTCTTGTCAGAACTCAAGAAGGACCTTCGAGGAAGGAAATTTAAGTGTGACGAAGAAGTGATGGATGCTGTTTTATGGCCATTTTGCAGACAAGAATTCTGGCAATTTGGGGGGGGGGGATTCAAATGTTAATTCAAAGATGTGAGAAGTGTATTGGAATAAAGGGTAACTATATTGAAAAGAGAAATATAGTTTTGGGGTTTATCATACCTAGAAAACAGTTAAGCCGGAAACTTATGGACATAACCTCGTACAGTGCCAAATGTGTACTGCTGAATTATTTGCTGTATTAACACTTCCTGGTAACCTTAACGCCTGCGGTAGCACGGACGATGACACTGACACTGATGATAATGTGAAGAAATAATAAATTGGGGAACTTTTTTTAATTAAAGAAAAGAAACGTCCCAGGTCTAAGTTTTAGGGTACTCCCCGGCATTTACCATTGATGAGGACAGGAAAAATAAACGTAAGTTCACGTGTCCCAGCCCTACCGGCCCCGGCCACCCGTAATAAGAGTAATGTTGAGATATTTGACAACACACACAACAAATGAAACATTATTAAGTTTTAGTTGGGAACCGTGTTGTCTTATGTCTTTGCCACTGAGCGTGCCTGCCACAACCTATGGCGCTCATACTTATGTAATAGAAGACACTGCAATTGTCGTTCTTCTTCAGCACGATAAGTTCCGACACCATAATGCTTCTGATTTGCGGATGTTGATCTTAACATTCTCTAAGGGAACTTCTCAGGCGCATTTGCCAATGAGAGACGCGGGTGCCTCCTTCCGTTTTCCTGGCTGTGAGTGCGCACCCCCCACCTCCCCAAAAAGGACTCCAAGCTTTCGAAAGATGCACATCGAACTCGGGACCTCAACGTAAGCTCATCTTTTTGGCTTCTAAATTAGTAAAGTGCATACTTTTTCGCATACAATTAATTTTCTCCGTGAACTCATTTTTGGCTTCTAAATTAGTAAAGTGCATACTTTTTCGCATACAATTAATTTTCTTCGTGAACTCATTTTAAGTAAAGTGTTGAACTGGACCAAGGGGAATTATTTGATTTGGAACTCTTGTTAGTTCTTTAAAATACAAGTTTTACAGGTTTCTCGTTGACCACATTGCTGTGCCTTTGTGCTTATTTCTTTGGCATGGGTTTAGAAGGTTGTAAGCTTTAAAAGGGCACGTTATGGTAATATTTCATTTTAAGTTACTCTTTAAGTTTATATTTATTGCATTTTTTGGGTGCTCCTGTTCAATTCTGTTTTTTGCTCTGCCTACTTTAATGTTACTATGTGCCTAAATTGCAATAAAATTTGCATTTGTTAAGTATGTGTATTTTTCCTGGTCACCTCTTCCGGGTTTTCCCTTCTAGGAAGGGGGGAGGGTTCCCCCTTTGTTAAGAAGTGAACTTATACTCAATGCTGGCAGAGGGGGTGAATGATTTAGACCGGATGGACATTTTAGTTCTGATTGCTGTATATTCACGTTCCGAAACCTACACTTGTAGTGTTAATTTTTTTCGTTCAACGGAAGATTTATATTTGTCCGCAATTGTACAGTTCAGGGTTGAATATTTCCTTAATATTTCATGATTTATGTTGTAAATTTAATAACATTATAAGTACATGTTTTTTTTTAGAATTAATAGCACTCCCATTTTACATAAAATCTTTCGTAAAGACAGCTCTTTTATTTAAATCGCGATGTCCCTTGAACCGCATTATAATTGAAAATGAGCATTTCGAAATGGAATATTATCATAGACGATCGATTTTGCTTTCTGTATTGGCTTATAAAGTATTTAGCGCCGGATTCACGAAACATTGGCCCCTGAAAAGAAGTTATTAGCTTCGAGAATGTATAAAAGAACACTGAAGATTAAAATACAACAATTTATGGAAATATTGCATTTGTTTTTCATTGCTACCGAGAAAACCCTTTCCTGTAATTGAAAACTATTTCTTCGCACTGGCCTCGGTTGTTGCTAAGCTGTCAGCAGCACAGAGAACACGACCGAAGTAATTTCATGTCTTAAAATTTTAAAGCAGACTCTTGGCTCGGTCGTAAAAGGCACCGGTAATGGTCGCTATTACATCAAGGGTTGTCCTGCATTTAAAATAAGTTTTTCATTTACAAGGGAGCGATTATGAGATTATTGCCTATTAAAGGAGGAGCGTGACGTAAGAACAAATGCCTGCAACCTCTGAGGAAGAGCTGGTGCAGCTGTTGCTGCAACCACCGCTTTCTTTTGTTGCTTCTCTTTCTTTTGTTTTGTGTATTGGTATATAATAGCCATGATAAGTTTAATACTGAACAGTGTTGCCAATTGTTCGCTTCGACGAGAAATGCAATCCATTTTGATTCGCGACGGAAACCCTGCTGTGTGCTTGTTAACTTCGCTCTGTCGGTATGTCTTTCAGTACATATTACACTCACGAACTGGTGCAGTTCATAAGAAATAAATGCTTCTTCATGCAAGAGTGTCTTATAGCTATATATATATAATTTTTGTTGTCGTTTTGTTTCCACATTTAAAGGCCAAGTTGCTATTTCTAGCGAAGTAATAGTTTCACGAAATGTAGCTACATTACAAATATAATTAAAAAGGAAATTACTATTGACGTTACAAGTTTCAACGACGGCGATGCCTCAGACACTGCCAACTCACCAACTCTGAGTCAGGAAGTAAGGATTCCGAACTTATTTGTCATCCTTAACATGTTTAGCGTCGGCAATGGTAGTCAAAGGCTTTTAAACACAAATGTAAACGATTGCTTGCAGACACACGAGCTAAAAACTTAGTGAATTTTAAAGTGAAAGCTTGCTTGCTATGCTTACAATATTGTTTTCTAATTTTTTGCTTGAACATTAATTGTAGCAAGTGGGGTGACTCAAGCAGTAACCTTGATACTCGCCTTTGGGAGGCACCAGGTTCAAACCCCTTGACTTAGGGTTTTTTCCTCGTTTCCTCTGTTTGCTTTGACGAATATTGGCATAGATCTTTTCCACAAATATTCCGCTCTCTTGTTTCACCTCATTTCATTTCGTCGGTTCTGTTAGAAGGTTCAAAAGTGGCAGGCGAGGTGAGCTGCTGCTGTTTGCGGCGTGGCGATGGCTTGCGCTTGGTGAATGTTTCTGCCCCGGTTTCTATTGTGAAGGCTGCACGTCTTAAGGACTCGAATTCTTTGGAGCTCCGCCATCGTTGCTGCGCTGTTTCTGGAAACAAAGTACTTCACCACTTCTGGGTGTAGCCGTTCGATGTCTCTCTCACCTCAAACCCGCATTGGGAGGCCAAGGCACAAACATTCAGCCTTTATTACGACTGAAGCACCAAAAAATCTCAAATTGTCGTCAACCTTCTTGTAAAATTAGTTCCCACCCTTTTTGGTTGCTTTTAAGGCCTGGTATATGTTTTATCTTCAATATGACGATGGTTGTAAGTAATATGATATGTAAAGAAGATAGCAGACAAGTAATTAACAAAATTTCTGAGAAAACTAAAAATATTATGGAAACTAAAGGATAAAAAACGATAAAAGAAGACAAAAGAAGGAGCAAAAGAAAGAATCGATGACAAAGGAACTTTCTACTTTTCTATCTTCTTCTCTTAACTTTACATCTCTCCTCTCCTATTTATTCTCTTCCGTTCTATTCCTACTCTTTCTATTGTTTTCTTTGCTGTTCTCTTCCTTCTGTGAACTTCTATATTTCTCTCTAGTCTTTTCTTTTCTTCTGTTTGATGCTTTTTTTATACTTAGTGTTGTCCTTCTTTGTTCTATTATACAACTTCCTTCTCTACAGCTATGGGTGTTATTTGATCAGGCATAAGTTTTCTGCAAAGTTTTTATAACTATCAGTTTCAATTATATGTTTCCTTTCTTACCGACCAGGCAAAGCAAAGCAACGTAGCAAGGCATTAAAACAACTTTTATAACTTTCCTTAAGAAGGCATAAAACATTTTGAAAATGTTATTTTTTTTTCTAGAAATTAGTGTAATATACATATTTATTGTTTATATTTTCCATTTTTAATGGTTTGAAGTGCTTGCTGAGTTCTAACAAAATAATTGCTTTAAAAGTAATGTAGCACTAAATATTGATTACATTAATAACACTGGGCAACAAAAAAATAATTTTTGAATGTTTCGAGCACTTCATGAGGCAATTCCTACTAATTTTGGGTTGAGAAAAACAAATATGACAATGAAACAATTTTATTAGCTCTAGTTTCTATGATATACACAAGGTGGAAGTATTACATATTAACGGATTGAGAGAAAAGGATACATTTTAATTACATACATGCGAACAACAATGAAAGTGCATTTGATTTTTTTAACTGGTAATTACATGCTAAGAGTTCTAAATTGCTGGAAAAATACTTCGCAGATAGTCGTGTCTGAAGAGAATCATGTGGTGGCCTATTGACTTCGTCGTCTTTTAGCTTGCCTCTTGTGATGGAGTTCCGCAGAATCCCTATACAAAGACCAACAGTAATCCGCAAGCATTACTTCATTCCAACGGCCCTGATATCTTTGTTCCATAACAGAAATGTCCTGATGGAATCTCTCTCCATGTTCATTTGGAGGGAAAAAGTCTAGGTGGGAGTGGAGAAAATGGATCTTAAGGGACATGTTGCACCCAAGGTTACGGCATATTTGCAGGAGCACTGTCACCAAATGCTTGTAGTTGTCATCTCTTTTGTTGCCTAAAAATCCATGAACAACACCCTTGAAGGCTTCCCAAGCTTCCTTTTCTTTCCCCTCTAAAACTTGGTCAAATGCAGGATCCTTTACAAGTTCTCTTATTTGTGGTCCGACAAAAATGCCTTCCTTAACTTTTGCATCACTTAATTTTGAAAATTTCTCTCTGATGTACTTAAAGGCCCGTCCTTCTCGGTTCATAGCTTTGACAAAGTTTTTCATCAAACCCAGCTTGATATGCAGGGGTGGAAGAAGAACATCTTTTGGGTCCACAAGAGGCTTGGCAGTCTTTACAAGAGGCGTCAGATTGCGTTTCTGTGAGGAAAATGTTATTTCACCACAAATATAACAAAAGTTATTCACCATATTTTCACATTTTCGTGGCATTTTTACAAATTTTACACTAAAAAGCACTCGCGAATCAGAAATTTTGCATTAATTTGAGTAGAAACTACATGTAATTCACAGTAACAGCAACAGTATCTATGTTTATGACTTACAAACAGCTGAAGAGCATTTGTGTTTTGTTATTTGACAGGTGTGCCAACTCGCAAAAAAAAATTCCCCCAAATTTAAAATCTTCACTCTAAAAATGAAATGTCACTTTATCTTCAAAACAAGAGCTAATCTATCATTTTTATGGTGATTTTTGAATTCAGCAGATGGAAATACATGTAAATTCACTATTTTTAAGTCCGAAACATTTTCATTGTTGCCCAGTGTAATTTATTACAATAGAGCAGGATAGATGAACGGAGACAAAAAACATGTAATATTCTGAATTTACATTATCAACAGTGAACTGCCACGGCTTTTCTTTCCAAATTTACTCAAAGAGACCTGCATTGGATAGGAGAGCACTCTGTGAGAGATTTAAAAAGCCCAGTGAATCTTATTATTATCCAAAAACTCTCGTACCAAATCGGTTATTCTTTTATAGGCATAGGACTATAACACTACTGTTGACACTACTTACTACACCCTTGAAGACTGTGACTGCAGGATTATTAAGGACGCAGGAAAGTATTTCGGTACTTCAGACCTGATGGCCGTTTACTCCTACGCCACTAGTGGAGGAGGTGATGAGTACGGAGACAATGGAGCATGATACAGGGAAGGGGGGGGGGCAGACATAGATGTAATCGCTAACATTGTTTACAGATAGAATACCCCGATGCTGCAGAGCCCATCCAAAGAGCTGAAGCCCCTCAGAATGTCGTTTTCACAACACATGCCGATGCAGAAACCTTTCAAAACGCAAGCCACCGTCACACCGCACCAGTCCATTTCGCCCTGGTACTTTCGACTCCGTAACAGAAACAACGGAATTAAATAAGATGAGATGGGCCAGTGGGAAAGAAAGAAAAGCTCCATCCCAGTATTCGCCTTAGCGGAAACCAGGAAAATACCCAAGGAGAGGATGGCCGACCCTAAGAGATTTGAACCCGGGACCTCCCCAAGCCATCCTTTGTGTTTGAATTTTATTCTGCTGGGTGACCGAACATTTCCTTTAAGGACAAATGCTTTTAGTGTGGAAAAACGTTTTCTTGTTTCTGTGTGGGTTCGCGAAAGTGCAGACATCCGCAAATCAGTGGAGAAATGAATGTCTTTGTCGGCCAACATTGAAGCTGGCCTTTTATACCGGAAACCAAGGATCGATTCAACGGTCGCCGGTTTAATCGTTCTGCAAAGTTAGGCGTTCCACAATACAAAACCACATACGGAGAGACTTGAAATTAAAAAAATGATTTCGTCCAAACACCATTGGTGAGTTGACAGACGTTGACCAGGATTGAATTGTGAACGCATGAACGCCTTCCGAGCGCAACCGACGAGTGTACGATTTATTTTTATATAGCTTAGGCCTTCTATCTTCAATATAAACAATGTATAGACTCTTACTTAATTTTACCAAGAGGAATTGTCTGATGACTCCAGATATATAGATGAACGGAGCCCAGAAGTTCAGGCATTTATTTTGGTTAAAATAGGCAGGCAAAAAGGGACTTGAAATATGAAAATAGACAGTAGTATTTATTAAAAGAGAAAAAGGATGATGATAATAACTATAATAATAATAATAATAATAATAATAATAATAATAATAATAATAATAATAATATCACTCATTAACTCATTTATGTATTTAGGATACTTAATAATTTCTTTATCACATAATTAAAGTACTTAGGCTTAATTTTCTTCATTACAAACAACAAGACGTTGTTTATTCAAGGTATCAAAGATACGCAGCGGCTTCTGGCCTAGTTCTTCTTCTTCTTCTTCTTCTTCTTCTTCCTCCTCCTCCTCCTCCTCCACAAGGTATAGGCCTGTCGACATGTACCGTCCTCAATTAAGCATATCACTCCATCTTGTTCTTCTACCGCCAAGGGTGGCCGAGGTCGTTAAGGCGCGGACTCATGAGCGGGAGGTCTGGGGTTCGAATACAACCAGGACCGTCCTCCTTAACTGAGGTAATTTCCAATTTTTTCTCGGCTCTCATAAATGGCAAATGCCGGGGAGGTACCCTAAACTTAGGCCTGGAACGTTTCCTTCCTTAAAAAAATTCTTTCCCAATACATCATTTCATTTCGTGTGTCGTTAGTGTCCACCGCCTGTGGTGCCTCAGCAATAAAAACAGTTAAATGTAAATAAAATGAAAAATGAAGAAAAATTGGTACTAGCATGTATTAAGAATGAAAGAGGAACGGCTACCAAAAATGTTACTAAAGTATAAACCTAAAGAAGACCAAGAAAAAGATTTTTTTTTTTGAGTAGTGTTTAACGCCTAGATTATAGTTTGAACAGCGCAAAGCAATTTTGAAGTGGTATTGGAAAACCGAGAATGTTGTTGAAGTTCAAAGGCAATGGAGACGTGTGTACAGAACAGAACCGCCAACGCAAGTAACAATTGCACGCATCGGAGACAAATTTGAGACTCGTGGTACCGTATACCGTAGAAAACCAGCTACACTGACAGCACTTCGGGAAGAAATTGAAACGGCATATGCTGCTATCGCTGAGGACACTTTCGCAAACGTTGCTCAATCAGTAGTTCATCGTACTCAGAAGTGTATCGACGCCGATGGATGGCCATTTTGAGCAACTGTTGTAACTGTAAAAGTCTAAGATGATTAGTGCTCATCATTTTCTGTTTGTTATGTTAACACAGATTTTTCTTTGTTTGAAGTGGGTACACATTTTTGGCACCCGCTGTATACTATCATTTTCCAGCATATATTTTGTGAGTTCATTATTTTTATGGCAAGTACTAAACAGACCTAGTTCAGTTTTGAAAAGCGATAAAGGAAAACGATCCATCTTTTCTGTTTAGTACCGAAGATGGTGATGATGATCATGATGTTGATGACGAGAAGGGGAGTGGGGGAGTAATAATTATGATAAACCTGTCTAATGTCCTCCAGACTGCAGCTTGGCGTTCTGCTCAAACTGATTTCTGCGTAATTGACGAACATCTGTCCCTGGATGCCACATTTGAATGAGAAACACGTGCAGACTCCGTGGCTGATGTACAAGGATCACATTTCAGCGGATGGAGCACAAGAAGGACGAATGAAGCGCACTCTTTACCCCCATTAAAGTGCCCACGGGTCAAGCCGTATATCTCAATCCGTCTGCATTTGTCGGCCAAGCTAAGAAACGTCTTGCTAACTAGACAGCTGTATCTTTATCGCTGGGTATAGTCGAATCTCCATTTTCTCGAAGTGCCTAGCAAATGTCAACTTTTTTGATCGGTTTTTATAAACCTTGTTAGTGGTTGTTCTATTTATAATTCACTCCTACTTCTACTGCTCTTTCTTTTATTTATTCCTCCACGTAAATAATTTCATGACCTGATTCATTATTCCAGCCACAGTATTCCTGTAAAATATTTATCAGCATGGCTCGCAGCAGCATAAATCCAGGATGCACAATTTTAATACTGTTAAATATAGGTAAGTGATTGAACAATAGAAAGGGGGAAAAAGACTGAGAGAAAAAATTTAATAAAAATATCGCAATAAGCACCTATATAAACATAGGAAATCTCCTGACTTTCATGGCAACAAACTTATGATACTGTGAATAAATTTTGGAACCTACAGCATCCTATGCACAGTTAAAATTGCTTTCGCCCAAATTAAGAGCACGAGTTGATCTACCCAGTCTTTTCATTTCAATTTCTCTTCTAATAGTAGCAAATAAAAATCTTAGAATATAAATTTTGTATATTACTCCTATTCTTTACTTACTTTCAATTAAACCAAAACGAAATACAGCAAGTTCTTCTCGAATTCTTATGAAACTTCACTACCCCCCCCCCCGCTGTTTAATAAAAATGTACTACTAACGAGGTGATTGATCATCCCTACTGGAGAGTGTCTGTATGAGACAATTGTTTACTTTAAGTGTAATATTGTTTATTGAAATATTGTAATATTTTTTAGTATTGAAATAAGTTGTTTTTCCGCATTTAATATATCGAGGGTGCCAAAAAATGTATACACACTTTCACAGTAGATATATATTTAATATGTTTCAAAGTTGAACCGAAAAACAACAGTAATGTGTAGTATGATGTTCTGTAAACATATGTGACTCACATACATTATGATAGCGTTGCTATGTGACAGTTAAATCAACAATGAACAAATAAAGTCAATATTATCGTATGATGTTCTGTAAACAGGTGTGACTCACATTATGTTATGCTAGCGTTGCTACAACAAAATGGAATCAAGATTGTCGTTTAAACAGCGGAAAGCAATTTTGAAGTGGTATTGGAAAACCGAGAATGTTGAAGTTCAAAGGCAATGGAGACGTGTGTACAGAACAGAACCGCCAACCTGAGTAACAATTGCACGTATTCCAGACAAATTTGAGACTCTGGTACCATATGCGATGTTCACAAGGGCAGATCTAGGAGACCCCGCACAGCAACAAGCCCCACGTCCTCGGCTATGGTTTTGGAACATTTTGAGCAATCACCCCAGAAATCTACAGAGCAATGTGCACTTGAGACTGGAATTAGCAGCACCAGCGTACGTCGTATTATTAAAACAACAAAGTTACGGGGAACTGTTAAGGATGTTGTATACCGTAGAAAACCAGTTACACTGGCAGCACTTCGGGAAGAAATTGAAACGGCATGTGCTGCAATCGCTGAGAACGGTTTCGCAAACGTTGCTCAATCAGTAGTTCAACATACTCAGAAGTGTAATGGCGATGGTGGGCATTTTGAGCAACTGTTGTAACTGTAAAAGTATAAGATGATTAGTGTTCATCCTTTTCTGTTTGTGTGAATTCAATTTTGTTATGTTAACGCAGTTTTTCTTTGCTTGAAGTGTGTATTACATCCTCTATATATATAGATATTGTGATAGATCAATAAGAACAGGTGTTACTTGGTTGCTTACAGGGGTATTGTTTCTAAAAGTATTAAGAATAAATTTTAAAGAAAGATGTATTGTATGTGGGAAAGTGGACAGTGCTTTCCATTGTGTAATACAGTGTGAAATTTTAGCAAGTTGCAGGGATGATATCTGGTATGAAAAATAGGACAAACTACAGCAAGATATCTTGGCAATTAAACTGTTATCAGACATGAGTATAGAGAAAATAAACAAAATTGGGGAAATCTTAGGGAAAGAAGGGGACAAGTGGAGGACAAGTAAGGAAGGAGCTTGAGGGCACACACAGTTGTGCAAATGGTAATTTATTTTGCTGCTAAATTTTTAGATATTTTGTTTGTTTATGTAAATATAAATGTAATGTTGTTTGCTGAAATAAATTCATTCATTCAAACTAAATATGATAACTATTTTTTTTTTCCAATGTAAAACTCACAGGTTTAAACAGCCTATGCATAACCTTACATCTTCTTGCTGAGGAACAAGGCTGCGATTGGGTTCTAATTATCCGGTGGCACTGCAGGTCGGCCGGAACGCTTTACATCATAAACAATTGCCCTGTGACATTTTTTCATCAAGGCTGCATTTGTTGGAGGTGGCTTATGATCTCTCGCCTCACTTCTTCAAAGGTCGTTCCTCCCATACGTCCCTCAACAATTGCTGTTCCTTTTTCAGTCATCAGTCAAATATACAAAATTTAGAACAAAAAAACAAGCAACATTATTAGTAAAACTGATAGTTACTTTATAAACATTTTGTCCAGAGATAGACATGTAATGCTTTACAACAGTTTTTTAGGTAACTAGAGAGGAACTAAACATTCATGCAAAGCATTTTATTTCTTAATAAATATCCCTTCAAATAATCTGGGACCTTTTTTTTCTTCTTAATGATGTTTAACGCCCGTTTTCACTACCGAGGCACCACAGACGGTGGACACTGATGATACATGAGATGAAATGATACATTGGGAAAGGATTTTTTTAAGGAAGGAAATGTTCCATGCCTAAGTTTAGGGTACCTCCCCGTCATTTTCCATTAATGAGGACTGAGGAAAACTTGGAAAAAGCCTCAAATCAGGGAGGACGGTTCTGGCGGGATTCGAACTCAAGACCTCCCGCTCACGAGTCCGCACCTTAGCGACCTCGGCCACCCGTGGCGATATCTGGGACTGTGTATCTAGTGACAAAGGCAAGAAATATCTCCGAATATATAGATCAGCTGATGGATAAATTACGAACTAATTCCAAAAGTTCCCTAGTCCAATGAGAAGTAATTTTATATTGCTGAAAATAGTCATTTTTGGAATGAATACCAAGTGCTTCATAATACAGATAAATAAGCTTTCAAGTATGCATTTGGTTGCAAGGGATTATATTCAAGGAAAAATCACCCAACAATTTCACATCAAACCGTCACTTTAGAACAATACAATGACCTGTTCGTGATATGTATTAGGGCAGAGCCTGCTTTATGAACATCAGTGAACAAACTATGGTTAAAACATAACCATCATCAGTGATGATTTTTTGAGTGCGGTGAAACAAACCTCCGCTGCTTTATTTTGTCTCGAAGAAACAATCTATAGGTAATACGAATTTAATAAAAATGAAATTGAATATTATGCAAAATCGTCCCCTTTCTTAGGGGTCGTGAACGTCGCTTAGCAAAGTGTACTGACTACGCTAAGTGTCAAACATTTTCCTCATTGCTAACAGTTTTTGAAATTAGATACCTGTGTCAAAACGCAATACACCTGCCATAAATTGGAATTAACTTTATGATAAAGACGAAAAACTGCAGTTCCGTGAGTAATATGCCTGCAGATTAATGAAATTAGATGTTATAGTACAATGTATTGTTTATATTGGTGAAAACAATTCATAAACCTTCCTCTTCAATGGGCAAGCCTTTGGAAATATTTAGTTGTTTCTGAGCCAGAGGTATCTTCTATAACTTTACCGCCACACTCACTTTTTAATTATCTTAATTATCAGAGAGTTATATTTATGTACCTACACTTTCACTTCAACCCCCTTTTTCTTTATGAGCAGCTGTACCTTTCTTGTTGTCTTGAACACTTTAATTTGTTTTGGTACATTATGGCTTCTCACACAAAAGGGTACATAACTCTTACGATAAAAATTGAACACTACAATATCTAAATTAAATCACGATATTATACAGTAAACAGCTGACAATATAATTTTCAGACCGGCACTTTATGTCATAGCAATAATTATAAGGGAAACTTTTTTCCCGAGACATTCTAATAAGGTAGGGCTCAAATGTTAAGATCTCAAACTATGTTTAAACGAGTGTATAAATATGAACATTTTAAGTAGTATTTTAAAGTGAATGTTGTCATTAAAAACGGCGGTGCGCACTAATAATCTTAATTTTTTTCTTTTATAATATCAAAGGATATGACAAAGACATTGCCAGGAAATGGAATTAAATTCCATTGCAAAAGCGAAAATATATAAAAATAGGTCCATAAGTTTGCGGCCTCGCCGATTAGAATTATTTCCTTCACAAAACCCTTATCTAGTGTCATACCCTTCTGTTAAGTAAATAATTGTAGCTATAACTTCCGCTCCGCTATGCTCATTTTTTTCAGATATAGTTGCATAAAGAATGTCATGTGTAGAAGTTAGTGACATGTTCAAAATGGTTTCGAGCTGTTATTAAGTTCTTCACAAAAGAAGGACTTATTACAAATGAAATTAAACAGCGATTGGACGGTGTATATGGGGAAGCATCCCTCTTATATTCTACCGTAAAAAAATAGGCCGAACTTTTTCCAATTGGTCGAGAAAGCATTGAAGACGAAGAGCGTGCAGCTCGGCCCTTGGAGATGCTCACTCCTGAAAACATCGCTCTCGTGGAAGGAGAAATTATGGAAGACCGGCGGCTCAAAGTTACAGAAATAGCAGCAAGGTAGAGTTTTTCTAAAATGACAGTCCTTCGAATTATTCATGAACATTTAAACATGAATAAAGTTAGTGCAAGATGGGTGCCTAGACTTTTCTCTGACCAAAAGCAGCAATGAGTCATCTGTTGTCAGGCATTTTTGGAGCTCTGCCGTGGTAGCGAGAGAGAAGTTCTGCAAACCATTGTTACAGGAGATGAAACTACGGTCCTCTACTATGATCTCTTGTCCAAAAAAGAAAATCAATGGAGTGGCGTAAATCTGGCGAAACACCTGCTCTAAAGGCCAAGGTCACTCATTCATCCAAGAAGAGCATGGCCACAATCTTTTGGGACTGTGAAGGAATACTCTTCATTGACTTCAAGGAGGGGAACACCACAGTAAATGGGGAGTACTATGCTGGTCTACTGCACAGACTACGTGCTTCCATCAAAGAGAAAAAGGCGAGGAAAGCTGAGTGGTAGTGTGCGCCTTCTTCACGACAACGCACCTGTGCACACAGCTCTTGTTGCAAAGGAAGCTGTGAAAAATGTGGCTCAAGGAGATTGACCATCCAGCCTACAGCCCAGATCTAGCTCCCAGTGGCTATTTCCTCTTGTCAGAACTCAAGAAGGACCTTCGAGGAAGGAAATTTAAGTGTGACGAAGAAGTGATGGATGCTGTTTTATGGCCATTTTCCAGACAAGAATTCTGGCAATTTGGGGGGGGGGATTGAAATGTTAATTCAAAGATGTGAGAAGTGTATCGCAATAAGGTGTAAATATATTGAAAAGATAAATATAGTTTTTGTCTTTATCATACCTAGAAAATAGTTAAGCCGGAAACTTATGGACATACCCTCGTACAGTGCCAAATGTATATTGCTGAATTATTTGCTGTATTAACACTTCCTGGTAACCTTAACGCCTGCGGTAGCACGGACGATGACACTGACACTGATGATAATGTGAAGAAATAATAAATTGGGGAACTTTTTTTAATTAAAGAAAAGAAACGTTCCAGGTCTAATTTTTAGGGTACTCCCCGGCATTTACCATTGATGAGGACAGGAAAAATAAACGTAAGTTCACGTGTCCCAGCCCTACCGGCCTCGGCCACCCGTAATAAGAGTAATGTTGAGATATTTGACAACACACACAACAAATGAAACATTATTAAGTTTTAGTTGGGAACCGCGTTGTCTTATGTCTTTGCCACTGAGCGTGCCTGCCACAACCTATGGCGCTCATACTTTAATCTTATGTTATAGAAGACACTGCAATTGTCGTTCTTCTTCAGCACGATAAGTTCCGACACCATAATGCTTCTGATTTGCGGATGTTGATCTTAACATTCTCTAAGGGAACTTCTCAGGCGCATTTGCCAATGAGAGACGCGGGTGCCTCCTTCCGTTTTCCTGGCTGTGAGTGCGCACCCCACACCTCCCCAAAAAGGACTCCAAGCTTTCGAAAGATGCACATCGAACTCGGGACCTCTACGTAAGCTCATCTTTTTGGCTTCTAAATTAGTAAAGTGCATACTTTTTCGCATACAATTAATTTTCTCCGTGAACTCATTTTTGGCTTCTAAATTAGTAAAGTGCATACTTTTTCGCATACAATTAATTTTCTTCGTGAACTCATTTTAAGTAAAGTGTTGAACTGGACCAAGGGGAATTATTTGATTTGGAACTCTTGTTAGTTCTTTAAAATACAAGTTTTACAGGTTTCTCGTTGACCACATTGCTGTGCCTTTGTGCTTATTTCTTTGGCATGGGTTTAGAAGGTTGTAAGCTTTAAAAGGGCACGTTATGGTAATATTTCATTTTAAGTTACTCTTTAAGTTTATATTTATTGCATTTTTTGGGTGCTCCTGTTCAATTCTGTTTTTTGCTCTGCCTACTTTAATGTTACTATGTGCCTAAATTGCAATAAAATTTGCATTTGTTAAGTATGTGTATTTTTCCTGGTCACCTCTTCCGGGTTTTCCCTTCTAGGAAGGGGGGAGGGTTCCCCCTTTGTTAAAAAGTGAACTTATACTCAATGCTGGCAGAGGGGGTGAATGATTTAGACCGGATGGACATTTTAGTTCTGATTGCTGTATATTAACGTTCCGAAACCTACACTTGTAGTGTTAATTTTTTTCGTTCAACGGAAGATTTATATTTGTCCGCAATTGTACAGTTCAGGGTTGAATATTTCCTTAATATTTCATGATTTATGTTGTAAATTTAATAACATTATAAGTACATGTTTTTTTTAGAATTAATAGCACTCCCATTTTACATAAAATCTTTCGTAAAGACAGCTCTTTTATTTAAATCGCGATGTCCCTTGAACCGCATTATAATTGAAAATGAGCATTTCGAAATGGAATATTATCATAGACGATCGATTTTGCTTTCTGTATTGGCTTATAAAGTATTTAGCGCCGGATTCACGAAACATTGGCCCCTGAAAAGAAGTTATTAGCTTCGAGAATGTATAAAAGAACACTGAAGATTAAAACACAACAATTTATGGAAATATTGCATTTGTTTTTCATTGCTACCGAGAAAACCCTTTCCTGTAATTGAAAACTATTTCTTCGCACTGGCCTCGGTTGTTGCTAAGCTGTCAGCAGCACAGAGAACACGACCGAAGTAATTTCATGTCTTAAAATTTTAAAGCAGACTCTTGGCTCGGTCGTAAAAGGCACCGGTAATGGTCGCTATTACATCAAGGGTTGTCCTGCATTTAAAATAAGTTTTTCATTTACAAGGGAGCGATTATGAGATTATTGCCTATTAAAGGAGGAGCGTGACGTAAGAACAAATGCCTGCAACCTCTGAGGAAGAGCTGGTGCAGCTGTTGCTGCAACCACCGCTTTCTTTTGTTGCTTCTCTTTCTTTTGTTTTGTGTATTGGTATATAATAGCCATGATAAGTTTAATACTGAACAGTGTTGCCAATTGTTCGCTTCGACGAGAAATGCAATCCATTTTGATTCGCGACGGAAACCCTGCTGTGTGCTTGTTAACTTCGCTCTGTCGGTATGTCTTTCAGTACATATTACACTCACGAACTGGTGCAGTTCATAAGAAATAAATGCTTCTTCATGCAAGAGTGTCTTATAGCTACATGTATATATATTTTTTTTTTGTTGTCGTTTTGTTTCCACATTTAAAGGTCAAGTTGCTATTTCTAGCGAAGTAACAGTTTCACGAAATGTAGCTACATTACAAATATAATTAAAAAGGAAATTACTATTGACGTTACAAGTTTCAACGACGGGGATGCCTCAGACACTGCCAACTCACCAACTCTGAGTCAGGAAGTAAGGATTCCGAACTTATTTGTCATCCTTAACATGTTTAGCGTCGGTAATGGTAGTCAAAGGCTTTTAAACACAAATGTAAACGAATGCTTGCAGACACACGAGCTAAAAACTTACTGAATTTTAAAGTGAAAGCTTGCTTGCTATGCTCAGAATATTGTTTTTGTTTTCTAATTGTTTTCTTGAACATTAAATGTGCACCAAGTGGGGTGACTCAAGCAGTAACCTTGATACTCGCCTTTGGGAGGCACCAGGTTCAAACCCCTTGACTTAGGGATTTTCCTCGTTTCCTCTGTTTGCTTTGACGAATATTGGCATAGATCTTTTCCACAAATATTCTGCTCTCTTGTTTCACCTCATTTCATTTCGTCGGTTCTGTTAGAAGGTTCAAAAGTGGCAGGCGAGGTCAGCTGCTGCTGTTTGCGGCGTGGCGATGGCTTGCGCTTGGTGAATGTTTCTGCCCCGGTTTCTATTGTGAAGGCTGCACGTCTTAAGGGCTCGAATTCTTTGGAGCTCCGTCATCGTTGCTGCGCTGTTTCTGGAAACAAAGTACTTCACCACTTCTGGGTGTAGCCGTTCGATGTCTCTCTCACCTCAAACCCGCATTGGGAGGCCAAGGCACAAACATTCAGCCTTTATTACGACTGAAGCACCAAAAAATCTCAAATTGTCGTCAACCTTGTAAAATTAGTTCCCACCCTTTTTGGTTGCTTTTAAGGCCTGGTATATGTTTTATCTTCAATATGACGATGGTTGTAAGTAATATGATATGTAAAGAAGATAGCAGACAAGTAATTAACAAAATTTCTGAGAAAACTAAAAATATTATGGAAACTAAAGGATAAAAAACGATAAAAGAAGACAAAAGAAGGAGCAAAAGAAAGAATCGATGACAAAGGAACTTTCTACTTTTCTATCTTCTTCTCTTAACTTTACATCTCTCCTCTCCTATTTATTCTCTTCCGTTCTATTCCTACTCTTTCTATTGTTTTCTTTGCTGTTCTCTTCCTTCTGTGAACTTCTATATTTCTCTCTAGTCTTTTCTTTTCTTCTGTTTGATGCTTTTTTATACTTAGTGTTGTCCTTCTTTGTTCTATTATACAACTTCCTTCTCTACAGCTATGGGTGTTATTTGATCGGGCATAAGTTTTCTGCAAAGTTTTTATAACTATCAGTTTCAATTATATGTTTCCTTTCTTACCGACCAGGCAAAGCAAAGCAACGTAGCAAGGCATTAAAACAACTTTTATAACTTTCCTTAAGAAGGCATAAAACATTTTGAAAATGTTATTTTTTTTTCTAGAAATTAGTGTAATATACATATTTATTGTTTATATTTTCCATTTTTAATGGTTTGAAGTGCTTGCTGAGTTCTAACAAAATAATTGCTTTAAAAGTAATGTAGCACTAAATATTGATTACATTAATAACACTGGGCAACAAAAAAATAATTTTTGAATGTTTCGAGCACTTCATGAGGCAATTCCTACTAATTTTGGGTTGAGAAAAACAAATATGACAATGAAACAATTTTATTAACTCTAGTTTCTATGATATACACAAGGTGGAAGTATTACATATTAACGGATTGAGAGAAAAGGATACATTTTAATTAAATTACATACATACTAACAACAAAGAAAGTGCATTTGATTTTTTTAACTGGTAATTACATGCTAAGAGTTCTAAATTGCTGGAAAAATACTTCGCAGATAGTCGTGTCTGAAGAGAATTATATGGTGGCCTATTGACTTCGTCGTCTTTTAGCTTGCCTCTTGTGATGGAGTTCCGCAGAATCCCTATACAAAGACCAACAGTAATCCGCAAGCATTACTTCATTCCAACGGCCCTGATATCTTTGTTCCATAACAGAAATGTCCTGATGGAATCTCTCTCCATGTTCATTTGGAGGGAAAAAGTCTAGGTGGGAGTGGAGAAAATGGATCTTAAGGGACATGTTGCACCCAAGGTTACGGTATATTTGCAGGAGCACTGTCACCAAATGCTTGTAGTTGTCATCTCTTTTGTTGCCTAAAAATCCATGAACAACACCCTTGAAGGCTTCCCAAGCTTCCTTTTCTTTCCCCTCTAAAACTTGGTCAAATGCAGGATCCTTTACAAGTTCTCTTATTTGTGGTCCGACAAAAATGCCTTCCTTAACTTTTGCATCACTTAATTTTGAAAATTTCTCTCTGATGTACTTAAAGGCCCGTCCTTCTCGGTTCATAGCTTTGACAAAGTTTTTCATCAAACCCAGCTTGATATGCAGGGGTGGAAGAAGAACGTCTTTTGGGTCCACAAGAGGCTTGGCAGTCTTTACATGAGGCGTCAGATTGCGTTTCTGTGAGGAAAATGTTATTTCACCACAAATATAACAAAAGTTATTCACCATATTTTCACATTTTCGTGGCATTTTTACAAATTTTACACTTTTTTTTTTTTCAGTAGTGTTTAACGCCCGTTTTCACTACTGAGGCACCACAGGCGGTAAATTTTACACTAAAAAGCACTCGCGAACCAGAAATTTTGCATTAATTTGAGTAGAAACTACATGTAATTCACAGTAACAGCAACAGTATGTATGTTTATGACGTACAAACAGCTGAAGAGCATTTGTGTTTTGTTATTTGACAGGTGTGCCAACTCGCAAAAAAAATTCCCCCAAATTTAAAATCTTCACTCTAAAAATGAAATGTCACTTTATCTTCAAAACAAGAGCTAATCTATCATTTTTATGGTGATTTTTGAATTCAGCAGATGGAAATATATGTAAATTCACTATTTTTAAGTCCGAAACATTTTCATTGTTGCCCAGTGTAATTTATTACAATAGAGCAGGATAGATGAACGGAGACAAAAAACATGTAATATTCTGAATTTACATTATCAACAGTGAACTGCCACGGCTTTTCTTTCCAAATTTACTCACAGAGACCTGCATTGGATAGGAGAGCACTCTGTTGCTCATCCCACTTAGCATAGCAAGCAAGGTGTGCATGTTTCCAAGGTAACGTTGTTCCCAGATGGAATAGACTTCGTTTTTGGAGGATGACGTCACCAGATTGCTACCGGTTATCTGATGTAAGAGCAGCTCCGTTCTCTCGCCGGTTCCTATGAATGAGGAGCCACACCGGATGGAACTGTTGCACTGGGAATCACCAATAGTCGAACTAGTTTGCTTGGGGTTACTGTAAGGTTAACATTATAGGCTGTATATAGCCTAAAATATGATCATTTTAATAATTGTAAACGTTAAAAATATATTTCAATAACCCATTTGGATTTCAGCGCGCCGTCAAAGAGGGTAGTGGCTTAGTTTATTTTTCAGCAGACTGCTATGTTGTGTAATTCATATATTACAGTTATTATCATCTATGTATATAATGCATTAAACATATACACACTTGGTAATGTTCCCATAACACATTACTGAATGTCATTATGGTATAATTCTACGATGGCTGCTGCAGTACAAAGGAAGGTTTTTTTAAAGGAAGGAGTAATGTCTAATCGTTTCAATTTTGTGTACCAATATAAAAGCATTCGCCGCTCAGCTGAGTTAGCGTGGATTCTTGCTCCGCTTGAAAACTTGCCTTCCTCTCGAACCTTCGAAATCTTCCTTCTTCCTCTTATCGCTAGGTAGCGCCATGTTTCCTACCCCTTTTCTTTAACGTTCTACTTATTGGCACATAGCAGTCGGCTATCGTCTTTAGTATAGACTACTACTTGTAAACTCCTGGCTTGTTCTTGCTAAGCCTATCATCTGCAACACTCGCCGCTGCCAAAAGACGTTATCTTGAAGGATTCTATGTTTTTTTTTTTTTTTTTTTTTTTTTTTTTTTAATGAGTGCTACAGTTTATTGCCTGCTTGTCTATAGTGGCCTAAGACAAGAGAGAATGAATTTGTGGATAGCAGATGTAGTTCGGGGACAAGAACTAAGTCCTGTCCTCCAGGAAAGACGAGGTGCTCGGGGCTTCTACTGAATCAACTCCCATGTAGAAAAGTATTTATTGAAAAAACTTAATACAGTGCTCTCCTGCCTTAACAAAATTAGCAGGCCGTTTTATATAATCTAATATTTAGACAAGTGTTTCCATTTACTGCACATGGTGACCATCAAGCCTCCTGCATCCTAATAACTTATCTTATATAAGTAATTTATCTGACATCTAATTAATTGTGCGTGTTAGAAAGAAAGGGCAGCCTTTCTTTCTAGTTAAGATTATGCTTACACAAGCGTTAAAGATATTGCCTATTATATTATTATCATCATACTGGGCATATTACAGCTTCCCATTCATATTCTCATTACACATCTGACTGGGTGAGAATTTGTTTTCTATCCTTTTGCGACAATGTTCCAAGGGTTACCCAAAAAATTACAGATTTTGTTAAATTTGGAATCTGACTCATTTACTGTAACGATAGATATAAACAGGCTAATTATTTATTTACTGTATACGTATCTTTTCAAGTCTTGCAGTAAGGTGGAGTTTTGATTGTGAGTTTGTGTAGGCTTTTAGTATGACACTTATGGTTGTTATGCTCCATATTATCACTGTTTTCTTAATTCTTCCACCATGTTTTGGTTATATGTGGCATAAGACAATTTTGTATGTAAATATTCTTTATTAAGACAGTGATTATTTTGAGTTACTTGATTACGTAAAATAGTTAATGTTTCATTTCTTTTCATTTATAACAAACTTATACCTTTCAGTTGCATATTTTCATTTACACAAATGATTTGTCAGGATATTGAAGATTAGTAGTATTACAATAAATTATTATATATTTTCAGATTTTTCAATTCTAATTAATTTTTAAATATCGTATTTAGAACTTCAATTTTCCTGCCATACGCTGTATTTAAAATCAACTATAAAATAACCATCTGGATATCTTGCCCAGCTCCTTTCCCATTAAATCGTTTGTCACATTAACTCGTGGCATTTGAATAAGTTAATTTAATTATTCACTCTTCTTATGAACTTACATATTTAGTAATTATCGCTAAAGCTTGAGGTGTAAATATATAAGAAAATGAGAATATTGTTTGTTTATTTTAGAAGCCCCACTTTATGGATGCCGTGTTAAGCGGGAATACAAAATGGACGAAGAAGAGAAGAGGTATCCATGATTGATTATTTGATTAAGATTTGGATTGATTGTTGTTTAAATAAGCTCTCTATCGACGTCATGCTTGGGACAGAAAGTGGGCGATGGGGGGTGTGGAAATTAAGTGTTGTTTTTTACTATAGTCCTTCGGCGTATTCTCCGCTTCCTTGATGACAAGTTGAGGTTGGTGTCCCCAATGCTTAGGCAGTGAGACTTGGGCAGTGATTTTGGAGAGGGGGTTAGTGTCTTTGGGGAAAAGGAACTGGAGAGGTTATAGTTTACTTAAAAGATGTTTGAAAAGAGTTAACTATATGATTTTATTCAAAGTTTCTTGCAATCCCTGGTTCAAATAATGCTAGGGAAAGTCTTAAGAATTTTCATTGTACTTCAACACCAGGTTTTTAGGAATTTTATCTCTCGCCACTCATGACTGAAATCGCCTGAAGAAATTTTATCTCTCTCTTATGCGCCATAATTCGTTCATTTTCATGATCTCCGGCTTGACTTTTTTCACTCAGGCTGTTCATTCACGCAAACTTTCACGTGTTTCTGAACTTAAGACGCACTTATAAACGGCCAGGTAGTTGGACAAACACGGGTCGGAATTAATGAAACTGATGTAACTCTCTGTATTGATCCAGCTGGAGAAGCTGACACAATTGATTCAACTGATACGATCACAACAAGTGAAAAACAGCTCACAACTAGTGATACAACTCATGATAAAACTCCTTATAATAAAATTGCTTACGACACAACTTATGACACAACAACTGCCGGGCTTCGAATTCCCGCTAGTTTTGTTCGAGCTCAGTCAGTCGGTTAAAGCGTTTTAGAAATCTTTGAACTAAGGTGCATCTTGGCATTATAATTAATTTCCTTGTTTCTTATTGACCCAATGCCCTATACGTGAGTTATGGAATTCGTCTGATTGGTGTCCCACATGTGCCCGTCTCTCCGCGTGTTTACTGCTAGAAAAACAGTTATTTTATGAGGGTGATTATAAGAGGGGTGAGAAAACGATGATCCCATGGACATAATAAATCTTTCTTGTCGTCACTTAAAGGTGACCTTTGGCTTTTCGCTTTGAAAATGCTGGTGTTACGATTCTTTAGAAATTACTTTAGGCAGCCCCTTCCCGTTCAAAAGTTATCTTAAGGGGTGCTTGTCAACTTAAAGAACCATGAAAGTTTATGGCAGGGGTTGTCATAAACTTTCCAAAACCTTCATACAAATAAAATCCTCGCACATCTAAAGATGTCATGTGAAACATACGCAACTAGGCAAATGCACCCTTGGTTTAAACACTAATATAAACAGTATTTATATACATTTATCCAACTATATGAATTTAATTTTTTTTATTGATTTATTTATGGACGCTCTTTAACATCTCCGGTCATCAGCGTCCCATTCAAATCAGGGCGTGAAACAGCCGACAAATTTTGCTCAGAGGCCTCTCTTTCAGGCTTGAGGTTCTTTTTGTGCCGTAAATGTACGACACCGAACCCACGGCTTTACTTCCCTTCCGAAGGAAGCCATACTTAGGATTTTTACGCCCGAAAAAATCCATCGGTCCTGGCCGGGTTCGAACCCGCGTTCTTGGGTGTAGGGGTCAAGTATGATAACCACTACACCACCAGGACCGACGTATATGAATTTAATATCACTCTGGCAATGATTGCTTTGGGGATTTGAAGCCGGGAAAATTCCGCCTCAAGCTGCATATAAAAGAACTAATATTAAAGTTTTCGAAATGTTTCACACTAGTACACGATAATTATTAGAATACCAATTCACGTTTCATATAGATATTGGAGTTCTGTATGTGGGTGGTAGAGGACATTATCCTGTCTATTTTCAAGTCGCGCATCGAATTCATTTGGACCATATTGCGCTAGATGATGAAGATGATGCTAGGAATTAGGTTCACAATGGAACAACAGGGCAAACCGGAATACCTACAGAAAACGTGTGTAAAGACAGCTTTATCCGTCGTTATTTCTTTATCTAGTCTACTCAATTGAATAGTGCATCAGTCTGTAACCAATGCAAAGCGGAGGGTCAGGTTTGTGCTTTGCTTTGCCCAAGTAACGTTTTTTTTTTTTTTTTTTTTTTCAGGTTTCCTTCACGCTATAAAGGCAAATGCTAGATAACTTCTTTGTTAATTCATTAATTTGTTTAATCATGGCAAAAGCCTTGGTGTAGCATTGATGTTAAACAATTATTAATCCCTGTGTTATTAAAAAAAACTATTAAGCATTTGTAATGCCTTTGAAGTATTAACTGAGATCCAGAAAGATTGGTTCTCGAGTTTTTCAACAAGGGAATCTTTTCCATAGTAACTGATTGCAAAATACAATACAAAAATACAAACAAAACAGAAAAGAAATAAAAAGCGCAAAAGAAGATCCGGGTTGTTTAACAATAGTTTTAAATTCAACATTAGTAACAGCAACAGTGGTAATAACAATACAATAAATAACGAGACATTTATTTGTTTATACAGCTACGTGTAATATAAAGAAACTATGTTCAACCAAAGAAGTGATATCTAATTAACACGATAATTTTTTTAATAAATATTCAATGTAGGACAACGGGGCCAAGTTAGATGAATGTTTTTACAAAACGAATGTCAAAAACCAACAGAGTACCACAAAAATTAGCACAAACACAATGTAGAAAATAAAAAGGTAAAGCACTGTAGAAAATAAGTGATATAAGAGTGATATTTTTTGTGCTAATCAGATGACATAACATAATCATTCCAAATATTTAAAGATAACATTAAAAAGTCATCTTAAAATAATAAAACATAATTAATTTCTTCCATTGTAGGTTGTTAAAAACATACACATGCAAATTGAAATAAATAGATAGAGCAAATATTGGATTTTGTTTGGTAGAAACGTAGGGCATTTCGATACTTCAGCTTTGCTCAAAGACTGGCTGTTGTGTCTACGTCCCCCAATGAAAGCAGTTCTGGGCGGAAGGGATGAGGAGAGGAGATCGAGGAAGGCCAGAAGAGCCCGTTACATAACAGATGCGTTTCCAAATTGCAAGCCACCGTCACACCGCACATAGCACCAGTTCAACTCCGCTGTAACGTTTGACTTTGTAAAAGAACCAACGGAATGAAATGAATGAAATGTGAGAGAGAATTTTTCATATAAAGGAGGCGTACATCCCAGTATTCGCCTAAGCAACAGGGAAAACCACGAAAAGAGAGAGATCAGGATAGCTAGCCCCAAGGGATTTGACCCCGAGACCTCCCAAGCTAGCCCCAAGTGTTACTGCCTGAGCAAATGGAGAAATAAGAAAATACTTATAGCAGATTCGATGCGCTGGCTTCCATGTCCTGTGTTACAGGTGTCTTCAAAACGCTTAGACACTTACTTTGAAATGTTTTAATGGAGAAAACAGAATTTTTTATATCATAGGCAAATTTTGTAATTATAACATGTTATTTTTATCATATTATCAGGAAGAAAATATCTTTAAATATGTGTCCTTAAAAGATAACAGGCCTTTAAATTTGTTTTGGATTTCTCTGCATTTCTTTAATTTTTGAACAAGATACACTATGTATCTTATTGTCTCTTAATTTAATCAATATATTAACTTTTCTAAAGATTTGTTGTCCATAATCTGATTAAGGGGTAACACAAAATTCTTTTATACGCTTTTAATTAGTAAAAATGATTGTCTTATACTCCTGCTGTGTGCGTTATGATATGTCATCATATAATCGTCAGAACCTACTTTTTTCTCTTAAAATATTTTTCTATATTATATAATGCAAGAACTAATTAAATCTATAAAAATCAATTGTAACATACGCTTATGTAAAAAAAAAAAAAAAAAAATTAAGTGTTACCATTCTCTTTCACACAATACGGAAAAAGAACAGAATATATTTAAATTTGTATCTACAATGTCCTCGCCCACATAAAAGTATTAGTAAAATTATTCTGTTTTCATTAAAATAGATCAAAATTTATTAATTAAACATATTAATAACAAAAACAGTTCTTATCATTTTAACTAAAATAAAATAAGAACACTATCATGTGCAGGTGAACTTTTGCTACCTTTTGAAATATCTGTAAACTTCAAAAAAAGATTCGTATCAGGTGCAATTGCTATCAGAAAAAACATTATATAGAGTCAGTGACATGGGTTAAACACTTTCAGAATTGAATTACTCAGGTTCGTTATGGTTTATATACACCAGATTTTTCTCATCTTTGGAACAACAGAGGATCATTATTTTGCTCCCTTTTCTAGATGTTAACTAAAGTTAAAACTAATAAGAATATATAGGATGACAAAGAATGTAGGAATAAGGGATAATTATTAAGAACCTTGGAGATCGATGAATATTCCAATATGTAAAGAACTGTCACTTTCTTCTCTTTACAAACTGGAGAACTGGGGGAGAAGGGGGAGAAGAAAAAAGACTGTACGAACCACCTCCTGGATCTAGTGGTTAGCATTACTGACTGCTGGCTCGGAGGCTCGGGTTCGATTCCCGATATCTACTTAGGAGCTTTTGTTTAAAGTTATGGAGGTCTGGAACGAGGTCCACCCAAACTCAAGAGGACAATTGGAAAGTTGCCTAATAGAGAGGTGGCGATCTTCGATCACGAAAGCAGCGTGAGATAGGCGACCGACTGATCATATGTCCCCTTGCACGACTGCCCTTTATCAGTCAAGTTGTAAGACGGAGATAGAGGAAGCAGAGGTCGACGCGGCAGGCCAAGGCGCACCCCGGGCTGTAGCGCCAAATAATAAGAAGAAGTTGTACTTCTCTCTACAGAAAATCTTTCTATTGATTGATACATTGGTGCAAACAAATTTTAATATAATGTTTTCTTTTGCTTTTATTTTACTTAAAAATATAAATAGTTTCATTTTAGTTATTTTAATACAAAAACAGCAACTGGTAACAATTTCCACATTAACAATTGTTTTCTGGTTTACAATAAGTAATAATTTAGATATTTGTCAAAAATTTGATTCTTATGCCCTAAAGAAACACTCTACTTTTTAATGCAGTGTTTTCTTTTCCTGGAAAAAATTACTAATTTTTAACAAATAACAATGTATTTAAATTATTTGCAACCTTTTAAAAATATTCTCAATTAATTTAAACTTAAAATTCAGGTTATGTTCGTAAAAAACTACTAATTTAATTTAATTTAATATAGCTCTAAACACAACTTTCACGAAAAAAAGTTAAAAAGAAAAAATACCGTAGAAAAGAAAATTCATATAAATTTGTCTGTTTATATGGTAACAAAGTAAAGGAATTGCGAAACGTATTTCAAAAATTAAAAATCAGACAACAATGAACAATTCTTTTAAATGCAAATAAAACTAAGAAGATTAAAATGAGAAAATTCGGAATGAGAATCAAGCTCAATCTATATTTTATAGTGAATTTTTAGATAATTGTGATTTTTCATCATCATCTTCACATATTGGGGGTTTAGCATCCAGCAAAGATTGATGCAATCTTGGGCCTACCTAAATTCATTTTTCAAGTTAGTTTATATTTAAAAAGTTGTTTTCAATATCCTAGTATTGTACATTCGCTCTAATGAATCCGCAATTCACTTCTTCGTTTCGCTATTACGAGATCATTTATGTCTTCAACCTTAGTTTCTTCTTATATCTTCATTTCTGACTCGTTCAGTTCTTCTTATTCCTTTCACATTTCTCTGAAATTGTATTTCTGCTGTTTGGAGTCTTCCTTTATCTTCTACTTTACAGTCTAAACCTTTCCTCTATATAGACAAGTAGAAAGAGCAATAGATTTATTTAATTTTATTTTTCTCTTCAAACTCCATTAACAATACCACTAATTTGAATCCTTTTATAAATCTTTTCTTACTTTAAGGACCCAAAAGACCATTTTTAGCAATTATAACCTTATTGTATGCAAACAATATAATAAATATTCATTAAATTCATAACAGGAAAATTAATAACTTTATCTTCCCAATCTCATACTATTTTAACACAAATAATGCCACAAGAGGGTTTGAGTGAATTTATCTGTAAAGTTCAGATGCTCGAGTGATATTTATTAGGACTATTTCACGAATAAAATAAGAATTAAAATATAATTCCCGAAAACTTGTCGATATAAAATTGTAGTAATTGTATATTTGTATTCAAAAAACTTAACATTTTCAAGCCATCTTGCAGCAGACGATTGTCTATTGACAGTAAGACCAATAGAAAACATACGGTTTTGGGACTATTTCATGAATAGAATAGGAGCAAAAGTAATATATATTTGAAATTCACGCACAGAATACTAACAATTGTATAAAATATTACACTTACTTATGAATTCCTGTCTATTCATAAACCGTAAGACTGAAATAGACGAAAGTAGACTATTACAATTGGTACCATTCGATTTATTAATACCAATTGGGAAAAACAAAAACGGAGAATACATTTTGCCATTGTGAACAACGTATTTATTAAGATGTATTGTTCCTAGGGCTGATATTGGTACATAATATACAAAATTATTTCAGACTGTTTGGCTGAATACGCAAAAACAATTGCTTGAGTGAATAAACATTAAGTTAGTTAAATATACAATTACTGAAAGCACAGAAAAGTGGTCAGTGATGCGTGCTCAGGAGTTATATAATGGAGGTATGCAGTTGGCTACACAGACAAATGCACATCGCGTGATAAAATTGATATTTAAAAAAACTTTACGATAATTTCACTATGATATCCGGCTGTAAATGATCAAAATTCAAAATTTTGTTTCGTTCATTGGTCAGTTTTATGATGACGTCACATAAGTGAAATAGTCAATGTAAATATTAAAAGCAGAGACGACAGGCTACAACCTTATCTTACTCTCTTAGTTAATATTATGGTTTTTGGTTCTGGTTATTAAGATAATAAATTAGTCAAGATAATAGCTTCTGGAACAATTATTTACTTCGGTTTCGATACTTCAGCATTTGAAATGAACGAATAACAGGTTAGCATATTATTCCAAAGAACAATTTTTCTCTATCGATTCTTTTCGCTACCTTGCAAAAGGATCGCATTCAGAGGTTTATTTCAAAATGCGCGCTTCCATTGTCTTAAGACCAAGCAGAAGGGAGAAGGCTCTTGTCGAATATAAGCGAGGTTAGCGTCGTTGATTGGCAGCGCATTCCAGGTCGGGCAGGCGTGACTCGGCGGGAGAGCAAGAGGTCATGACAGAGGTCGCAGACAGGAATTCCTTCTGGAGAAGCCGATATAGACCACCGGAACTACCGTGCGGAGGGCAAGCCAGCCAGTTCTGCCTTCGTGGGATGTCCAACGTGTTTCATGAAGATGCTCAGGCCATAAGGAGTTTAGACTTATGCAAGAGCAAATATTGGGCGGTGTTTTACTATAGTGGATGGGCAAGTTATGTTCTTTCTTCAGAAGAGATTCAAAAACATTAGTGAGCAATTTGTTACGTAACTATTAAATAAAATGACAATATCTGAGAAGCATAGGCTCCATGTGGGGGAAAAAATGTTCTTGTTAGTGAGATACTAACCATTTTCTAGGTAGGATAAAGACAAAAAATAATCAAATTTCAATATACGATAGTTACCCTTTATTGCAATACACTTCTCACATCTTTGAATTAACATTTCAACCCCCCTCCCAAAATATCCAGAAGTCTTGTCTGCAGGATGGGCATAAACAGCATTCATCACTTCTTCATCACGCTTAAATTTCCTTCCTCGAAGGTTCTTCTTGAGATTTGAGGAGAGGAATTAGTCACTGGGAGCTAGATCTTGGCTGTAGAGTGGATGATCGATCTCCTTCAAGTCACATTTCTTCACAGCTTCCTTTACAACAAGAGTTGTGTGCACAGGCGCGTTGTCGTGAAAGAGGCGCACACCACCACTCAGCTTTCCTCGCCTTTTCTCTTTGATGGAAGCACGTAGCCTGTGTAGTAGGCCAGCATAGTACTCTCCATTTATTGTGGTGTTCCTATCCTTGAAGTCAATGAAGAGTATTCCTTCACATTCCCAAAAGATTGTGGTCATGATCTTCTTGGTTGACTGTGTGATTTTGTAAATGCGATAATCCATATTGACGAAGCCGGAAACTTATGGACCTACCCTCATAGGTCGCATGCTCCGGTACCCACTGCCGGACACTCTCAGATTATTGCTTTTATTCCTTTTCATTGTGAGTTATTAAACATTAATCATGCAAAGAACGATATAAATAGGGCAACAAACAAAAGAATTATACATTCCGTCTCTGAGCAAACAGCACCTCCCATTTTCCAGTGACAGCGAATCACGGAAACTTTGACATTTTAGGGCTGATCTATGCGCAGGAAATGTTGCGCAGTAGGACATTTCTGTATGTCTGGTACTACTGCTGCTGCTGCATCGTTGCTTATCGACAGTTGTCGGCAAGAATTCAACAAAGAGATATTTTTGCCCTGCATTCGCAGATGAACGCGAGCCGAGCAAGGCCAAGGTCAAGCGAATTTTTGGTTGTGACAGACCATGCAGCTCCAGAACTGCTGATCTAGAAGAACAGATCCTTAATGGTCTTGAGGATATGTTGAAGATAGCTTCCTAAGCACGCCAGCAACCATTAATATTGATCACGTAATAGTATGGACACTTTATCAACCACTGCTTGCAAAGAGTGCAAGGGAAGGGATGTGTAACTTTCAAAAATATGGATCAATATTCAAATAAAAATATTTATCCTAATTTGGAAGCAAGATACCAGCACAATGTAGCACTAATTTATATACGTGCACTTTTATTTGGTGACACACTGAATGTATCTTTTATTTTGCTACAAATTGCTCAAAAGTAACATTCTGTAAATTTTTGTCTCATACCTTAATGACTTGCGCTACTTAATGTTGTTTGTCATTTACGTTACATACTGCTTAAGGGGTATCAGCACTTTTTTGTGTTGCGCCAGAAACATTTCATATCAGCGATTCCTAAACAAATGCGTAAGTCCAGGCATGTTTTTTCCTTTGATCTCAATCCACGGGCTTTCTTGGGACGCTTAAAGGCTTATATTGACGACTTGAAGCACTTTCAACAAGGATATTAGCAGATAACGTATAGAATGGAACGATGGAAAGTGTATGAATTTATTGATGCGTTTACAAGCTCAAAGTGACCATTTTGAGGGACATGTCTGAAAGAAAAGTAAATCTTAATTAAATACAGTCGAAAAACTAATTAAATAGAGCATATGTTCATCACACCATAATGCTTTCCACATATTAGCTAACACTCTGTATATAAACATGAGCTATTATTTGAACAAGAAGAAACGGAATATTAAAAAGTCGTTAGATGTACATTTACCTCTAGCTAAATTAAAATAAACTAAATATAACAATAAACTTATATTCAATCATCTTATTTTATGGACAATTTTCTTAGTTTGTGTATAAACAGTTGACGTCTACACAAAAAGGTTTAATGTTTAAACTTCAGTTGTACTTGCTTTTTTTGCTAAGTCATTTACTGTCAATATTAGCTTAAGAGTAACTAAACTTGCACAGTGTTTTTAATGCAAAAGTTGCCGATAGATGTTGCAGCAGTCATCACTATTTACTCACTGGATATAAGAACTATGTTGTTTGCATCTTTTCCTATCTATGTTTGTAGATACAATTTAATTCAATTTTCTATCTAATTTTGTTTAACTGTACCCATCTTCGGCTTTAAAAATTCTTCTTATATTCACTTGTAATCATTTGTTTTAACATTTTTCACAATACATACAGCTAAGTTATAGCTTCTGATAGTTTATTCAAGGTTACATTAGTTGTAGATCAAATACGTTAATATTTTGTTACATTGTTATTTATATCCATCCATATAATATTTGAAAAAAAATGTTTATATATCTAGGTAAGCCAAATAATCAAGCAGTGTTTTTTTTTCTTTCTTTTTTCCGTGGCTATTTTATTTTTTTCTGCATATATATTTTAGTATTTTCACGCACATGTTTTAATTAATTTTTGTCATGATTAATTTTTTTAAACATTTATCTATTACATTTATTTTTAAATTGGGACAGATGAAAATTGCATAATTCAAGTATATGATGATAATGATAATAACGAAGTATTAGATAAATGAATGCCAGGAAAACTAAGTACTCAAAGGATAAAGCTATATCCGCAAAAAATTTATTCCACTGGGGTTATCTAGGTGAAAATCATTCATCATGCTAGCATTTTTACGACTAATTTATTGATATTATAAACGTTATAACTATATTCGTTGATTATTTTAATTGCTTAAAACTGTGTAGTAGTTTGCAATTACTTTTTACAGGCAAAGAGGTTGTAGATAGGCCTAGTTGTGTAGTAACCTTCCTTTATATTTTTATTTATAAATGCGGTGCGATTATTTGAAATACGTTTAAACATAATTAGATCCTGCCGCCCGGTGTCTTCCAAACCTAATTTCTTCCTCCAGGAGGGGCCACCAGTGAGGGCGTTGGCACAAAGGGCCAGCCGTTAGCAAGACTCAAGCACCAATAGTGTCTTTCTACGTCCCAGACAATTAATTCATCCATCAATGCGTTCATCCATCCAAGCGTGTTATAACAGATGTTGAATAGATGGCTCTCAGACATTGCGGCATGTGTATAGGAAATTCTTGCATTTCATGCAAATTTTCTTCCGTAAGATCGCGGCGGTTCGGAATAATTTTCTTGTCACTTCTTCCCTTATCTCTCGTAACTTTAATAAGTGGGCGAACAGTTTTCTAATAGGAACACGTTTTCTTGCTAAACCTCATTACTGCTCTGATGAATTCGTTTTCATATATGTATCGTATATAAAAGACTTATAAATATTAAGGGCATAACTAACAAAGAGCAACTAGCAAATAATTTACACACAATGAAAACACCGACAGGTTTCTCCCAATAAGCAGCGTCACCCTGCCAGCCCGCAGCTCAAATAACCTCACTGTAAAAGTAATTGCACAGTAGCCTAACTATGTCATCTGATTTCTATTGTTTTTAACTGCAAATGGTTAGCTGAAAGAAAGGAAAATAAAACGGCATTTGTATTTACAACTAGGTACCATAATAAGTGCACATTAAATTAAATGAACTGAATATGATTCGCAGATTCTACAGTATATGTAACTCGATACATTAAGTTTTATAGACATGAAAGATTGTATGTTCCAAGACTGCAGGACCGCCACGGGTGGCCGAGATCGTTAAGGCGCGGACTGGTGAGCGGGAGGCCTTGAGTTCGAATTCCACCAGGACCACCCTCTCTGACTGAGGTTTTTTTTTTTTTTACAGGTTTTCCTCAGTCCTCATGACTGGCCGGGAAATACTCTAAACTTAGGCCTGGAACTTTTCCTTCCTTAAAAAATATTCCTTTCTCAATTTATCATTTCATCTCATGTATCATCAATGTTCACCGCCTGTGGTGCCACAGTAGTAAAAACGGGCGTTAAACACCATTCAAAAAAAAAATTCAGAACTCTTTTACTAAGCCTTGGTTCTTTTTGGTACATTTTCATATTTATCAAGTAATGTATTCGAACTAATTATTATATATTGGATTATCGGTTTCATCAAATTGCATTTCAATAAGTCATCAGCGGAAAATTTGGTGCAACAAAAACAGTTACCAAAAAGAAACGAGTTTTGCAAACCAAAGTGCTCACGAATTCCTTAAAGTGGTATGGCACAGCTGTCTCGAGGGCGTTGCATATTTCGAACATCAGCCATGTCAAGGAAATACCACTGCCCAGAGCTACAATCTGATTTACTTGGAACTGCTGGAAGTTAAATAAAGAAAGAAAGACAAGAACATCATCTAAAGGGGCGATGCAATCGATAGTGTAGGCTGGTTTCGTTTAACATTCCGCATAGTAACAAAGGAGTACAACGAATACTCTCTATAAAAATGATGCGTGAATATTATCTTTGGATAATTAAACTGCGAATTGTATTTGACACGTTCTTGGAGAAACCATTGGACATTATATCAGACTAAGGCGTAAAATAATTTCGTGAATTAACTCCACTCTGGAGCCAAAGACGTTTCGAGCTGCACTTCTCTTAAAAGTAAATCAGAAGGTATAACAGCTTTCTTATCTGCGAGATTTAAAAGGCTTTAAGCCTTTAGTAACATATAAACGCTTTCTGGGAGTATCACCATAGGCGACTTGAAACCTGGGGAAATTTGTTTAAATGAAGATAAAGTAAATTATATCCAATATTACATTAGCAAACAAGTTTAAAAACTACTGATCCAAATGAGGTTTACGAAAACTAAGTGTGAGTAAATAAATATACTTTTATCTGTTACAAATTTCAGTACATATGCTATGAGGATATACCATGGGAGAGATCAACGCTGGTATAAGACAGTACCCTCCAGACAAATTTGTATGCTGTCTATGAAGATAAGACATTAATCAATTGTTGATCTCAAAGAGAGACTAACTGTATAAATTTTAAAACCGAATATTATTTCAATTCAATATGAGTTTAAAAACTTATTTGGATAATTTTAGATATGCAAGAATCCATTAGAAAAAAAAAAAAAATAAGTCGATACATTGGAACTGTGACCTTCAATTTGGCTGCATTTTGAAGCAGCACTTTATATTATCTGTATTTTTTTAGTAGTGTTTAACTCCCGTTTTTACTACTGAGACACCACAGGCGGTAGACACTGATGATACATGAGATGAAATGATAAATTGGGAAAGGATTTTTTTAAGGAAAGCCTAAGTTTAGGGTACCTCCCCGGCATTTGCCATTTATGAGGACTGAGGAAACCCTGAAAAAAAAAACTCAGTCACGGAGGGATTCGAACCCCAAACCTTTCGCTCACGAGTCCGTGCCTTAACGACCTCGGCCACCCATGGCGGTGGTAAATTATCTGTAAATATACGTGTATATATGGTGCACTATAGAGTTATAGTGATTGGTTTCGTTATTAAGTATTATAGGTACAAGGCTTTCATTTCAAAATTTCCAACCTGAATCTAATCAACATCAATTTAATTTAAACAGAAAATATGTCCATTTAAATATTAAGAGAAAAATTTATTTAAAAAATTATCACTAGAGATGAAATATTCTGACTTTACAAAATGTAGAAAAAGGAAAGCAAAAATGTATTTAAAATGTGCAATATACGCATTAAAGAAAGAGATTTCACATTTACTGGTAACTAAAAAGTAGTTTAAACGCAATGGTCATTACATTTTCAAAAATAATTATTGTTTTAAATTGTTATTTATCGAGATGTTTATGTCATTACTTTTTGTACATAAAAAAAGCAATTTAAATAATGATTCTCGCATTTTTTAAAATCGAAGTATTATTTGTAGGGCAATGTAACAAAAATATGCAAGTAAATTATTTTTCTCTTCGATGTTTTTGTGTTAACATTGCACGGAATGTTAAAGGAGAGCCTAAAACTTGTTGAGTCTAACAAAGAATGGCGCCGGAAGTTCTAAAACACTTCCAAGACAATAATGTTGTAAGTCGCAAATTTTCCATGGCGAATCAGATATGTTAGTCCTTTTTCGTTAAGAACGAGCGGTGTCTAAAATATTTCCCTTATCGCGGTATTTTGCTGTTTAAGTCTTTGAAATAGGAATCCTGCCGCGGGAGTGATTCTTTTTACAAATCTATATAAACTTGGTCAGTTTACAAACGAACACTGTTCGCCTACACTGAAAACAAGACTACTGCGTGGGAACAATGAAGCGCTAAACTACAATAACAGAAATATTACAAAAACAAGAAAATAGTTTTTTAAAAAGGAGAAATACACGAAATATTGCAGCAAAGAAAAAAAAAAAAAAAAAGGCAAAAATAAAACCTCCTCCCAATGTTGGATAGTTCACGAATATCATTTTGATCTTTTTTGACTATCACCAATGTAAAAGACATTTTGCAATAAATCTGGACTCTAATGATTAAATTTAGGTTTCACTCCCTCACTTAAGCCACCTGCGATTGCAATTTTAAGTGGTTCCCCTACCTAATGATCATTGTTGTTATTGTTCGAGTTCATATAGAAAATAAAAAAAAAGTTAATTCATCGTAGAATGAAAGACATTTTGGACAAATACAATTTTACCAAATGGAATGTTCATAATGTGCTGCAATGTTGACTAGACAGTAATACAGCCTATTTCAGAACATTCAAATGCTACATTACGTCAGTTGCTTAAAGTTTTTGTAGATTTATTTTATCCAAATTCAAACTACAGTAGCAACAATTGCCAGGCAATAATTGAAAACAAAATATTAAAATGAATCATAGGGTAGAAGTGACATTTGAAATTTCAAAGTGGAGTTACTGGGAATGAGAAGGTGAAACATACAATGCAATCAACATTGGGTTTAAAATTTTCTCTCCATATGCAAATTGACCTATTTTTGTTTAAATTGCATTTATTTTAAATAGATAGGTATTCATCCTGCAAGTTTTGAAATGGAAGTCCTGTATATCATTGTATTTCAATGTAAATATGAGAATTTTTGCTACAGGTCTAAGAGTCTGCTAATTGTATAGGTCACAGACAGATTTTTAATTGAGAGATTCCTTATGTGACAGCTTCAGCTTACGGATAAAATTATGTGTGACTGTACTGAGGCCCTTGTAGAAGTATCTTGTGCTACACAAGAAAAAAACATCTTGATACCTAATTCAATAAAATTCTTGTTTCTGTTGTCAAAATTCGTCCTTTTCATTTTAACGTTTTCTAACGGACAGTTTAAAATATTTTAAGTCCTTTAAAATTTGATATTTGTTAGAATTCTCTGTATTCAAGTACTGTGTTAATAGTTGTTATACTTGTACTGCAATTTCCAATATATATTAGCATAAGTTGTGCAACGTTGCAGCCGATCTCTGAATAGAGAATGCAGTGTTGCTGTTTAGTGCTGAGAGTAGAGGGATATAACAGCATCATAGCGACCCTGAGAGAAGCCGGTTTTCTTCTTGGAAAATGTCAAAACGTGTATGCAAATAGCATTATTACCTTTCAAACAGAGAGTGCTACACGTCAAACAAGGGGCGCGGATCTGCCCAACAAAAGTCGCGGGTTGTGTCTCGCACTAGAGTAAATATGGAAAAGGGAAAAACTAACATTTGTACTGCATGAGTGAGATGTGTACATGTATCAGAAACGTCGCACCAGGCCCTGACAGCGAATGACTCTTTCAGCTCAGAAATAAGAATCCTGAAAAGTGGCGGTTCATCTTCATGTAATTCCATTAGTCAAAACGTAAATTGTTTATCTGAGTAGATTAAATGAGCATTGTAAGTCGAAATATTGAATGTGTAGGTTTTACTTTCAAAATTAATCTATTACAATGGGAAACAAAATCTAAATTTTTGTATGTTAAGAGAAGTGAAAGGGCTGATTCTTATAGAATTTTCCTGCTGATTTCAAAACTGTTTACAATACACTTCTCTTCAACCAGAGTTTTTGAGTAATTGCATGGTTTTAAAAAAGTATAAATATAATTGAATAATTTCTATTACATCAGAACGTTTAAACTGAACTTTCATTTATAAAATTAAAATATCGAGGGTTCCAAAAAATGTATACACACTTTCATAGTAAATATCTATTTAATAAATTTCAAAGTTGAACCGAAAAACAACAGTAATGTGTATTGTGATATTCTGTAAACAGATGTGGCTCATATACATTATGCTAGCGTTGCTACAACAAAAAAGGAGCCGAGATTATCGTTTGAATAGCGGAAAGCAATTTTGAAGTGGTGTTGGAAATCCGAGAATGTTTTTTAAAGGCAATGGAGACGTGTGTACAGAACGGAATCGTTCTCCGGATCTAACTCCGTTGGACTTCTACCTATGGGGAACTCTTAAGGATGTTGTATACCTTAGAAAACCAGCTACATTGACAGCACTTCGGGAAGAAATTGAAATGGCATGTGCTGCAATCGCTGAGGACACTTTCGCAAACGTTGCTCAATCAGTAGTTCATCGTACTCAGAAGTGTATCGACGCCGATGGTGGACATTTTGAGCAACTGCTGTAACTGTAAAAGTCTAAGATGATTAGTGCTCTTCATTTTCTGTTTGTGTGAATTCAGTTTTGTTATGTTAATACAGTTTTTTCTTTGCTTGAAGTGTGTATCATTTTGGCGCCCTCTTTATATGGGAAGAAGATTTTCATAGCAGACATTCAGCATGTCTTAGTTCCACTTTTTCTGTTAGCTTCTTTCAATTTCATCTATGTCTTAATGGAAACATTCCTCAAGTTCATCCACATACGGGGCAGAGGTTTTCAGGGAAAAAGTTCAAGATGTGAATCGAAAAAATGTACATTAAGAGACATTAAATTTCATCTTTGTGGTTTTGAATAAACTCCTTGACGAGTTTCCACTAATTCTTAGGCCTATATTTCCTAGAACCTTTGTGATCGTATCTTTGTAAGATGACCATGTACTCACTTCATGCACATCTAACGAATTACGATCAGTTCCTTCATTTAACAGCCAGTAAAAATGGCTCCCTTTAGTTTAGTATACTGGTTTTTTGGAAATATTATCAGAAATAGAAATGCACTCCCAATATGATCCAATGTTTTTACAACATTGTTAAACCCATCTAATTTTATAAGCATTGGAACAGTAGGATTTTTTTTTCTGAGCTAACAAGGGAGTAGACAACATTTCTCTATCTTGGATTGACTCTCTCGTTGGTTATTTATTTTTTTTGTACATAATGATTTCCTTTATATCGGTTTATTACACTTGCACAAAAAGAAGGCAAAATTCAGTATATAAGTGTAATTGCCAAGTGTACTTTACAAATCGAATAGTGGATAACAGAACCAATGGATATTTGTTTCCTTATGAAGCAGCAATGCATTTAAGAAGAGTTTCTTCCTCGATGAATCAATGGAAACCAATCTTTAGGTTTATGATGAAGCCCCAGTAACTCCAAGAGATCTTCTGTATCATTACAGAAAATCAAGTCCTATGGTTTAGAAAGCATATGAGGAGATATTTATGAGATACCGCCCCCAATTAAAATATTATAAAATATTAGTGTAACCAATTACATATATTATAAATATTATTACAATTAATATGTACGATTTATGTGTATTCATAGCAGTAGTTAAGTTATTTCTGCATTTCATCGGTAGTGAGAAGAAAAAAAAAAATTGGTGGACAGAAACTTTAGAAATAAGCCAGAAAATGAATGATTGTGAATGTGTTTTGGGCTGGACAAAGGAACCAGAAGGCCATTTACCTCTTTTGTATTTTTTGTTTCAAGATGCTTTGTGTAAGAAGGGTCGTCCCTTCAAGGTCTCTGGAAAATCTTAGCTTCATTAAAATCTGAAGGCAAAGCGTAGTATGAAACATACTAAAACAACAAATCATTGAGATTGAAATAAACCAGAGAGCTCGACATGGAGGAGCCGAGGGCAAAGAATAGCTCAAATATAAGGCCTAAGGAACGTCCAATAAGTGATCTTGAAAAGTAGACGCATGGCCCTCAGCCAATAGAAAGAAATTATTCAATAATAACCGTTTGGAATGGTAGGAGTTGGTCACCGATCGGATGAAGAAATAGTTGATAACAGATTGGGATTTCGAGCCCCGAAGGTGAGTGTGAGCTTAGCTATCGAAAGAGAGTGAGTTGAGCTATCGAGGGGAGTGAGTTTTAGCTATCCGGAGAGGGTGATAGACCATTGGTTCGATTATGGTGCAAGTGTGATCTAAGAACCGCTCGACAGAACTTAACATTGAACAAGCGACACAAGTAAATAAATAGCGTTATCTCCAGTTTTAAGAATTGGGTTCATATATTACCCAATTTCCGACATTTTTCCTCCGTTGGCCTGAAAAGGTCATAAAATTCCAGCGCTCTACCTAATCTAGCTGTGGCAAAGCAACACTCCGAGACAGCGGCGGGAGAAAAGGTGGAGGACTTCATTGATGCTACAAATGCTATGAGTTTTTGATTAATTAAAAACCCATCAATCAAATAACAATCTTTTCTTCCTTTCCCTCTATAAAGCTGCTTCACAGGTTTTCAAATTCTTTTTATTCTTGAGGTTGGCATAGGAAAAGACTTTGATGTCCTAATGTAACAGGTTCCAGGGTTTCAATGTGAAGCAAATAATTCTGTTTTAGTGTAAGATAAACCAAGATCACGAACCAAGTTTGACTGGTATAGTTAGCAAAGCTCAGAAGATGCACTGTCGCTTTCTACGAATATTGGGGTCATTAATTTATCATCACCCTATTTTGATTCCCTCAAAACTTTCAGTCCGTCCTGGTGATGTAGTGGTTACCATACTTGCCTCCTAAACCCAAGATCGCGGGTTCGAACCCGGCCAGTACCGATGGATTTTTAGGGCGTAAAAATCCTAAGTATGGCTTCCTTCGGAAGTGAAGTAAAGCCATGGGTCTCGTGTCGTACATTTACGGCACGAAAAAGAACCTCAAGCCTGAAAGAGAGGCCTCTGAGCAAAATTTGTCGGCCGTTTCACGCCCTGAGTTGAATAGGACGCTGATAACCTGAGCTTAAAGAGCGTCCATAAATAAATAAATCAATCAAATCAAAGCTTTCATTTTCATGAATCAAAGTTTTCTATTTGGTGGAGTTGATATAGGAAGCTCTGGTCCAAGTAGACACTGGTCCAATTGCTGACTGCTGAAATGGATATCCTATTGTGTGTCTGGACTTGGAAAATATTCCAGGCATATTACTCAAATAATAATAACATTCGCTTGAACTCGGTTACCTCCATTTTAAATTGGAATTTTGATTGGAGTCAGTGCCTTCTGGAATTGCCAAAGGCACTGATTCTATCTATTATATTTTAACTGTTTTTGTTTGTATTTAGTTTGTTATAAGTATTTTATATGTTGATGTGTGTGAGAAATAAAAACGCATTAATTCATGCATCAAAATTGTAAAAGGATGTGATGGGCTTCATTCAGCCAGATAGTCAGTAGATTCACACATGAGGAACAACAGATGGTATCATCCCATTTCAGATTTTGTTCCATTTTGCATTCGAAACGCAACTAATAAGCTTTTTTGACTAGAGCAATAGCGTTTCGTATTTTTTCTTTAAAAGTTAATACACCGGATATAAAAGAAAATGTTCGAGCTGTTATTAAAAAAGGAAGCAGGCAATTCAGCTGAGGACTAATAAATTGTCACACACACACACACACACACACACACACACACACACACACACACATATATATTTAATGTAGAATATATGTAGAACGAAGTGCATTGTTATAGCATACAATAGTATATTAGTAAATTGTCTAAATTCATTTTTACTTGTTAATTCAAACAATGCCTAAAAAGAACATAATATTCTAAATAAAAAATAACAACCAGTTGACATCATGACTAATATATATGGAACAAATATTTTCGTACTACAAAAAATAGTGTATGATATGACAAATCTGACTTTATTTTTTAAATCAAACCACAAAAGTACATAACACTCAGCAGAAACTTTTGTTTACAAAATCACTGCTGACCATTGTAATTGTCATCAGTTTCACAGATTGAACCAGAGGGTCAATCCGGTCTCATAAAGTAAGCCACGCCTTTTTCTCCCTCTGTTTCTTCTATCTTATTCATATGAGATGCCAAATTACAGTGAAAGTTCTGTTAACAAAAATTCTATAAATAAATATCCGGTTTAACAGAAACGTCCGCCTCATTTTTTAAAATTTATTTGATATTCAATACCCATAGTAAAAGCGATTATGTGTTACATTCTGTTACCTTGCTATTTAGTTTTAAGGACGTAAAATGGCATTTATAAAGATATTACTGCCACAAAACGTTGTAAAATTAAAAATAAAAATGCTCGTAGTTTTTGGAAAAAATAATTAATTTTTTTTTAAAATTCACAAATGATTAAATATATTCGTTTATATTTGTTGTATTTTTTTATGTTTATTGAAAATTTAATGATCAGTAACTTTTATTACTGTGTTAATAATACTTTATTATGTCATTTATGAATTTATTATCCGAAATTTTGCTTACCTGATTTTGGACCCCAATTCCCTTTATTTTGATTAATGAAGATTTTACTGATATTACCTTTGTCTATTATGTTGACAATATGAAAAAAGAACAGATTTACTACCCGATCACTGGGTATATGAAATATATCGGTTGCTATATGGCATGGCAGAGAAAACAGAAACGTTTGGAAATAAAGGAGAAACTTTTGGAAAGGAATAGGAAATAATATGTTTAATTAGCACGGAAAGGATGGTTATTGTGAATAAGTCTCTAGATAAGACAAACTTCTCAACCGAGCACCTAACCTAGCCAAATATTTATTAAACTAAACCTAGGAGTTACACTTTAAATTGGCTGTGGATTGTAAGTGTAGTTACATTAGCGACTGAAATTATGGGTAAATCATGGTTGGCACTTAGGTCCAATCATTTGTGCCTAATGACGTTTTTTTTATACGATTACTAGGAGATTTGTTTTAAAAAAATTATGAGCTTTACTACGATTTTATAAATTAAATCCTATTTTCTCTCTCCCTATATCTGTTGTAAATGTTCAACAACGCATGTATAAGCGTTAATTTTTAATTATTAAGATTCTAGATGCTTGCAATGCATTCCTAGCAGTACTAATAGTAAAATTGTGTACACTTTGTTTATGATTCCGCGAGCCACTGCTGCCCAAGATTCGCTATTTGCAGAGCCCGGAAATTTGGCAAAATGCCGTTACTATATATTTAAGATTGAGATAGAAAGGAACATGTTCCCGTACATTTGGGTCGGTGAGGCCAGTTTTTATTTTGTCCTTTTTGACTTCTGTTGCCTATTTTAAGGTTTAATTTCGTTTGTCTCTTTTGGAACTGCATGTATGTTTTCTACGATTATTTAAGCATTTTAAAAAAAGTTATAAAAATTAAACGGCATGTTCACCTCACCAAAATATATATTGAAAATGTGTTATACATTTCTTTTCAAGCAGTCAACTTTCTCCTAACCCATTCTCTTAAGCACTTTGAATTGCAGAACCTTCATTAGTAAAAGGAACGAAGGTTACCTTGGGCATACAATCCAGAAAATAGACAGGATGAGGGAAGGATTGCGGTTTTGAATAGTCCTGGTGAATGACCTTGTATATCTGTCTAAGAAAATTGTGGTGGGGGTAACTTCTCGGCTGCGTAAATATAACAAACAATTGCAAGCGAGAAAGATGAGAGGGTTACAGTCGTGCAATAAACCGTCCCTACAATGTGTTCAGTGCGGAAGTAAGAGAGATACTAACCTGATTGCCCTATAAACGCATAAACGGAAAATGAACTCGACCAGAAACCAGTGCGCGTCATTTGTTTATTCGCCAGCACAATTCAAAACTACTTTACTTTGTCTTGATCAACGTTTCTATGATGATTCGAAAGTTGAATTTTTTGTTATAACTGATATGTGTTTTATATTGATCTAGCTTGTTTTAAATATGCTCTAATCGCTTCAGTAGAAGTAGAACGTTCTTTTTCCATGATGAAAAATATCATGACTCTGACATATCTTGTTGTTGCTTGTAACCAACGAAAGTAAGCTAAAGTACTTTAATTAAGTGATAAAGAAAGTAATTCTCTTAAATACCTATTTTCATTAATAATGAGTGATATTTCTTCTGCTTTCACTGGCTATTTCAACCAAAATAAATGCCTGAACTTCCTGACTCTGGTCATTTGAATGCACATCAAATGCGTCTCTCTCTGCTAAACGACGATTCAATTTCAAATTGTCTTAGAGACCTCAACTCATGACTTTCTGATTTGCATCAAAACTTTTGAGTATCCATAAGGAAGAGCTTTTTCGTATCCGTAACATTTTGCGAATGAATGTTTTCTTATGGCGGTTTCTGCATTAATTTCACGTTTATTATTCGTCAGTTTTTTCCCCAATAAGTCTGCGTACACTTATTGTGTCTGGTTCACAATCTTAGCCAAAGAACTTAAGCCATTTACACGCGTGGGACTTTAATATTGTGTCATTCTTGAAATCTGTGCAAAATTATAATTAGTTTAACGTCAAATGTGTAATAGTTGTGCATTTTGCAATTACAACAGACCCCCCCCCCCGTTGACTCATTGAAAAAACATGCGCACCGCAGACCGCGGCCCTACAAGCTTACCAATAGCCAACAATGAAATTTAGGTATCAGTAATTGCCCTTTTGGCTGTTTTCATTTAAAAGTCAAGCCCATGGAAGGTCATACACGACATTCAGTGTTCATAATCTGAAGTCATTTGTTATAGTGACCAATTTTGTTTTTGGCGGTAACCGATACACAAGCATAAACAGCACGCTTCGCTGCAATTTTGAACGGCGAACGTGCCTGATGATTATCAGTGGGTTTGTTTACGTAATCGTCTTTGACGGGTTCTCTGGACCACCCTATGTATTAAATTAACCTTCTTTCGAGGAAAACATAAAACAAAAGTGCAGGGGAACAAAGACGCCGATAGAGATCGGGACAGGAGCGTCAACTGTTTTGACAGCGTGCGTGCCATGACTGCGCGCACGCAACAAGTGCGTGTTGGGGCGCCAAGAGGCAGCGTTCCTTTGCTACGGTTCCTTCCGTGACTTTGGGTAGAGGTAGCGTGTTTGGAAATTCCTGAATATCTGGCGAGGACTCTGAAGCCCAAATTGGTTATTTCACCTGCCACGGACTATGCATAATAAGCAGATCCCGCATTGTTAGCATCTACAGACCACTTCGGGAACAACGAGTTTTTGTGAGTTCCCAGATATGTCTCATAAGATTCTTTGTTGCCTGGTCATCAGGGCCATAGGTGAACGAATGCTGTAGAAACTTTGTATAAATGTCGTCTACAGTTTCTTATCCGCGAAGACTAATAAGTGAACTAAGAAAATCTGGACAAAGGCACCGGTCTTAATTATACAGGTCCTCATTTCGCTACGCAATTGCAATTGATTTTGTCAACGGTAAGTTACTGCGTAACGGTCTCGCCAGTAGTAAATAGTAAGTATTATTGTACTCGCCATCGTTATATATGTTCTATGCTTAAATTATTTTAAAATATTTTGAGATAGTCGCCGCAATTCATCCCTGAACATTGTAAACTGTTTTCTTGCCTCCACGGCTTTTATTTCAGGTACAGCAGTACTTTTATATGCTGAAGATGCAACAGCTGAGTGGCTTTATACTCACACTGACAGATACACCAATTTGCTGAGCTAATTATGTTAGACTTTTCAGGAGGGGGATATATTTTATCAGGCTTCTCCTCTGTTACCCCCCCCCCTTTTGACATCTTAACAATGAAAACGCTTTGGATTCGAACTTTATTCTGAAAATTACACTTTCCGATGGAAATGTTACTCCTGGAAACTTAGCACGAACTTTTCCTCTACAGTATTTTTACGAGTTTTATTGCACATAGCAATCATGAATAAATAATCTTTGTTCTAGCGTGTATCTCTCTGTAAGCGTGCTCCACAATACCAACACACGGTAGAAAATCGAACACATACTTTCTCTAAAAAGCAACTGAAACAGCTGCGTGATAAACACGCCTGGGCAAGTTCAGTTTCCTGTGTAAGCGACACTTTTATTGCAATCTTACCGAAATCGCGCATTCACTGAAAGTCAACGGGATTCCACTAGTGTACATACAAACTCCGATTGCGTAGTGGAATGAGAGTATTGTATGATATGGATGTTTTTTTTTTTTTTTTTGAGTAGTGTTTAACGCCCGTTTTCACTACTGAGGCACCACAGGCGGTGGACACTGGTGATACATGAGATGAAATGATAAATTGGGAAAGGATATTTTTTTTTTTTTTTTAAGGAAGGAAACGTTCCAGGCCTAAGTTTAGGTACCTCCCCGGCATTTGCCAGTTATGAAGACTGAGGAAAACCTGGAAAAAACCCCAGTCAGGGAGGACAGTCCTGGCGGGATTCGAACCGCAGACCTCCCGCTCACGAGTCCGTGCCTTAACGACCTCGGCCACCCGTGGCGGTGATATGGATGGTGATTACGAATATGCAAGATATGCAAGAGAAAAGTATCGCCAAGTATTGCAATCGCGACATTTACAGAGATAAATACGATACTGATGGCCGTTCATCGAGATAACTCAGGGATAATGCTTCTGCTGGATCAGATAGCGGGACGGGATGTGATCCAGTCCGTTCGTTGGTAACCTCGATTATCTGCATGTGTGTATGCTTTTGGGGAGGGGGAGGAAGTCAGCTACCAAGGTCTTTCAGTGCGTGAATGAAATGTGTCTAATGCTATCTGGTATTCGCCTTTTCGGGGTAAGGGAAAACTCCACTTAAATTTTCTTCCTCGAAGGCCTTTCTTGAGTTTTGATAAGAGAAAATTGTCACTGGGAGCTAGCTAGATCTGGGTTGTTGGGTGGATGGTCGATCTCCTTGAAGCCACATTTCTTCCTTTGCAACAGGAGCTGTGTGCACAGGCGCGTTGTCGTGAAGAAGGTGCACATCATCACTCAGCTTTCCTCGCCTTTTCTCTTTGATGGAAGCACGTAGTCTGTGTAGTAGGCCAGCATAGTACTCCCCATTGTCTGTGGTGTTCCTCTCCTTGAAGTCAATGAAGAGTATTCTTTCACAGCCCCAAAAGATTGTGGCCATGATCTTCTTGGTTGACTGAGTGACCTTGGCCTTTAGAGGCGGTGCTTTGCCAGGTTTACACCTACCACTCCATTGATTCTCTTTTGGACAAGGGATCGTAGTAGAGGACCATAGTTTCATCTCCTGTAACAATGGTTTACAGAACATCTCTCTCGTTGCTACGGCTGACTCCAAAAATGCCTAACAACAGATGACTCGTTGCTGCTTTTGGACTGAGGAAAGAAGTCTAGGCACCCATCTTACTCTAACCTTATTCATGTTTAAATGTTCATGAAAATTCGAAGGATTGTTGTTTTAGAAAGGCACATCCTTGCTATTTCTGTAAATTTGAGCCGCCGGTCTTCCATAATTTCTGCTTCCACAAGAGCGACGTTTTCAGAAGTGAGCACCTCCAAGGACCAACCTGCAATCTCTTCTTCTTCAGTGCTTTCTCGACCCATTCGAAAAAGTTTGATCATTCTTCAATGAGTGAATTTATTTGTTCGGTTTTACGTTACGATGGACAAATTCGAATTGTACTTTCGGTTTCATTCATTCGCCACGATTGCAAAAACTTTACACCTCTAAAGCTGCCTATAGGGAAGACAACTTCTCTCTCTCTCTCTCTCTCTCTCTCTCTCTCTCTCTCTCTCTCTCTCTCTCTCTGTGTGTGTGGAATCTGGTTCCAACTGTTGATGAGTGAACGTGTTCATTTCTCTGGTGGGAACACCCTGAAGGCAATTTTCATTGATGGAACAAGAGAATGCATAGCTTAATATGGAATTCGAAGCAAAATGATTCCGGAACACACAATTTATAACAAGTGAAGACTTATTTAGATACAAATTGAAATGAAGTCAGAGCTAAAATCGAAGTTAGGGTTCCGCTGTTAAAGAGAGCAAGATTTTGTTTAATACTTTCTGCTCTAAAAACGGGTAACTCTTTTTAAACTTCTGTAGATTGCTTGATAGGCTAATTGCTCTTTTTAAATTGTTACAATTTGTTTATTTGGTAAGCCAATTTTTCCAACTAGTGTAATAATACACCGATTCCTTGAGATTTTGTTTGGCAGTAGTTTCGACAGTACTTTTTCTCCTTGTATTGCAATTTCCAAAATATACAGGGAAAAACAATGCGCAGAAAATTGTAGAATAGAAAGGCAATACCAAACATTTTGAGGTTAGGAACACGGTAGCAGATGCATGTTATAAGAGGATCGCTGCATGATAATTATGTAAACCTGACGTTCTAAACCTCTTCAATTGCCAGTGAAAATGAAATGTAACTCACTGTGTTTGAATTAATGATAGTGCACAAGAAGAAACTAACTTTTACATGCGCATACTTAATTTATGTACCATGGAGGCCACTAAGTTAGCCCTCCGCACCCAATCCAAATGTTCTGTTTAGGTGACTTCGAACTGGAGGTAAAAAAGGTGCAGGTGCGCCGTCATGTTGAAATCACAAGTTTCGCCTAATTTCCGGGGCGTTTGATATTACAGTACCATCCAGTAGGCTTCAAAAGACAAATGCTGCATTGAACATCAGACACACCTAGCGACAGTTACCAGTACTGTTCAAGAGTGCGTTTTGTTTATATCTGGCACTCTACAAACAAGTTTCACAATCTGAGAACGTAACATGAAGCATTTAATGTTGGCGCATGTAGCGCTAGTAAAAAAATCTGTCACCTCATGTTCCTAACCTGAAAATGCTTCGTTGAGTACTGTACAATTTTCTGCAAATCGTTTTTCAGCACTCTCTATATTAGCATAAGCTTCTTCAGCCAGTAACAATCTAGGATTTTGTAATAGCTTCAGCCAATAGAAGTCTAGTATTAACAGCAGACAAACGTACAGATGTGGGAGAGTTTATCAGTGTTATTGTTGAGATATGCGGTAACGTCCATATCAAACGTTTGTCGCCTCTTTTGATACCGTCTGGGTATATTATGAGCGGACAGTAATAGATTAATATTTCATTGTTGCTATCTTCATGACAACGATTTTGTAAAAAATAAAAATATGAATCGTTATAAATTATGAGGGAATTTATACTCTTTTTTTTTTTTTTTTTTTTTTTGAAACAACTGAGAGAAAATTAAACGTTTAAGCGCTTTTTAAATTTCGGTTTTCAGGTATATTCCGACTCTTAATGATCCTATCTCCCTAATTTTTAGGAACTATTTTTCTTATTTTATTTAAATGGCATATATCTATTTTTGTTGCTAAAAACAAACATTGGTACCGCTAGAGCGATTTTTGCATTTTGGGTATCAGTTAAACCCCCACTTCTAATAACATTATTTCACTTATTTCTAACAAGTATTTTTATTATTTTATTTCAATCGTATATAACGAGTTTCGTTGAGGTAAAACAAAAATTGCAGCTGCTAGAATTTTTTTTTTTTTTTTTTTTTCAAATTTGGGTTTCAGACAAACACTCATTCCTAATTGTCTGTTTTGCTGATTTGCAGCAAGTATTATCCTCATCTTATTTATGTCATATATCGAGTTTCACTGAGAAAAAATAAAAATTATGACTGCTAAAGCGATTTATAAATTTTCGTTTTAGGTTAACCTACCCACCTCCGATTGTCCAATTACATATATAACTTTTTTTTAGTTATTTTTGGTGCCTAGTAAGTAGGGCGACAAAGATTAGAAGAATATTTTCAAATTTTTTCTCATGGGTACAGCCGCAATAGGATTTCTTCGGAATTTGCTAAAAGTATTGTCATTGTTATAGGTGCATATTCGTGTAACAGCAAAGGCAATGGATTGGTTTAATATTTCTGAATACTATTATTCTTGTTCTTAATTGTAATTAATTATACTTATGTTGATGTTGACATAAGATTTCCTCTGTGCTTTCTTCTACATGTCGCAAAGACACGAAAGTTTTCAGTGGAGGAATGAAAAAGATGAAAAAGACACTTACAAGAGTTCATAGCCTTAAGAACACTCCTCGTTTGTCTCTCGTATTATAAAAGAGGACTCTTCCTAGTATAATGGCCGTTAATCAAACCTTTGCAAAGGAAAAGGAAAGGTGTGCTTATTTCATTACGTTGTGGTCACAGTAAACGTTCTAACGGTTTGTGCGATTAGCTTGCCCACTGCAGCCGCGACCTCCAGACATCCAGCATTCACATAAGTCCACAGGGCATTTTTCTTTATATGACTTAATTTGGAGAACGTTATAATTCTTTCGCTCCAAGAAGTATGTAAATAACTCAGTGTGCGTGTGTGTGTGGCATCCTTCCGCTAGTGATTAAGTGCACTAACGGCATCGTTTGTCCTATGTGACATTGGCATGAAGAACTGGCATTTAGAACTAATACGAGAGTAGGTCCATAAGTTTCCGACCTCGCCAACAAGAATGATCCCCTTCACAAAACTCTTATCTGGTGTCATACCTTATCCGTTAAGTAAATAATTGCAGCTATAACTTCCGCTCAGCTAGTTCAGTTGTTCAGATATAGTAGTATAAAGAAGGCTATGTATAGAAGATTGTGACTTGTTCAAAATGGAGTTTCGACCTGTTATTAAGTTCTTCACAAACGAAGGACTTACTCCAAATGAAATTAAACAGCGATTGGGCGGTATATATAGGGAAGCACCCCCCTCATATTGTACCGTAAAAGAATGGGCCAAACGTTTTCGAATGGGTCGAGAAAGCATTGAAGACGAAGACCGTATATGTCGGCCCTTGGAGGTGCTCCGTCCTGAAAACATCGCTCTTGTGGAAGGAGAAATTATCAGACCGGCGGCTCAAAGTTACAGAAATAGCAGCAAGGCTGGGCCTTTGTAAAAACAACAGTCCTTCGAATTATTCATGAACATTTAAACATGAATAAGGTTAGTGTAAGATGGTGCCTAGACGTCTTTCCTCATTCCAAAAGCAGCAACGAGCCATCTGTTGTCAGGCATTTTTGGAGCTCTGCCATGACAATGAGAGAGAAATTCTGGAAATCATTATTACAGGAGATAAAACTATGGTTCTCAACTACCATCCCTTGTCCAAAAAAGAATCAATGCAGAGGTGGCCGTAAACTTGGAGAAGCACCGCCTCTAAAGGCCAAGGTCACTCAGTCAACCAAGAAGATCATGGCCACAATCTGAAAAAAAACTGAATGCTGTATGCGTCTTCTTCACGACATTACAGCTCTTGTTGCAAAGGAAGCTGTGAAGAAATGTGACTTCAAGCAGATCGACCATCCATCCTACAATGACTCTTCTCAAAACTTCTCAAACTCTCAAAACCAAAACTGAAGAAGGACTTTCGAGGAAGGAAATTTAAGTGTGACGAAGAAATGATGGATGCTGTTTATGCCCATTTTGCAGACAAAACTTCTGACTATTTGGGAGGAGGGGAATTGAAATGTAATTCAAAGATACGAGAAGAGTATTGCAATAAAGGGTAACTATATTGAAAGTGAAATATGGGTTTTGTCTTTATTATGCCTTGAAAGTGGTTAGTCCGGAAACTTATGGACCTACCTTCGTATATTCATTGAAGAACGTTCATGTAAACTCGTTTTATTTGCGATAAGACAGATGAATATTAGTGGAATTATTCAATCTTAAAAACAAAGTAATTTCATTACATCAATTTTAACATCTCAAAAATATCTTTACAGTAAATCTGTTAAATGCAGTAAGCGATTTGACTCAGTCTGAGAATTGCATATCCGCGATGCTGGCCATGCTCACAAGGGTTTTATTTATTTATTTTTTTTTTGTGAAATTTCTATACGACAAAATCATATGTGGTTTAGTTTCTTTTACCACGCAATGGCTTTTAAAATAAGGCAAGCTAATGTAAGCGTTATTTTGTTACCTTTTCCTTTCTTTGTAAAAGTAGAGAAAATGTAAAAAAAAATGTTTTGACTATGCATTTGTTTCATTTTTGTTTCTTTTCATAGCTTTTAAATGTTCTATTCCATTTGCCACAAGTCATAAAATATACACTACTTTGCATCCTTTCCCTATAATTCTGGGAAGTTACGACTGCCCCCTTGATTTTGTGATCAGCGCATTTTTCTGCAAATTCTGAAGTCCTAGATTCGAATCCCTTAAGCAGTAAAAGGTATATGCCTGGTGACTTTAGACGTTATGCTTTTTATGCACTCTTTCATCAAAACATTCACTCATCGTCTCCTTGCACCTTTGTTAGCGATTATGTAGATATAGAGGGAAAGCAGCTATAAGTGAACAGTTGCTAACTTGTCATACTGTCCGCAGTTCCGCTAAAATACGATAACGAGGTTTTAAGAACGAGTTTTTAAAAGGCAATACTCGGAAGTTGTTATAAATGATGTCTACTGTTAAAATGATATGATAATTCCATATTACTATAATATAACTAATTGAAATGCTATATTTCGCCTACATCCCAGTCCTTCTGTTGGTCTTCAGAAGGATTGCATACACAGAAACGAACATTCTCCCTGACATTGACTTGGAAAATCAATACTATGCTTGCATAAGGCAGACTGAACTATAGGCCGTATTATTAGTGATCGTCAGAGACGGCGCAATAGTTTAAATAAGGAAATATTCGTTAATAAAAATTAACCCTTCACTCTGCTTAAAGCTTCAAATATGTCCACTTCTAGTGTTATCTTTTAGTTTGTCACAGGTCCTAAACCACCTGCAAAAGCAGAGGGTACAGGCCCCTGTCTCGTTGAGTGGTGTCAAGTTTTATGGACCTGAAAAGGCAAATGGATTTCAGTGCCTCAGTTATTAATCCATCATTAACGCATACACAAGTTATCTCCTTTCTTAGGAGAAAGTTTTGTGGATTCAGAGCGCATCGCAGGATATTTCAAATGAAGGACAAAGAACATTTGAATATTACTGAGTTTCTATCATGGGTATACCAGAATCATAATCAAAAGCCAGGAGTAGCCTTACACAGTTTTGGAAACAGGCTGTGGTGCTAAGCCATAGGAAGAACCCGTCAATTTCCGGCAATTCACGCGCGTTTACCTGCCCGCTGTCCCTTTCCTTTCAGAGTGCCGCCGTTTCTCCCAGCTCAGCTGTAGTTTTACCAGTCACCGTGGCGTACACAAAGAGATGTTCACGTTTCATTTCGTCCAGACGAAGCGCGGCGTCCTAGAAGCATAGAGATCTAACACCCCCCTGTTAAGATACCGTTATTTCTCCAGAAAAACCAATAACTCAACTAACTCTACGAAAGAGAAGTCTAGACAGATAAATATTTTGCGGCGGGCATTCAGAAAAGCACAATGGAGACATACGTCTTCCTGGATATACAAAGTCTATACACCTAAAATAGCATACACAAATTTCGCTTTTCTTTGATGCTCTGCTTTGTTAAGTTTGCTCATCGCAAATTGATTTTGTCTCTTCTAAAGCGAAACCACGTTACAAAAGAGCAGCTCAATATTGACAGCACATCAGCTGTCTGGTCGCCATGCTGGAATTTCCAAAGTTCAACACAATAACATTCTGAAACGCTATCACAAAGAGAAAATTTCATCTTTAATGACCCAGTGTGCAGAAAACACCCCTTTGCCAGCCTGTGCATCACCTCCACAGGTGGCCGAGATCGTTAAGGTGCAGGCTCGTGAGAAGGAAGTCTGGAGTTCGATTTCCGTCAGGACCGTTCTTCCTGACTGAGGTTTTTTTTTTCCCAGGTTTTTCTCAGTTCTCATAAATGAAACATGCCTGGGAGTACCCCTTAACTTAGGTCTTCCTTAAAAAAATCCTTTCCCAATGTATCATTTCATTTCATTTATCATCAGTGTCTACCACCTGTTGTGCCTCAGTAGTAAAAACGGGCGTTAAAATTATATATAAAAGCACTGTGAAAAGTTACATTAAATGTCTGGTTTGTTAGGCTACTGTTGTTTTTCGCCAAACGTCTTTACTTTAATTAATTATATGCATTTTTCGAGATCAACTGAAACGTTTACACTTAATAAACAAAAATGAGAGAGTTTCAATCATAGCGACTCGTGGTCCTTGTAGAAGAATGGACCAAGGGCATGGGGAAACTCCCTTTTATTTATCCCCGACATTCTCTATAATTGCAGCGCCATTATACATTTGTACTATAAACTTCTAGTTTATCTGGAACTCTTTTAATTCAGCTGTTAAAGTACGCCTTAAGCCTTAGGCATTCACTTCAGAAACAGCAATGAATGTTATCAATCTTTCAACTGGTTTACCCCCAATGACGTGTCGTAATATCACAACAAAGTGTGACATGCATGTTATATCTGTCGTTTAGTGGCCTGCACAGAAACAAAAGTTGTCCTTTCCATTTATTTTCTAATCCAATTCATATAACAGCGTACGTTTCTCGCTTCACACGCTGTCAGTCAATAGATTTTTTCATACAATTTAAAAAACAAAAGAAAAATAATAATTTTGTGTCGGCTTACTGAGTAAGCTCCTATAGCTTTCAGTTGATAAGGTCCAACTCTTTTCACTTACAACTTAACAGTTAAACTTAGGCGCGAAAGTGCAGTCTTCAATAAAACTCCCATTTTATTCATTGCCACAAAACATACGCTTTTTTGTAACACAACAATTAACACTGTGAACGTGAACTTTCCACTCACATACAGTGAGAAAACCACCCAATTAAATAAAGTGCGAGAACAACCCCTAGTTAATTATACGTAGTGTCAGTAACCCCTCAACATCTGCTTCCTAAGAAAAAAGAGAAAATACCGAGCGTTGGACATGGACCTTCTTCCTATTGGCCCAATAGAACGTAGAAATAAGTAGAAAAAAAGGTCCAACCTATCTAGGAGGAAGACAAATATAAATCCTTTTAAACCTTTGCATGCTCATGAAGATATAAGTTAAAGCCTAAAATTTTCCGGGCTGACCCATGAGCTTCCCTCGCTAATGGAGAACCCGCATGCTACCGCTACTACAGTAGAGAGGAAAAGCGCTTATTGTCTTAGATACAACTAAGAACTAATCGGTTATACATCGCTATTTTCATGCATTTTTTGTTTTAAAAGTTAACCAATACAAAAGAAAATGGTAAAATTATAGCATTTTCTTTGGAAGGGGGGGGGGGGGGGGGGCGAGGCCCCTAATTGACGGAACACCCCTGGTTTCAATGCTGAAGTTATGTGTTTGTAAATAACGAAAAAATAATAATTTTGAAAAACTGGAAAATATGGCTTTTATGAAACATAAACTTTAAATAAGATTGCGCAGGCAATGCTTTTGTAAGAGAGTAAGGGAAAATTATATTATAGTGTCCATAGAACTAATCCGTTTTACTTCCATTCATCATCTACTTATGGCTGAAGCTCGGGTTTCATGACCATCCAAATAATTTGTATCCCACTGCTCTAAACGAGACAGCATGACCCGTTTCAGCAAACGTTGAAATCACTAGTGTAGTAATTGACAAGAAATCTTCGGTAATTGCGAGACGAGTGGCTGAGTCGAAAGCATGGCACAGTCGCGTCACAATGTTACAAGCAAGATATAGTCCAATATCATTACGAAAATAATATGTACATAAACGGTCATTAGCATCGAACAATATACTACAGTTTAATTATTTGAGTTATGGGCTTTCAGATTGCGGCTGCGTACTGGAAAAGCCAGTAGTGAAGTCCGTATAATGCAGGTGCAAGTAGCAGCTTGTAGTTAGTTTGGGGGAGACTTTGTCAGCGAGTGGTTGTGTGGTCGTGTGTTACTGGTGTTTTCGTTGTGTATAAATTATAATACCAATTGTTATTCTTTCGTTTTGCCACTGCATAAATATTGTCTTCTACGAGGGTCATCCAGAAAGTAAGGTTACAAGGGCTCCTGATGCCGGGCAAAATGTTTTGTTTCGAAGTTGGCGCACCTGACGTAAAGGGTGCATCCTAACGGTAATTTGTTTGATCCCGCGTGTTTGTCGGCCATTTTGTTCAGTTTCAGTAAATTCTTCCGATGGAGAGGTTGTCGCGCGCTCCCGTCATCTTCCGTCCGTGCGAGATCCGCGCGGTCATTCGTTTTTTGACTTTGCAGAACAAACCGCTGCGAATATCCATCTGAAGCTCATGGATGTTTATGGCAGTGATGTGATGAGTCGACAACTGTCACGAAGTGGGTGCTGATACTCACGGCGAGGTAAGGAGGGGGAGAACATCGGTGATTTCTGACGACCTTGTGCAAAAAAATTGAAGAACAAGTACGAAATGACCGCCGTGTAACGCTTGACGACCTTCACGAAGAATTTCCTGACATTTCTCAAAGTCTCCTTGGTGATATTGTGCCGGAAAAACTTGATTACAAGAAGTGTGTGCGAGATGGGTGCCCCGGAGCACCGTCATAATCGCGTGACTGCCGCGCGGGAATTTTTGGATCGTTTTGCACAGGAGGAAGAAGCTTTTCTGGACTCTATCGTGTCGGTGGATGAGACGTGGGTGTGTCACTACAGCCTAGAACCCCAAAGACAATCATTTTAATCTTTCCCAGTTACCAAAAGGTTCAAAATACCCCTTCAGCCGGAAAAGTCATGGCATCTGTTTTTTTTTTGGGACTGTAAGGGCGTCCTTTTGGTAGATATTATGCCTAAAGGGACTGCCATTAATGCAGAGGTTTACTGCAATACCTTAAATAGCTCCGCTGAAGGTTCTGAATGATTCCTAACCCGAGGAGTCAGCCTCCTGCATGACAACGCAAAGCCCCAAACCGCGCGAGTTTCACAGGAGCTGCTGACATCGTTTGGATGTGATATTCCCACCCACCCCCTCCTTTCACCGACTTGGCGTCTTCGGACTATCGCCTTTTCACTAAGCTAAAGGCGTTTTTGGGTGGGAAACGTTTTTCCAACTATCAGGAAGTCGAGAATGCTGTGAGGAAGTGGCTGAAAGAGCTGGCGTCGGAGGTCTATGACACTGTCATACAAAATCTGGTGCCCCGACTACAGAAATGTATCGATCTTGACGACGATTACGTTGAAAAATAGTTTAATATATTTGTGAAGTATTTTGTGAATTTCAATTAAATACAAGCAATTTCCGATCCTACATAAACGTTGTAATATTATTTTCTGCATGACCCTCGTGTGTACGATGTATATATGAAAGATTCTTGCAGAAAAGTGGTAAGGCAACTCGCAAGAAAATATCCTGAAAATCATGTTCCAGATAGAAAAATTGTTCGCTAATTTATTGAAAGTTACGTGAGATAGGATCTCTCAATGACAGAAAAACATGCCCCGAACCGCCACGTTCTTACGGAAGAAAAGTTAGATGAAATACGGAAATTTCCTATGCAGATGCCGGCAATGTATTGTAGATGAGGGGCATCGTTTTCAGCATCTCTTAAAACATGTTATTTGTTTTAAATACACTATTGTACTTGTTGTCCTGAATCACACCTTCTCGGACTCTCAGGGTGATACGGTGCTGTATTTCCGCACTGTTAAACCAGTCCTCACAGCTTTTACCGTAGGGCCAATGGAACTAAATATTTAAATACATCACAACAGCAATATTATTTATTAATCCACAATTTTTGATAATTAAAGAGCTACCTTATCTTATGAGGAGCCTGCAAGTCACTTGTTGAAGCTTAAAATTCCCTCCGTACCATCATAAGAACTTCTCTCAGACAAAAGACCGAAGATGTTTTGAAGGAAAGGTAGTATACACGTTCAGCCGCACATGCGCAGAAGATTCGTATAGCTTCTCGTGCTTCCCCCCCTCTCTCTCTGCATCTCGTCCCTAAAGAAACGGGCCAGGAATTCAGAAAACAACAATAATTTACGCTTTCAGAAAAAATATAAATATTAAAATAACAATTGTAACTATACGCGCGGTGACTCTTGTCTCCCTTTTTCCAGCGTCTACACTTCCCCGCTTAAACAATCTTGCTGTATATAAGTTGCAGCGATATTTGTTGAAGAGGGGTTTAATTAAATATGTATAATTTTGGAAGGATTAGATTCGTTGTTTAGATTAACAATTGGATTAATGAGTTGAATTAATAATTGGAATCTCGGGGTAATAGTTTTCTTCTTCTCCTCCCCGATGATTGGTTTCCGCTGACTTATAGTTTTGCCATGGCTGTTGAGATTCTGCTGCTGGATACTTTTGTGGTTCCTGTGATCATTGGGGAAGGAGTCTTGGAGATTAATAAGATTTCTCGTTATAGGAGATGGAACACAATTTATTGTTCATAAACTATTCCACATAAAATGTACTGCCGTTGTTTTTCTGGAGAATGTGTGACACTTTCGTACTAACTATGGCGATCACTATGATGTTAACGCACTTTAATACCTCCAAAACGCTGACTCTGATAGTTCAGCTAATTCTGAGACGCAATGCCTACTCAGAACTAACGATACTCTTCGACTGAACTGAACTAAACCGAGAATACCTTTCCACTATAATGCCCCACCGACTCGAACTGAACGGAGAATGAATCTGGATCGACTGCATCTGGGCCACAAAATGACAAGACTAAATAAACATGGCAGCCTGTCGGTCCTTCTTCTTTGAAATGTATTTTTTTAAAAAAATCTAGAATATTTTCTCCCATCTTCGCGTCTCTATTGGGTAATCTGTTTCCCTTCGATTCTTCTCTGCTATATGATTTGTCAGATGGATTACGTGACTTTTTGCATGTAACACACTTACGTATAACATGGAACCGTTAGGATCTCCCTTCCAGAGGTTATCAGCCTGTCTTTTCACCTCCGTATGTAGTTACGCTTGAGCAATATAATAACAGCAAAGCTTTCAGACATTATACAAGAAACGCCTTTTCCACGGACTATGCTATTGAATTCTCTCTAGAAAATATCGGTTCGGCTTGGGTTATCTTTTACAAATATTGTTTATTCCCAGGTCACATTTTATGGCTAGGGTGGATTTCTGCATTCTAGTACAAGAAAATAACATTTTACACACAATAATTCAACATTTGTACAGGAAATAAAATGACACAATACTCATAACTATACGGAAGTTACTATAATTACTCCATATTAAATTTGACAGCTTATAAATACTGTCATAAGTTATAATTGCTTGGAATTGTATGTCATCTTTTTGTCGGTTGTTTCACGCTCCATGCGAATCAACAACCGTAATCAAATACTTTTTAATGAATATGTTTTTCTGCACCTCTATATAATGTATTATTAAATTGTGTGGCTTACTAAATTCGCCATTTGTAAAGTTATTTAAAACGGGAAATAGAACGTGTTATCATTTGTAAACACGCCTTCAAAAAGTTTTAAATTATAAACAAAACAAAAATTGTTGGCCACCAAATTGATATAAATTATATCGCTGATGTGTCTAAAACTAATTTTTATAGAATGTTTAAATAAAATAGTTGGAAATTATTACAGCAGTTAGAATTAGTAAAAACTAGTAAAGCTTTTTCTGAGCATATATCTGGAAACAAATATCTGCTGAGATATAACCCATTCGTTATCGCGGGCAAACAGAGTAAATCGTGGACCCAAGATTTCTGTGTAAAGACATTGTATAGTACTTTTTGAGCTTGCCAGTGCTTTGGTATCCGGTATCGTACTGTTTTTGCTCTGCTCACACATTTCCGTGCCACATACCAGGGTTCTAAGTAAGATTTTCTTTTTCGTTTATAATCGCTGCACCTTTTACAACCAATACCCTCTTTTCACCTGGCAACATTGCAGAGCTATCAGCAGCATCATCTTTCCATAAGAAATTGTCTATCTTTATGTAAGAGTCAACTGAAAACCTGATTCTATTTTGTTTCGTTGTAATTGTGTAACATGCAGCTTTATTTTAGCTATGATGCTTTTGAAATTTGTTATAATTATTACTTCAAAAAGGTAAAAAAACTATACTTTCATTCTAACAAGAATGCGCTTAAATATTACAGCCACGGGTGACCAGAGTCGTTAAGGCGCGGAGACTCGTGAGCGGGAGGTCTGGGGTTCGAATCCCGCCAGAATCGTCCTCCTTGATTGAGGCTTTTTCCAGGTTTTTCAAAGTCCTCATATGCCGGGGATATACTCTAAACTTAGGACTGGAAAGTTTCCTTCCTTAAAAAAAATTCTTTTCCAATATATCATTTCATCTCATATATCATCAGTGTCCACGGCCTGTGTGCCTCAGTAGTAAAAACGGGCGTTAAACGCTAATAAAAAAACTTTAATGTTACTATATTTTATCCATGATTTTCCCCCATTTATTCTAGCTATTGTTATAGAGAAAATCCTAATAAATAATTACTAGACTCCATTACTTTAGTGCGCTTACTTTATATGACGGCAAAATAAATAATATTACGAAATGTATCGTTATTCAATTTAATTTTATTGACATTCCCACTGTGAAATTTTACTTTTCGATTAGTACAGTTACTGAAAAAAAAATCATTGAAAAAAGTACGCACTGCATTTATTTCAAACCAGAAAAGTCCGAGCAAAGCCTACCGGCTAACCTTTGACTTCGAAAAGTTAACTGCCATATATATATACTATTAATGGAATAATAAAAACTTCTAGAAAGCGTAAAATTCATAAAAAAAACACTGAGAATGCAATATGAAAAAGCTGACATAAAATTTCACACTAAAAACCGTAAAATTCAACACTAAAACCACACTATATTTCGAGTTTGGCGCTTGGTCACGTGCTCTTAGCTTAACTTTTTTATATTGCATTCTCAGTATATATATATATATAGAGGGTGCCAAAAATGTATACGTACTTCAAGCAAAGAAAAAACTGTGTTATCATAACAAAACTGAATTCACTATAACAGAAAATGATGAACACTAATAATTTTAGACTTTTACAGTTACAACAGTTGCTCAAAATGTCCACCATTGGCGTCGATACACTTCTGAGTACATTAAGCTACTGATTGAGCAACGTTTGCGAAAGTGTCCTCAGCGATTGCAGCACATGACGTTTCAATTTCTTCCCCAAGTGCTGCCAGTGTAGCTGGGTTTCTACGGTATACAGCATCCTTAAGAGTACCCCAAAGGTAGAAGTCCAACGGAGTTAGATCCGGAGAACGCGGTGGAAACGTCTTCGTACTATTGCCTTTGAACTTCAACAACATTCTCGGGTTTCCAATACCACTTCAAAATTGCTTTCCGCTGTTCAAACGATAATCTTGGCTCCGTTTTGTTGTAGCAACGCTAGCATAACGTAATGTGAGTCACATCTGTTTGCAGAACATCATACGATAATATTGGTTTCATTTGTTCATTGTTGATTTACCTGTCACATAGCAACGCTATCGTAATGTGAGTCACATCTGTTTACAGAACATCATACTACACTTTACTGTTGCTTTTCTGTCCAACTTTGAAATATATTAAATAGACATCTACTGTGAAAGAGTGTAGACATTTTTGGCACCCTCGGTATATATATATTCCCCTTATTACAGTCCTCGAAGAAGCAGTTAATAGTTAAAAAGCAATAAAAACAAGGTAGAGGCACAGCAAGGCTATAAACGAAACTTAATCATCTTTCAGCAAAACTATAAAGGGCAGAGGGTACAGGAAAGCAATTAAACAGCTAAACTCATCTTCCTGAGAACCGAATACCACTCAAGCAATAAAAGTTACTAAGGGTGCGTTTTGCATCAGCAAATTTAATAGGAGATTAATTTATAACTTTTCCTTATGCTTGCAACGATAGTGTGCGGTATATTTGTCTGGAACTATTAATAACAAGTTCCTTAGACATGTATGCAACAAGTAAGCTATTGTCTTGAGTTATCTACCGGGTCTTTCACGGCAGTTGGCGGGTCGGCATTCAGAGCGGTCACTCCCGGAGAAGCGAATGAAATATCCGGTAAATGATTCAAGTTTTCGTAATTAAAACTGCAATACAACGAAAATTAGCACGCATCCTATGACAAGAGGAGCTGGAAATGTCCTATTATACCCACACACTTCTGGCATCTTTTTAGAAAATTGTCATTTGCATACAACAGTTTAATCTTCCGAAATTGAGTCAATTTGAACTTGAAAGCATAGAAGGTATTGTAGCCCACGAATTGCAGGCAGGTGGTATTCGTGTAAATTCTTATATTACAGAGCGTTAATCATATTTGATCAAGGATTAATATTCTTTACCGATGAAGTATGGTTCCATTCATGTTTCGATGTAAAGTAACAGGTATTGCTTGAAGAGAAAATCGGTGAATGATGCGCAGTAAATGCATACAGAGTAATAAGGTCTACCTTTTTTGAGAATACCATAAATGCAGAAAGATATAGGAATGACATATTACCGTTTGTGATTAACCGCCACGGGTAGCCGAGGTAGTTCAGGCGGGGGTCTGGGGTTCGAATCCCACCAGGACCGTCCTCCCTGACTGAGGTTTTTTCCAGGTTTCCGTCAGTCCTCATAAATGGCAAATGCCGGGAAGGGCCTTAAACTAAAGCCTGGAACGTTTCCTTCCTTAAAAAGAAAACACTTTCCCAATATATCATTTCATCTCATGTATCATCAGTATCCACTGTCTGTGGTGTCTCAGTAGTTAAAACGGCTGTCAAACACTATTCAAAAAAAGTGTGTGATCTTTATTTGTGGTGGGAAGTTAAAAATAAAGGTATGGGAGAAACTGAAAATGAATACCAGACAAAAAATTGACTCAATTTCGGAAGATGAACTTATGTGCGTGGATATAGCAGGAAATTCCCTACAACTCCTAGTGCGTGCTTTGTAATCAGTTGCACGGATATTACATCCGCTTTGGCGGAAGTTATCACTCTGACTACCGACCGGACAGCTGCCGTGAAACGATTGAGAAAAACATGACTCAGCATAATTTATTCTTTGTTTATTTATATGAAAAGCTTTGCACTTTTATGATGCAAATTCATTCTTTTTTCCTCTCTGGTTACAAGTATAACTTTAAGCATTGCAATCGAAAGATAATTTACAGGTGAATGTTGCAGTTGCAGGTGTTGCTTTTGCAGTAATTCTTTTGATAAAGAGAAAATCATCACAATACTGGACATTAAGATCAGTTGCTGTTAGATAACTCAATTGTGTATACAGCGTGTTTCACAAATACTTTTAAAAATGTTGGTGACGGGTTCCTCACGCCAAAACAAGGAAAAGGTCCATATAAACATATGTCCGGAAATCCTAATTATTGGAGTTCTTAATGAAAGTTTACCAAAGTAAAAAACAAAACTTAATAAACACAATGTCAACTGAGAAACTCATAATAAATGTTTAAACTTCTTCCATACACACAGACACTCTCGGATCATGAACCATCGCACCCTTTCAAATACTCCCATACGGTGTCAAACGGTTTCGCATGCTTCTACGACACGTTGATGAAGTGTCTCTGCATTGGGAATGTCTACTGCATAAACCAATTGTTTTAGGTGGCCCCACGGTTATAAATCCAAAGGATTGACGAGCAGGCCATGGGACGGGTTCTCCACTACCAATCCATCTGTCATGGTAGATATCAGCCAGTGCATCTCAAACAATGCTATTAAAATGTGCTGGAACTGCATCATGCATAAACCACACGACTCTTCTTATTTACAAGAGCACGAAATAGATATCCTGCCATGGTTAAACACAAAATGCAACACAAGTAAAACGTGAGAAACAGAGTAACAACGAATTTATCCAAATGACAAATGTAAACAAATCTTCTCAGCAACATATGATCATCTAGAATACAATAAGTGCACCAGGAGACTTGTATCAATAATATTATTCGATTACCTAACAAAATGAATTTTATTTTCGGTTACGAACTAAATTTGTTAGATTGTACCTTGAAGTAAAATTTCATCAATAGCTCAAAAATTAGGATTTACGGATATATGCTTATATGGACTTTTTTTGTTTGTTTGGAATAAAAAACCCGCCACAAAAGTTTAAAAGTATTTCGGAAACATCATGCATATGTATGCATATATATATATATATATATGCTAGGGATATGGTATATTATAGAACTATTTTTTTTTCTCTCGCGAACAAGGGACAACACGAAAAATCTAAGATATACGATTGACAGTGCATGGCTTTTTTTTTCCTTTCATGTAAGCGACAGTGGTAAAGAATGGTCAGGAATGTGCGTATGTGAAAATAGAATATCTCCACGACAGGAAAGTACGAGAACACCACACAGAGCTGCGAAAAACAGAGGCGAGGTGAACAGAGGCATTCCCATCGGTGGCAACGAACCGTCGATGTACTTGGAGACTACTTCGAAGGTTGCTAAACACTGTGCATTATTATATACATATCGCCCCTTTTGTCAAACAAACAAAATTATCTGTGTTTTTACTTTTAACATTTTACTTACATACTTTACATACTTACATACTTTACATTTTACTTTTTAACATTACTTTTTCGTTGACTTGAAAACAGCGGAAACGTTTCCTTAAAAGACGCTCTATTTTTAAGTGCTCCAGCCATCAAGGTGTTATGAAATCTCTATGGGTTTCGCAGTCTCAAATTCTGTGTGACATCTTCTCCCCTTTTTTTATTTTTGGTTCATTTGTCTACATCGTTAGTTTTAGGTGTTCGTCTTTTATTAATCGTAATTACTGTTATGAGCTAAATGTTTTTGGCTAGGGGTAAAGTATGGAAAAACAAATAGCTGAAAAAGCACTTAATTAAGCAGGTGCTCAAAATGGCGCTTTCTTTGGTTAACGCAGATTTAAGCACGCTCTTGTATGCTGCAATATGCCTGGTGTGACATGGCCGCATGCTTCGCTAATCAGCAACCTAATTTGTTTTGGGTAATTCCATACGATTAAGGACTAGTGTGGTGGTGCTCCACTTTATCGGAACCACGTTCTCACCCGTTTCATCAGCGGCATATTTTATAATAGGAGCGGCAGATCTTCTTGGAGAAATTGAAGATATCGCGGTCCCGTGAGGTTTTCTTCGAAAAAATAGGATCTATAAGGTGATAATGTAGAATCCCACACCATATTTGACACTCTGTTGCACTCTTTCACCCAGTGAGGGTTACGTGCATATTGTCGATTCATAGTTCCGTTGTTGTGGAACGTGGCTTCGTCACTAAAAAGCACATGCTTAAGACTCCGTCATCAATTTCTACCTGTTGCAATAACACTTGCGAAAACACCATTCACGCTTGGTAGTCACTTTCGTAGAGAGCCTCGTGTAGTTGTAGATGATAGAAATGAAATTTATTGCGGTGCAATATTCTTAAAACTCATGCTTGGTAATGTTCATATCCTGTGCTATAGGTATGCAGGTTGTTTGCAATTACATTACGCACTGTTTTCTCATTATTTATAGAAGCCACTGGAGCATGCCGGATAGGAGGAGGTTTTTTGACTATCCTTGTATCAGGGAGGCGCCTTTCAACCCTTCGAAACGTATCTGTAGATGTTCTTCTTGGAAATTGTTCCTCATACAACTTCTTGGTTTCGCTGTGTTATACCTTGCTTCACCATAGAGTAACAGCATGTCCACATATGACGTATATTGAATACATTCCTATGCACACCTGAGTAACAACCAAGAATCGTAGAAAAATTATAAGCACCTTCAGCAAAGCACACGGAAGGATGATTCATATCAGATTTCGGCGCAACTACCTGGACAATTCGCATTTTCATTTACAACAAGATTGACTGGGTGAAGTTTAAGGCCCAAACACAATGAAAATTAAACCAAGCTAGATACTATGTTTTGTAATGGAACCATTCACAATAAATCACGTAAACATAAAAATAAACCTATAATTAAACGTAAACTTAGAAGGCCGAAGGTTTTGCGTGTACGTCTAACTTAAACTTAAGAAATCAGTCAGTCAGAACACAGATGCTCTGTTTGTACGGCTCTATGGTAGAATTTTATCCGTACACGGAGAACGGAAATCAAATACAACTCTTGCTGCTGCAAGTCGCGAGCGACGGCGGAGAGAGCCGAAGGTAGTGACTTCATAGACATAGCTAGATAATAAGACTTTCAAGCGAATAGTACCACGTGCAGAATGCGCTAAATTTATGTTGATGAATTTTTTTCTGCTGCAATCAAAGGAGATTTGCTCCCATTGCAGTGATTTACCCGTTCCTATCAATTTATATTTACGAAAAACAACTGGGTCCACTTGTTTATAGGATTTACCCGTGGTTAGCGTTAGGTTATGTTATACACGAATTAATTGCGAATTCCAATAAAAGCAGATTTGCCACCGTTACAATATTTTAGCCACCTAACAATCCCCTATCAATTTATATTTAAAAGTTATGGAGGACAACACATAGGTTATATTATGTTTAACAAAAAATAATACATGCTACATTTACACTGTCACAGTACTTCGGCTCTTTCCGATGTAACTCGGTACTTGGAGCAGCTAGCAGCAAGAGTTGCACTTGATTCCTGTGTTCCGTGTAAGGGCAAGTTATGACAGAAAGAACTGATCAGTGACTCTGTAGACAGAATGGCGTCAATGTACAAAAGATTAATTGCATTATAAGAAAGCTATCCTTGCTCATATTACTCCAAGAAAATTAGTTACTGCACTATGCATAAACGCTGCCGCCATTTGCTCAAAAGTAGCCATTTTCAATCAGCTGTTAGTTGATCTTCGCTTGTTCTTATTTTTAACTGTATGTTTGCGTCTTTCATTGTGAATGCCTACATACTACTAAGTTAACGTGTTACGTCTAATTTTATTATGTTTACGTTTAATTTTCATTGTGAATGGGGCCTAATACCGATTTTAAAAACCTAATTTGCGGACAATGAATTTGACTAGCAAAGTAGTGCGGGAACTCCGTTTTCGCCTTGAAGCTTTACTTGGATATTATAGCGCCTCAATTTTTTTAAGCTCCTTTGGAAATTTTAACTTCAATATTAACTTGGAGCAAGCTATTACGTCTTCCATTCAAAACGTTATATATCGTAGATTATGCCAGACTTAAATTATTAACTTATTTAATATCTATGTGACTGAACTATATTCATTATATAGGCGTGTCTTCAATTGGTTGTAGCCAAACACTTTCAGCTTTGCGTAGATCCGCCATTTTCTTTGAAATAATATTGATATTTTATGCATATGATAGATGGCTCTTTCAGTTGGATTTTCATGGAGTGAGTAAAAATGATACAGTAGAATAAAGTTTACAAAATATATAGAAATCGGTGCAGTGCTCAGTGAGAGAGTGCGATATATTTGGAATGGATTTATACCGCAACTACCTTCTGTCCCTTAAGCCACTTATTCACTGAGTTTTCAAGCCATCTTCTGTGTGCGTATAAGTGCGAGGTCTAGAGTGACCCCAAGGCGCACATGTCATTTATTGTGTTGCGTAAATTCCGGGAAAAAATAGAGGCAAGTATTTCACCGATATAAACGAGCATTGAGAGAACTAAAGGGGAATAATTTAGTAAGAAATGTTTAAAAGAACGATTCTTATATACAGATGGTGCCAAAAAGGTATACACACTTCAGGCAAAGAAAAAATTGAGTTAATATAACAAAACTGATTTCACACAAACAGAAAACGATGATTACTAATCATCTTAAACTTTTACAGTTACAACAGTTGCTCAAAAGGCCCAACATCGGCGTCTATACACTTCTGAGTACGTTGAACTACTGATTGAGCAACGTTTGCGAAAGTAACCTCAGCGATTGCAGCACATGCCGTTTCAATTTCTTCCCGAAGTGCTGTCAGTGTAGCTGGTTTTCTACGAATACAACATCCTTAATAGTTGCCCATAGATAGAAGTCCAACGGAGTTAGTTCCGGAGAACGCGGTGGAAACTCAATCGGACCTCTTCGTCTTATCCAGTGCCTTGGAAGATTGTCATCAAGCCGAGGACGCGGGGCTTGTTGCTGTGCGAGGTTTCCCAGATCTGCCTTTATGATCATCGCATACGGTACCACGAGTCTCAAATTTATCTCGAATGCGTGCAATTGCTACTGGCGTTGACGGTTCTGTTCTGTACACACGTCTCCATTGCCTTTGAACTTCAACAACATTTTCGGTTTTCCAATATCACTTTAAAATTGCTCACCGCTGTTCAAACGATAATCTTGACTTCATTTTGTTGCAGCAACGCTAGCATAGCGTAATGTGAGTCACATCCGTTTACAGAATATCATAGGATAATCTTCGCTTCATTTGTTCATTATTGATTTGCCTGTCATGTAGCAACGCTATCATAATGTATGTGAGTCACATCTGTTTACAGAACATCATACTACATGTCACTGTTTTTCGGTTCAACTTTGAAATATATCAAATAGATATCTACTGTGAAAGGGTGTATACATTTTTGGCACCCTCGGTATACTTGATCTAGCAAGTTTTCTTTCTTTCTTTCTTTCTTTCTTTCTTTCTTTCTTTCTTTTTTACCCTGTTGGAAAAATTGACGATACGATTATTGAGTCCTCGATAATATTCTACTTTAACTAAAAGTTGTTCTACTTAGTTCTTAAGTTTCATACCAGGAGGAAGTAGGCAGGGGCTAAATCCAGGAAGCAATCAAATCCAGTTAGTGCACTTTCGCTATCGAGGGTAGGACTGCGCGTTGTTCTAATGACAGAGCTCTTATTTAACCCAACATTGCACTTTTATTCAATTCCTCCATCAAACTTCAACAATGTTGCATAATAGACTACTGTTATTGTTGTGCCCTTATCGAAGTAGTTTATCAGAATGATTCCTTTCGAATCTGGAAAAAAGAAAAGAAGCGGCCATTACCTCCTCACCGAGCTAAGCGGTTCTCGCAGTTTTAACGTTGTTGTCCTTTGCTTTGACTGTCACTTGGTTTCAAGTGTGTAGATGGTGGAATACAAAGTTCGTTCATGAATTGACGCTAAAAGTCCAGAGGATTACACTGCACTGGTGTCCTCAGTTCTGCACAACTTTTTCCAAGTGCACTCATCCCTTATGGTGATCTACACCGGATGTCCTTCATTTTGGTGCACGTATTCAATGGTCTTCAGCACTGGTGCGAATTCTCCAAGAAATTGATCTAATTTGGCTTTGAGCTATAGAGCGTCCATTCCACATGCACGGAATTCACTTTTTTCCATCATTTTTATGGAAGATGCGAAGTGATTTATTCAGATGGATTCAAATATTAATTATGTTTCGCATCTGGCTAAAACTTGTTACACCGTTACAAGAATTATGCTTAACGAATTTCTGTGGTTGCATGGAAATGTACAGGACTTTTCAAGCGATCCTCATATACCACTTCTGCTCCTTTTAATTAACATTCAGAATACCTCCATTTTGCTGGCAACAGACTAATGCTCAATCACAGATTCTGACACTTCGATACATACGAGGGTAGGTCCATAAGTTTCCGGCCTAACCATTTTCTAGGTATGATAAGGACAAAAACTATATTTATTGGAATAAACTTCTCACATCGTTGAATTCACATTTCAATTCCCCCTCCCCAAAATAGTCAGAAGTCTTGTCTGCAAAATGGGCATAAACAGCATCCATCACTTCTTCGTCACATTAAATTCACATTCCTTCCTCGAAGGTCCTTGTTTTGAGAAGAGGAAATAGTAACAGGGAGCTGGATCTGGGCTGTAGGGTCGATGGCCCTTGAAGTCAGATTTCTTCACAGCTTCCTTTGCAACAAGAGCAGTGTGCACAAGCGCATTGTCGTGAAGAAGGCGCACGCCACCACTCAGCTTTCCTCACCTCTTCTCTTTGATGGAAGCACGTAGTTCTGTGCAGTAGGCCAGCATAGTACTCCTCATTTACTGTGGTGTTCCTCTCCTTGAAGTCAATGAAGAATATTCCTTCACAGTCCCTAAAGATTGTGGCCTTGATCTACTTGGTTGACTGAGTGGCCTTAGCCTTTAGAGGCGGTGCTTCGCTAGGTTTACGCCACTCCATTGATTCTCTTTTGGTCAAGGGATCATAGTAGAGGACCATAGTTTCATCTATCATCTGTAACAATGGTTTGCTCCAAAGATGCCTGACAACAGATGACTCGTTGCTGCTTTTGGACTGAGGAAAGAAGTCTAGGCACCCATCTTGCACTAACCTTATTGATGTTTAAATGTTCATGAATAATTCAAAGGACTGTTGTTTTAGAAAGGCCCAACCTTGCTGCTATTTCTGTAACTTTGAACCGCCGATCTTCCATAATTTCTCCTTCCACAAGAGCGTAGTTTTCAGGAGTGAGCACCTCCAAGGGCCGACCTACACGCTCTTCGTCTTCAATGCTTTCTCGAACCATTCGAAAAAAGTCTGGGCCATTCTTTTACGGTAGAATATGAGGGGGATGCTTCCCCATATACATCGTCCAATCGCTGTGTAATTTCATTTGGAGTAAGTGTCTTTTGTGACGAACTTAATAACAACTCGATACTCCATATTTTGAACATGTCACAATCTTCTGCACACAGCCTTCTTTATGCAACTATATCTGAACAAATAAACGCAATGGAATGAAAGTTACAGCTGCAATTATTTACTTAACAGATAAGGGTTTTGTGTCGGCGAGGCCGGAAACTTATGGACCTATTCTGGCATGTCTGTATATGATTATAGCTTCATGCAACAGAGTCAATTCCTCAAACTCCAAGTTTTCAGCCAGTTTTACTCTTGACCTTTCTGAAGATACCCAAGCCCAAAGTTTGGAGTTAAGTATATCCTATGAAACTATACTCAACAATCAGCGCCGGCAAAGCTTTAAATATTTAAACTGGTATGCAATTGTTGCACGACTTAAATTAATGTTTATATCTGTTGATGAGAAAAGTGGCGTGTGGAACTGAAAGCGATGTTCCTGTTGCAGACTGTTTTGTTATTAGAGCGTGTGTGCAAGATCATTGGCCAATCGATAAACACAGAAATGGACCTCTGTTGAATGTGAAACCTGATCTGATACAGATGTGTCTCAACTAACCGCAATCTGCGTCAGAAAGGGGGGGGGGTAGAGAACAAGACTGAGAAGGGCATTCCCTAGAAAGTGAGAAATCGTTGAATGATTCACCTCCAATCATAATACAATATACACAAAGGGGATAAAAATTCTGACTAGACGTTTAGCAAAAAGATTATTAGGAACAAACTTAATTTAAAAAACGGAAATGAAAGAATGTCATATAATAAATGTATGTATAATTTTTTACACTGGACGCAAGCAAGGGTGTTTTAGAATCAGAGCAATCAATTTGATGTAGGTGTACATATAGTTTCAAAGTTATTATAACGTTATATAGATGTAACAAATGCACACACAAAAAACACAAATCGGTTACGACAGTCTATCTGATAGAGATGCATAGAGAAATGAAATTATCAACTTTTGAAATCTTAAACTAAGAGTGTTAGCGTTTTCAAATTATAATTAAGGTTTAGTGTATTGTTCATCAAATATTACTAATGTAGCCCGTAGACCGTATAGTTTAGAAGTTATATCCATGCTTAAATACTTTAATTGCACCACTTTCTTGTAACAAAAAAATAATTAATTATATTTCCTATTTCCTCATAAACTTCACCATCAGAGCCTGGAAGTTTAGGTATTTATTAAGGTTAAAACAGGCAGGCAAAAAGACACTAAAAAAAAAGATATAATTAAAACAGAAAACAGAGAACAATATTATAAATGAAAATAGAATTTGAAGATACTTTAATAATTTTAATCACATAATTAAAGTACTTAAGTTTACTTTTCTGGGTCACAAGCAACAACAATTGTTTTTTTAAGGTATTAATGATGCGCAGTCGAGTTCATTTTCTTTTTATGCGTTTATATATGAATCAGAATAGTATTTCTCTTACTTCCGTACTGAACACATAGTTTATTGGTTTATTGCACAGCTGTACTGCTCTCATTTTCCTTGCTTGCAATTGTTTGTTACATTTATGCAGTTGAGAAGTTACTCCCATCATAAAGTTCCTAGAATTTTCTCGCGCAGATCGATACAAAAGTCATTCGCCAGGACTATTCAAAACTACAGTACTCCCTTCATCCTCTCTATTTCCTGGTATTTGTATGTCCGAGGTAACCGTGCATTCTTTTCACTAATGAAGGTTCTTATATTTAAATAGGTTAAGCAAATGGGTTGAGGGGAAATTTTTAACTACTTGAAAATTAATAAATATATAACAAGCTTCTCAATATATGTTTTTGTGATGTAAACATACAATTTAAAATTTAATTTGTATAACTTTTTTCACTTAGATATATTTGATTCTTTACATGCTTTTTAAAATGCGTAAATAATCGCAGAAAAATCGACAACTACAAAAAAGAGCAAAAAAAAATGTTTTAAACCTTAAATAGGCAACAGAAGCCAAAATAGGGATAAAAATAAAAATTGGCCCTTCCGACCCCAAATATACTAAAACATGTTCATTTCTATCTGACTCTTAAATATATGCACCCAGATAGAAAGGCATTTTGCCTAACTTCCAGGCTCTGTTGATCATAAAATTGTTTTTTTAACTACTATGAAATTATAGAAGTATATATGCTAGATATATTTCTAGAATTTTTAAAACGAGGAGATATGTATTTCACCTTTAAAATGTTAGAATTAACAAATATAAATAAAGGTACTTATAGTAAAAGCGAGGGAAATTTTCGTCACCTTACACTTGGAGTTGTATACAAAAGTTTATCAGTCAGTAACAAAAACTTTTTCTCAAGGATCATTCTGAAGGAAGGAAAACCAGGGAAAAAATTAAACGACGATAAAACAGCAATGAAAGCATTGTATATGTAACTCACACTAACAATTTATAAGGGACATTTAAATATGCTATTGGGACTTTAAAAATACGTACTGAAGCATACGATGCATTTTACAACACAGGAAATATTTGAACAATTCATAATTTTCTATATAAGTTTAGCAACAATTTTCTGAACAATTCCCTCGTCTGTATACTTATATTTACGTGATTTAACTTAAGCAAAACGCCTACAAAGAAGTCACTCATAGAGAGATCAAGACAAAACCTATCTTGATAAGCCCCACCCCCCTATACACATGTGCGTGCGCGCCAAAGCTTTGAAAAACAGCACACATTTGTTACAAACAATACTGTTCCTTTTTTTTTTTATACTAGAGCAGCTATGTTTCCCAGACTTTCAAGTTTAACTAATTTAATAGTTAAATTTTGAATGTCTAATACTTTCTTTAAACAATCTTCTAGACAGAAGGGTTAGAAATATAGAAATTTTTAAGTAAAGTATGATGTTATGAACAATATAGAAATAATTTCACTTTATATAGACGTGTCTTAGACAACTAATTTCATACAGAGAACCCAGGCTCACAAACATAAAAGGTCGAAGATATTGGCTATTAAGATAATTGCATTTTGGTGCTCAGAAATCCATATTAAAGCTAAGCGGCGTTAACCTTTTATTAGAATGACTCCTTTAATATCGAAATAAATATGGTTGTTAATAAACAATGAACTGCATTTTCATAATTCAGTATTAAAATAATATGTAAAATTTCGGGTAAACACATGATTGTGCCACTGCATTAACACACACACACACACACACACACACACACACACATATCGAGTGATTTGTATATACAGAACTAACACATTCTTCTTTATTTATTCGGCTGGAAATTTATCCCAAGTTAAACGTTAAATTAAGCGGGACATCCCTGTCGCGAGATGTGCAGATGTTTATTCTTTATTCCTTATTGTTGGCTTTTATGTTTGGCAGCTGTTTTCGATATTTGATTCTAGTTGCTGTGAAAATGCAGTGAACATTAAATCAATGTCTCTTTCTTGTGAATGAGTAATGGACTACGAATTCAGTTACAGCTACTCGAAGGCCAAACCAGAGAGAATTTGGTGTTTGTAATCCCCCCGAAAGAAACACAACATGTCAGTAGTAAACATCTGGATCTCTGGCGAGTGAAATAGGCAAACATCGTTTATTTAGACTGCCTACGGTTGTTATGGATGTCCGGGCAATACTGCAACGATTACCCCTTAAGTCATTAAGATGTTTGTCACAGGGTACATCTACTCAATGTGTTCGAATAGCTGCAAAAAGTGCTCAATTTATTGTTTAATAATATAGGTATTTGAAAAACCGTCTTTATTACATTATTATTATTGATGAATGCAATAGACCAGGGCAAGTGCATATAAGAAAACTCTGAAAGATCGCTCCTGCAACTTAGCTATTGGGATCACAGTCACTTGCTAATATTTCCAGAGACGCTTGATTGTGTCCTTGCTGACGATCTCTTGTATCTACTCGAGAATGGGACACTGTAACAGAAATATTATGCATTCATGTGGATGGCAGCTGTAATGATTCAATAAATATTATATGTCCCATTGTCAACTACCAGTTTGGATTGTGTTTATAATACTAACTGTCAAGGCTGACGTTTCACACTTTTGTTCCTTTGCTCTCCATTTCTTTTGATTGGATAAGATATTATTAAAACTTCTACATTTTCATAACAAACTGGAAAAATAGAAGATAAAACTTATTGTAACTAATAGCTCCTATTAACTACAGAAATGTAACTTTTCCTAGGCAACTATAGTGACAGAAGATATTACTTATCCTACTACATTAATTTTTTTCCTGGGTTAACAAAGCCGTTTTGCTAATATTCTTTTAGTTGTTTGCAGCAGTGCATTTTCTATCTAAGAGATTATTTTGAGGAAGAAATAAATATAATCATTCCAGTGCTCCTTGCAAATAGAATCACCGCATGTTGCATGGCAATTTTTCATTAAAAATCCTTGAAACGCATAAAAAGGAATATATTTATTATCACTGAACTTGAGGATGGTTCTCGATGTCCTAGAAGAGAAGTTGCAGAAGAACTTGCTGCAAGTTTTCGCAGTAAAGTTTTGCTCTAAGAGATCTGTTATTCCGGGCTTGGGAACCCGAATTCCCAGCTTCTCCACTTTGTTTATCTCTTTTGAGGATTTGACGTTATAGGGGACGCTTAATAGTCAGTTATGTTTCCTTCCAGAGCCAATTGCTGATTGAATTCTTCGAACATAGTGCGGCCTGTTGTCGAACAGAACAAGAATTGCATACACCAATCAAGAGACGGTTCAGGATTCATTCATTCACAAACATTCTATGAAACAATAGTTCCTCTATACAAACTCCACGGAATTGTGTGCAATTCTTATTTGTTCGGCTCGCTCAAGCATCTGAAAGATCAACTATTTGCATCGGATGTTCAAGAACAGACTTTTTTAAGAAGACATACAACCCGCAACAGCTGAATCGGTGCTTCCAGTAAGCTGGAAAGTGTTTTGTTGTCAGAGAAACTCGTTTAACATTTTCACTTGAGCACAGCTTTTAGAAACAGTATAAGTATTAACCATATCTTCAAACGTGTCCACTTCATTCTTTCTGAAAGTATACTGTTCTACAATGTGTGCGATTTCTTTCTTGTTTAATTATTTTCCTTCATCTGATGTGACGGAAACCAAATATGCTACATCTGATTGTAAACTGAGTTAAATTAGCTATAACATTTATGTACATTTTTGCCTCATATGGCCTAAAAATAGACTTTTCCATCTTTTCATTGATCCAATTTCTCTTTAAAAGCTTATCTCAGAGATGGTTCTATATAATCTGCAACACATGATACATTCATTATCGAAATCTGTAATGGAATATAATGGACGACGTCGTCGACGTAGATATTTGTCGTCCTAGACGTAGACGTGACCAACACCACTGCAATATGCTCAGCTAGTTCAGGGTTTGATAATTGATGTTTCTAGGGTGAAAGGAGTGTAATTTTAAGCATAACAAAATTTAAATGGATAGAAATCTACGGAGTTTATTGATGTTTTATTATTACCACAACAGTCACTTTTTTCCAATTACGATATTATCTGAGGATATAATTATATGCAGACTAAATACGAGACAGACATGTTATAATTTATATTTCTCTCCCGAAAACTGTATATGGATATGGATATGGATATGGATATGGAGAGACATGTTATAATTTATATTTCTCTCCCGAAAACTGTATATGGATATGGATTCACAGTCGTAATTCCTATCATTTTACCACAAATAATTTTGTAATTTCTTCCACGAAATGTTAACTGCTGCTTCTCTTTATGTAATGTTAAAATATTGTTTCTTTATACGGAGAAAAAACCACGATTTATGCTAATGGAGTTTAAAATACAGCTTCTCTCGACTGTATTCAACGCATAACTAACAACTTTTAAGATGAAAACGGTCACTTATTACAATAGTATTGTAATATTACTATACATAATAGAGCATTATATTTTTAATATACGTATACTAAGCGAATGAAATTCGGCAATTTCTATTTAGTCGCAACAAAGCTGTCTGTCTCGTGTTTCATTCTTGGTACACATTATTAATGTTATGCTTGCCATTGGTTGATTCACTTAGTATTATAATTTTCTTATCTGTAGTTTAACCGTTTCATATTCTTGGCTATGTATGTGATCCTTTGAACCGTTACATTCGTATATTATAAATATTGTCATAAAGACTAACAAACAAACATTACGATATACATTGTAATAGCCCTTATCTGATGACAATTTTTCAAATGACCTTACTAGATTTATACAGTTTAAAACATATTGCCAACTAATATTTGTCATTTGAATGAAAAATTAAAGTCATTACCTAATATTAAAACATGTGCAAATGAAGTTATTAAATTTAAATGATTAAAAACATAATATCTATGAATGTTTGGAGCTTTAAATAAAACATCATGGCCTTTACATTACGTAATAACATACGTAAATGAACTTCTTAAATTAACATAACTATATAGCTATTACTATTAAATGTTTGTGACTTTAATTGAGCATTAATTGAGTTTACGTAATATACAAACATATGAAAATGAACTTATTAAAATAATGTAATTAAACAACTGCTGTCAATGAGTATTTGGGGCCTTAAATCGGATATTTTCCGTTTCAAGTCTCTTTCACTCCTTTTGTTTAATGTGCAGACCATAATCAGAAAAATCCTCTTGTATGCCTAGAGTCATTTACAATTCCTGTTATCGAGGGTGGGATTTGGGTTGGATTCGTCACCACTGAAAACAAGCGAGACAATTTTTTGTTCTGTGATATATTAGTTCAGACATCTGCCCTTTTGTTAGCCAGATTGATTTAAGGTAAATTTTATAGCGTATTTTTTTTTTATAAAATCCACATAATTTAGACAGGAAAACCACCAAGCTACGTATCGCCGCTGGTCAAGGTTAACACAAGTATTTCCGGATCATTTCATTAATGCAGCACGAAAGAGAAGGTTAGTTTCTGCTACCTGCAGCCATCCTTTTTTTTTTTTTATAAATGGATGGAAAGGGAAAAGCAGGGGGACGGGATCATCCTGTGATTTACTTATTTTATCCTTTGAATTCGGTAATATTTAATAGGATTTTTTTTGTTAAAGTGTTTTAATTATTCATTTTACAAAAGAGTAGAAAGAGAAAACTCTATCATATTTGCAATTTGTTTGAATCTTTTTGTATTTGAACAGTAGTAAAAATAAAGAAACAAAAATTTCCAGCAGAATTGGTTGTATGACAATGGTCCTAAGCTCAAACGGATGGAACTAGGTGAGGCGTTTGGAGGAAAGATGAGGCAACAGTCCCCAAGACACTTTGGGATTATTTGCAACCGTTGCTCCGTTTTCTAGAATACCTTGCACCAAGGTGCGGAGAGACGAGGTTAATCACAGTGTCAAAACAATTTCGACATCAAAGCCTCTTTTACTACCCCTCTCCAGATGGGAGTTTCAATTAGATCTTCTATCACGTTTGTTGTGAAAATAGTGAGAAAGAATACATTTTCAAGTTTTAATGACCATTTCATTTCCTTCGCAATCTTTTCTTTAGTTATCTTTAGGAATTCTTTTCATTTTAATTATTATTATTATTATTATTATTATTATTATTATTATTATTATTAATTTTATTTAAGATCAAATCCACGGCACAAATTGAAATTTCCCCTTTGTGAGAGAAACTCTGGATTAAGCATTTCCAAAACGTTAACTGGGACGAACTGAAGACTTGGCTTCTATGTTCCTAACGTCACACCGTTAGAATTCTTTTTAGCGAATTCCGAAGGAATTCCGTTGTATCCATGAAAATATTTTTTAAATATTTCTTTAAATTTCCATCCATCTTACCTACTAGGGAGCTAAAATGACAATCTTTTTCATAGTCATTTTCGGTACCTAGATATGAAACTAGTGAAATGAGATTATTACGGGTGGGAGTTTGCCTGAAACCCAAAATTGAAAAATGGCTTTAGGGGTACTAATATTTATTTTTTCGCAACGAATCTCGATATATACCATTTAACTAAAATAAAAAAACAGTTTCTGAAAATCAAGGAAATCGGGCCATTAGAGTGGCGATATATTTGAAAACTGAAATTTAAAGCGCGCTCTAAAGTTTAATTTTCTCTTAATTATTTCAAATTAAATGAAAAATTAACTAAGCTTACAAACTGTATTCATAACAAGTATATATTTTATATTTAACAAAAGCATTGTTTCTAAACCCAAGAACCTCAAGCCGGAAAAAAGAGTCCTCTGAGTAAAATTTGTCGGCCGTTTCACGCCCTGGTTTGAATGGGACGCTGATGACCTGAGCTGTTAAAGAGCGTGCGTAAATAAACCAGATCCAAAAACATTGTTGTGAAGATAGCAATTCAGAAATATTAATTTTATGTGTGAGAGAGAGAGAGAGAGACAGACACATATACACACACATAATTATATTTATATGTAAGGGCGCTCTGTAATAACATTCAGAAAAGGTTTGCATTACATACTTTTACTACAATAAAAATTAAATTAAATTCCAAAGCCACTGAAAACCGATGGAACTTTCGCTTGTTTATTGTTGATTATGTATATTTGCCTAGTACATTATACTTGTTTTTAAATAGTATAAAATGTTTTTGTTTTATTTACACATTTAAACTTGTTCTTAAATATACAAGATTTCTTTCTGTTATTTTTCTCTATTTTAGAGAATGTAAATACGATACCAAAGGCTCAGCTCATAAACTTGGCTACATTTAAAAATGTTTTAAAATACCTACACAATGTAGCTTTATCTGAAAGTGATCATATATTTTATATAATTAATAGTATACTATTAGTTTTGTGATTTATTCTCAAATATAATATTAATTCTGAAAATGTGATTTCTCTTTTATAATACTTGCAGATTGAGAGAACTCTAATTTTGTTCACTTTACTTTTTAAAATTTGAGTAATTTCATTATAGACATTTAGTTTGTTATGCCAATACCACACAGTAACGTCATAACTGATTTCATTAATTAATTACGGAATAATTTGAATTGTATATTCTTTTTTAAAGTTACAATACTTGGCGAGGAATTCGCTTAGTTTATGCAGTTCCTGCGTGACGGACTTTTTTTTTATACTGTGGGACTACGTGAAGAACAGTTTACCCACAAAAGTGCGGGATCTTCGAAATCTCCTTGCCCGTGTGTGTTCTTATCGTCAATTCGTCATACTATAGCCTACCTGAACGGAAAGTGATTACGGTCTATACATTCATTATGGAGTATGTGGAAGTGATAACTACATCTTAGCACTTTATACAGGATGGGCCCAAAAATTTGGGGATGAACTTTGAGAGATGATTCTTGATAAAACAAGGAACAAAAATGGTTGTGAAAATTTATGTACAAATCTTCCGCACTAGACGTCAATTCTATGTAACATATACACTAAATTTATGTGTATTGTCTTTTTTGCCGAACAGTTCTAGGTGCATAAATGTTAGAATGACCAAATTTTGAACCAGAAACAAGCCGAGGTCATATCCACAAGCGATGATTGATTTTTTTTGCTTGATTTATTTATTTACGGACCCTCTTTAACATCTCAGGTCATCAGCGTCCCATTCAACTCAGGGCCTGAAAAGGCCGACAAATTTTGCTCAGAGGCCTCTCTTTCAGGTTTGAGGTTCTTTATTGTGCCGTAAATGTACGACACGGGACCCACGGCTTTACTTCCCTTCCGAAGGAAGCCATACTTAGGATTTTTACGCCTCGAAAAAATACATCGGTCCTGGCCGGGTTCGAACCCGCGATCTTGGGTTTAGGAGGCAAGTATGGTAACCATCCACAAGCGAGTGCGAATGGGAAAGGCCGCACAGATCGTTTGAGGTATATAATGCAATCACATTGTAAGATTTTTACAAGAGTTTATCATCGTTTCTGTGAGAGAGGAAATTCGATGATACCGTATCTGATTCGTACACCTGGCTGGATGAAACATGCTCTACATGACGTTATGGATACCCCTCCCATCTTCCATCACTGTGGAGGAAGTCATAAGACTGTTTCGGCTGACATGCATGAGAACACGAGAGGGAAAAATTTGTCGCTGGTTCGTGCAACAGAAAACTGAAATTATTATTACATTTCTAGCACCAATCTGGTAGGGATGGAAAAATCAATTTCCACAAAAGTCATTAGCGGGCTGACTAGGCATGGTTCAATCAAAGTTAGGGCTGGGATTCTCGGTGACTGCGTACTGGAATCCCTTACTCTTATGAACCGTCACATAGGCTGATGGTATCTGCGGTTCCTGTGGATTACATTTCCTTATGCATGAAAATGTACCGGTAACAGATGGTGCATGATGGGGCTCCAACACATTTTCATGTGGAAGCAATATCTAGGAAATACCTTCTCTGGCAAAGGGGTGGTCAAGCAAGTTCTGTTGCATGGTCCGCTCGATCACCGGACCTAAACTCCCTTGAATTTTATTTGTAGGGCCATCTGAAAAGTGTCATATTAGCTGAACAAAATGTCCATAATGTGAGTCTGTGAGGCTCTTCGGAGACAGCACGAGTCAGTTCAGGATGCGAAATGTGTATATTTCCATTTAATGTAGGTTTTCCACAAATATGTTTGCTACACTGCTATGCAATGTGCTAATGTAGTAGTGGTAGTAATAGTAGTAGTAATAGTAGTAGTAATAGTGGTAGTAGTAGTAGTAGTAGTAGTAGTAGTAGTAATAGTAGAAGCAGCAGCAGTAGTAGTATAGTAGTAATATAGTAGTAATAGTAGTAGTGGTAGTAATAGTATTAGTATTAGTAGCAGTAGTAGTGGTAGTAATAGTAGTAGTAATAGTAGTAGAAGTAGTAGTAATAGTAGTAGTAATAGTAGTAGTAATAGTAGTAGTAATAGTAGTAGTAGTAGTAGTAGTAGTAGTAGTAGTAGTAGTAGTAGTAATAATAGTAGAAGCAGCAGCAGTAGTAGTATAGTAGTAATATAGTAGTAATAGTAGTACTGGTAGTAATAGTATTAGTATTAGTAGCAGTAGTAGTGGTAGTAATAGTAGTAGTAATAGTAGTAGAAGTAGTAGTAATAGTAGTAGTAATAGTAGTAGTAATAGTAGTAGTAGTGGTAATAGTAGTAGTAGTAGTAGTAGTAGTAGCAGTAGTAATAGTAGTAGCTGCAGTAGTAGTAGTAATAGTAGAATAGTAGTAGTAGTAATAGTAGTAGTAGTAGTAATAGTAGTAGTAATAGTAATAGTAGTAGTAGTAATAGTAGAATAGTAGTAGTAGTAATAGTAGTAGTAGTAGTAATAGTAGTAGTAATAGTAGTAGTAGTAGTAGTAGAATAGTAGTAGTAGTAGTAATAGTAGTAATAGTAGTAGTAGTAGTAGAATAGTAGTAGTAGTAGTAATAGTAGTAGTAGTAGTAATAGTAGTAGTAGTAGTAATAGTAGTAGTAGTAGTAGAGTAGTGATGGTGGTGGTGGTGGTGTTGGTAGTATTACTATTAGCAGTAGTAATATTTATTATTCCAGTTAAACTAGGTATATGTATTGCATATCTGAGTCGCAAGACCGTTTATGTTCTTGTAAAATACTTCATTTGTAAAATTAATTCCAATAAAATTAAACAACAACATTAAAAAGAACGCACTCACACACACACATGTAATAGATATACATACAATAATTCTGGTATTCATATAAATTTTTTATATTATTTATGTACAAGTTTATAGAATTTTCTTGTCCCTAAAACTATGTCTCTTACTGCAAGTCAAACATGAATCCGGGAAATATTTTATCCATGCGCACCTGATGTGCTAATGTAATAATTTAAATATTGTGGGTTCAATTTCATTTTCTGTTTCTTATCTAGTCAAGAACCACCCACCTACGTTCGTTTCCATATTTTTGAATGTAGGCCAGTTTTAGTACTTGAACCATAAATAGCTAAAACTCCTTTTATTTGCTTTATTAGAATTCACTTTTATTTTACAAAAGATACAATTGTTGAAATCAGAGTCTTATGTTGGTTTAGTTTTTATTTACTTTCTTTTAAATATACGGTTTCAGATCTTTCGTCTGTGGAAAATATTCCGGAAATTCAAATGTGTGGCTTTATTTGCCAAAGTAACATTTTCCTTATAATTTTTGTTGTCCACATCCTCAATGTATTTTTGAATTCTTGAACTTCTAAAACCACCTAAAATGACTTAAATCCGCTTTTAGTCAAACATCTGTTATCGGAGCAAAGAGGCAGACAGAAAGTGGATGGACAGGTAGACAAAAAGGCAACGTGGAAGATAAATAGCAAAGTAATCTCATACGCCAGCGTTTTCATTTCTTGGAAATGAGGGCAAGGAAGCTGACAGATGTAATTTATTGGTAGACTTCAGTACCTTTGAAGAAGCAACAGTCATCTGTTTAGCGTATAATAACAAGGTAAGCAACAAATCAGATAAAAACTAAATCTAATTATAATCAGTACATCCGCTGAGCTACGCCATCATTTCTTTATGTACAGTGTAGGTTCGTTGAATATCAAATGCTTTCAGAACGTTCTTTGTGCCGTTCGCAGCTTCTTTTACAATACGAAGATTTCAGAATAAATCATTTTATGGGAAAGTAAATCAGGCTACAGGCTATTCCAATCGAGTCTTCAGCTGTTAGAAAAGATGCCAACAATGTAATTTTTAACATCTGTGTCTAGTGTTACTCATTTTTATGGCAAAGACTAGAAAAATGCGACTCATTAATTTTGAATTAAATTGTTTGCCAAAATACTCTCGTTCAGGTGCTGCCAGTTAAGTAAAATATTTCTGTTTTTTAGTTTGCATCATTTATTTGTTAGCGAATTCCTAGGAATGTAAGCTATTGCGGTTGTGCCCATGAAACAAATTTTGACAATTTCTTGAAATCTCCTTCGATCCTACCTACTCTTCACCGAAAGTGACAATGGAAAAAAACTGTACGATACTCGGTACATAACAATTAGTTAACAAACGATTTGTCGAGTTCGTTAAGAAGCAAAATTGGGCCATTGGGGTAATGGTTTAACCTAAAGCTAAAATGTTTTTAAAAAATTGAAAAATCGTTCTAGCAGTCGCAATTTTTTGTTTTTCTCAACGAAACTCGGCATATTTCTTTCAAATAAATTTATAAATATAGTTTCCGAAAATCAGGGTAATCAGGTCATTAGGAGTGGGCGTATACCTGAAAAAATAATGGAAATAAAAGCGAAATATAAAAATCTATCTAGCGGCATTAATATTTGCTTTTTCCCAAAGGAAAGTCCTTATATGCCATTTAAATAAAACAAGAAAAATGGTTTCTGAAAATTAGGAAATTTGGTCCATTAAGAGTAGACCTGAAACCGAAAATTTACAATCTAGCTGCACCAACATTTGTTTTTACACAGCAAATCTATGTACCATTTAAATCAAATAAGAAAAATAGTTTCTGAAAAACAGTGAAATCAGATTATCAGGATTAGGGGTTTACCTGAAACTGAAAATTTCAAAATCACTCTAACGGCACCTAAATTCCTTTCTACAAAATTCGGTATCTACCATTTAAATACAATAAGAAAAGTACTGAAAATTAGGGAAGTTGGAACATTAGAAGTAAGGTTATACTAGAAAACGGAATATTAAAAAGGACTCGTGTTTAATTTTTCTCTAAATTGTTTTAAAATAAAATAGGAAATTAATTCAACATATAAACTATTTGTAACAATGCATATGTTTTATATTTAACAAAAGCGTCATCGTGAAAATAGCAAATGTGAAATATTAATATAATATGTATTTAGAATTGTGTTTATATGTAAGAGCGCTCTGTATAACATTCTGAAAATGTTTGCGTTACTTCTTTTTACCACAATAACATTAAAATTAAATTTCAAAGCAAATGAAAATCGATGAAACTTTCGATTGTTTATTGTTGATTGAATATATTTGCTTAATACGTTGAAATTGTTTTTAAATAGTAACATGTTTTTGTTTTATTGAAACATATGAACATTTTTTCTCAGATACACAATGTAACTCGAAACTTTCTGTTATTTTTCTCTGTTTTAGTGAATGTAAAGATGATATCAATGGTTCACTTCATAAACATGGCTACATTTTAAATTTTTTTTAAAAATACCCAGACAGAAGATATAACTTGTTTATGATTGTTCATATATTTCATTTAATTAATAGTATACCATTAATGTTTATGGTTTAACCTCAATAATAATAATAATAATAATAATAATAATAATAATAATAATTCTAAAATGTCCTTTCTCTTTTGTAATACTTATAGGTTGCAAGAGTTCTAATTTTGTTCCCCTAATACCACACAGTAATGCCATAACTTATTTTATTTCATTACTGATAAGGCCATAATTTGGATTTTCTATTTTTAGTTACTCTACCAGGTGAGGAATTCGTTTAGTTTTTGCAGGACTTTTAACTTTTCGGAATTTCCTTGCAAATGAAATATTATACGTTTTAAAATTTGTGCTTTTTTGTAATCATATCTATAATCTCTTCCATTTTGTTAAATTCAGATATTATTAAAATTTATTTTTGCCTCTTTGAATATTCATACTGCATACATTCATGAGAATCTGTCTTGTTATAGGAAATATACTTGCATTTTAAGCTCAAATAGAGAAAACACATTTTTTGACCCGCAATTGATATTACTTAAAAACTAACTTCACATGCAATGCTATACAACATATATGCATTCTTCGTTTATTTGCAGTAGTGAAAGTATAAAATGCTTATTATGAATTGTTGTTCATTGACCACCATCAAAAACCAGATTTAAATCACATGACGGGCCTGTTGATGATTCCATCTTTACGGCAAATGTAGAATTTCATATTCAAGTGTAGCAACAATGTGTCGTAGTCACTTTCAGCATTGCAATAAAGTTTGAGCATAGCGCTTCTTTCTATACCGCTTGGAATTGTGGGAGTTTGTTTTCCCTTTCTTTTTGCTGTAGGTTAACCTCGCTTGTAACATGTTTGATGAAATGAGTAAATGAGTCCAGAGGCGATTGAATTGTGAAAGTGGCGTCATATTGATCATTGATAAAAATGCAAATATTCAAAATAAATAGTAAAGTTAAAGATAAAATTAATTATTTATTATGTCTAGAGTAGAAAAATACAAAAACAAGAAATATTATTTTATGTTTGTACTTTTGATATTAATTTTGAAATATGATATGCCCTTATGCAATACGATAACATAAATTATTACTAAGTAATGTCCTTGTGTCCAAAGAAGAACAGCGTGCAAAAATTCAGATTTCCCAGAGTCTACGACCATTTTTTTTTTTTTTGAGTAGTGTTTAACGCCCGTTTTTACTACTGAGATACAATAGGCGGTGAACACTGATGATACATGAGATGAAATTATATATGGGGATAGGATTTTTTTAAGGAAGGAAACGTTCCAGACCTAAGTTTAGGGTACCTCCCCGGCATTTGCCATTTATGACGTCTGAGGAAACCTGGAAAAAAACTCAGTAAGGGAGAACAGTCCTCGTCGGAATCGAATCAGACCTCCCGCCCACGAGTACGCGCCTTAACGACCTCGGCCACCGTGACAGTTCAATCAAGTATTACGAAGACAATATATGGGGTAATGAAGGGCGGAATGCCGAGTGCAGAAAGGAAGAGAAAAACGAGGCAGGACAAAATAGAAATAATTTTAAAAATTTAAAATGTTTCCAATTATTTTTCTCGAAAATTAGGTTTTGACTGCCATAGGATTATTACATTTTTATTTTTCTCGTTTATCCACCCACAATTAATACATACCGTGAATAGCTAATGTAAACAATTGCTTTTATTTTTTCAAAAGAGGTTTTGCATGCGACTATTATTCAAAGACATGTACTCTGTTACATATACTGGTAAAGTTGAAATAAATGCTGCCCAATAAGTTAAAACTAAAACATTTTGTAATATGAAGCATGTTAATATGTGTAAGATAGGAAACAACATGTAAAATTCAAAGTTATTACCTTTTTCAAGTTATTCACCAGTTGTGGGAAAGCAAGATATATATAATACATATTCAATAAAAACAGCATTTGAAAGTCACAGCGATAATTGTGAGTATTCAAAATATCATTGATGCACCAAGTCACGGGACATTTTTAAGTAATATGAAATCGGTCTTGGAGGTCTAATGGTAACCATACTTGCCTTCTAAACCCAAGATCGCGGATTCAAATCCGGCTAGGATTGGTGGATTTTTTCGGGCGTAAAAATCCTAAGTATGACTTTCTTCGGAAGGGAAATAAAGCCGTAGGTAGCTTGTCGTACATTTACGGCAGTAAAAGAACCTCAAGCCCGAAAGAAGAGGTCTCTGAGCAAAATTTATCGACTGTTTCACGCGCTGAATTGAATAGGACGCTAATGATCGGAAATGCTAAAGAACATCCATAAATAAACCACATAAATATGTAATATGATACTATAATCTTTTGGATATAGGAAAAAATGTGAAGTAATGTGTAAAATATGTGGGCATGGGCCTTCGTTTAAGCACATAGATTATTATTGTTGTTATTATTGTTGCTTTTTGGCAAACGATCATTTATAATTCTATGTAGTGTTTCCCAAGCGATTTGTGAAACAATGAAATAACGGGTTAAACAAGTCAAATAAGATAAAAAACAAAATACAAACATGGCTGTAACTGATAGAAACTCAATATTTGCTTACATTTTATTGATCGAAAACAGCATGGTGTAGTATAAGCATGGCTGTCTGCGTGATACAGGTAAACACATATTTTTATTTATTTAATTACTTATTAATTCTGGCAAAGCTAAGGCCATTAGGCTCTCTCTTCCGCTCTACCAATCTAATAACAATAATAATAATAATAATAATAATAATAACACTAAGTTTTAGCAACAATATTGAAATTATAACATTAACAGCAACGTTGACAATAGACATACACATATAAAACTATGTAAAACATATGTAGATACATAAATGTATGCAAATACGTAAACATGCATAGTGGAAATGAATATTGAAAAATATTAACATAGGAAGAAGATAAACTCAAGCACTAACAATGAAAATTGTTATACATATCAATATGCTAATCATAAAAGTGGCGTCGGTCGTGGTGGTGTAGTGGTAACCATACTTACCTTCTAAACCCATGGTCGCGAGTTCGAACTCTGCCAGGATCGATGGATTTTTTCGGATGTAAAAATCCTTAGTATGGCTTCCTTCGGAAGGGAAGTAAAGCCGTGGGTCCCGTGTCGTACATTTACGGCACGATAAAGAACCTCAAGCTTGAAAGAAGAGACCTCTGAGCAAAATTTGTCGGCCGTTTCACGCTCTGAATAGAATGGGACGCTGATGACCTGTGATGTTAAAGAGCGTCCTTAAATAAAAATGGCAAAAATTACTAACAAAACATAAAAATAAAAAATCCTAAAAATACTATGGAGACAAAAACATTTATGATAGTAATAACACTAACCAACAATAGAATGAATAATTTTAATGCAGGATAAAACAAATAAATACCTGTATTTTTTGTAACAAAAGGAATCTAAACCTAGAGTAATCGATTATTTCTAATAATATTAAACAATTTCTTATGAAATACTCCTAAAGTTCGGCAGTCTCTGTGGCAATGCATTCCAGAGACGGGCAGTGGTGATGAGTAAAGTGATGTAATAATAGTACATGCTGGGATTCAGGATGTGTATTAGGCTATGAGAGGAAGATAGATATAGAAAACGAGGAGATAGATAAGACGGAGAAGATGTGTGGATAATTGTGAAAAGTAGTGTCAGACAATGAATGTTTCTTCGGTCTTTCAGACGGAACCGAGACAGCATATCGAGGGAGGGTGTTATTTGATCGAACAGACGCACATCGCAGATGTAACGTACGCACTTATTGTAGTTTGGAATGTCCTCGGTTTGCATTTATGTTTTAAATTATTAAAAATATTTCTGGAAATAGCATTTTAAACAAGCAGACCATGATACAAAATCGTCTAGAAATTCACTTTAGATATTTCTCGTAAAACTTAATTTCTGTTATTTTAAGCACTTGTTGCATTAATTACTTGGTAAACTGATGGGCATTTTTGTTATTAGTCATCACGCCATTATGTGGTTGTCATCTTGTTTCGAACTGAGTCACTTCTTCGGCTGACCACCTGGACGCCGTTGATACACTTCACCAAGTTGCACTGCCTCAGCCTGCATAGAAGACAAAGCTAACAAGGCGCGATTGTGGGGCCGTTTTCTATACAGAAACCAGTCTCACTTGCTTGACCTCCATCTTTTCGGCGACTGCAAAACGCCTATTGAGCTGCTGGTAATGACCCACACATGCATGATGTATTGCCCTATCTGTAATTTACTGCTTTCTTTTTGGGTTCCTTCATCGATTCTACAAAAAGAAGCAAGGCTTTACAACGTACACGCAAAAACACGGCACGGAAACACGTTTAGGGTTTGTTCATACAAATGGCGGATGATGGGCAGTAATCATATGGCCCAGCATCCGCCTCTGGACCAGTGGAGATGTTTGGCAAGCCCCTTTCATTGTCTCGCTCTCGTCAATCATTTTGGATGTTGCACTTGTTGATTTAAGTGCAGGCCTACCTGAAAGGCTCACAGGCAAAGTTTTTTCTACCTGTAGCTACGACGACGCTGTGACATAACAATGACAGAGTACCACCTACAATTTTTTAAATGCAATCTCCTTTTCCAGCAATTCTGTTCCAACTCCTGAAATATTCCTCGTCAATGTTGTAAATGTGCCGCTTAATTTTGCCCCTAGTTCTATACCTGATAGAATAGTTTGAATCCATTACAAATCCAATGGAAGTAAATCTGAAGGGAATATGATAACAAGACAGCAATACCTGCATAATTCAGCCATTTTTGTGATAACTCAGCGAATCTTTATCGACGAAACTGTTGTGCATAGTTTCCGATTATAATTTCTGGAACTTGTGTTCAAAACTAGACAAGCCCACAGTTTTACGAAAATGAGTTAATGGTGTTTTAGGTACAATATCACTGGGTTCTAATTGCCATTTGTATAGCATTTCGATAAAGTTGACAATCCCATAGAAAAATGCCATTGGAATTAGAATTTTTGGCCAAAACCTAACATGTTCCCTAGCAACTTGAAAAATTAAACGTTTATACTGTTTCAGTCAATGCTAAGCAAGAGGTGGGTGGATACATTTTTAAGTATTATTTTTTTTAAACCAAAATTAAACGTGCCCCTTTTATGTTATGTCTTGGGAAATCCTTTACTATTTTAAACCTAAAGTGAACATGCCCAAACAATTTCCAACCAATGCTGAACAAATTTTACCATACCAATCAAAACTGAACATCTCTTATTGATTTTTTCAGTAGCCCAAGAGCATTTTGTATGACTTACAATATTAATTGTATGTGACACCTCAATGTGGTCACAACCGCCACGGGTGGCCGAGGTCGTTAAGGCACGGACTCGTGAGCGGGAGGTCTGCGGTTCAAATCCCGCCAGGACCGTCCTCCCTGACTGGGGTTTTTTCCAGGTTTTCCTCAGTCTTCATAACTGGCAAATGCCGGGGAGGTACCTAAACTTAGGCCTGGAACGCTTCCTTCCTTAAAAAAAAAAAATATCCTTTCCCAATTTATCATTTCATCTCATGTATCACCAGTGTCCACCGCCTGTGGTGCCTCAGTAGTAAAAACGGGCGTTAAACACTACTCAAAAAAAAAAAAAAAAAATGTGGTCACAAATTACTAAGTTTATATTACTGATATTTTTTCAATTTGCTGTAAAATTAGGATTTCTGGATTTTTCTGGTATTGAACGCAAGCTCCAATTTGTCGTTTGGAGAGAAATCAGCAGATTTCCCTTAGCATAGCACTAGGAAAAAAAATTATTCTCCAATTCTTTTTTAGTGTGTCATAGTTATTACAATTTTATTACAATTGATACATTTCGGAACAATTTATAATTCTGCCCATAACAGTTCATGACATTATTGTGACAATGGTAGATCCTTACTGCCTTTTGCAATAATAGCACTTTGTTTACTGTTAATTCCATCTTATTTCACAGGTCATGCTAAAACGCGACAGTCAACTTCTTTGTTAAATTTTGAGCTAAGATAAGGGGGTGTGGAGTGTGGAGTGACCCATTATCATAATACAACTTTTAAACTTAATCCCTAGTTTAGGTTTAAGTTAGATGAAAGTTTTTGAAATTACGAATAAGTAGTTAAGACTTGATTTAGGAAGGAAGCAAGCAAGTTATAAGTAGAAGGTGGACTTTTAGGCACTAAAAACGATGTTTTTGGCTCTTAAAATAATCTCTAAAAAGTACGAAATGTGCACTATAAAACTACAAAGAGGCATTACAAATATATTTTGAAATAATTGTTTTAATTTTAACAATCACTTAATTTGGATCATTAATTTCACACTATAATCCCTCCTTCATTAAGACATTTTCAAATAAGAAATACTTATATTAGATTTTAAATATACAATATTTAAACTTATAAGTTAATACACAGAATTAATAAATTACTTGAATTTGCTGCATGAAAAATGTGTTAGAAAGTGCTCTCATGAAAACCATAATCTCACTGTCTAATACAATTTGTGGTTTGATTAATTTTTCCAACTAAACTATGAAAATATTTTTGTCAAAATAACAATTTAAACGCTAATTTTTAATGAATAATATTTAAAGATACCCTTTTGAATTACAGAAAGAAAAATGTTTGACTTACCGTCACGAGTGGCCGAGGTCTTTAAGGCGCGGACTCGTGAGTGGGAGGTCTGGGGTTCGAATCCCTCCGGGACCGTCCTCCCTATTGAGGTGTTTCAAGGTTTTCTTCCTTCACGATACTTCCTCATAAATGGCATATGCCGGGGAGGTACCCTAAAACTTAGGCCTGGAACGTTAACTTCCTTAAAAATCCTTTCCCAATATATCATTTCATCTCTTGTATCATCAGTGTTCACCGCCTGTGGTGCCTCAGTAGTAAGAATGGGCGTTAAGCAGTATTATCATCCTTTCCAAATCTGCAGATAGGTAACCTAAGCTCTTTAGGTACTCACCATCCCTAGTGTGGCGTACGCGTAGTCAATTAACCATTAGTGTCACCATTTCACTATTGTATTTCAGTTTTGGAGTACGTTTACAGTTGACGCGCCATTTTATATTAGTGTTACGTTGCACCTCTTGCCGTTACGACATAACAAGACTTGAACATTAATTCTCTTCTGTATATGCTCCTCCTATTCGATCGAAAAATTATGTAAATCACACAGAAAAGATTGAGTCAAAATAACACAGAAGTGCTTTATTAAACGAGCCTGGCAAAAGGGGCTTAAAGACTTATTTTGTTGCAGAGATTTTATGCCAGACGACTTCAGTTTTTTGTTAGATTTATTTACAGACGCTCTTTAACATCACAGGTCATTAGCATCCCTTTCGGCGTGAAAGGGCCGACAAATTTTGCTCAGGGGCCTCTTCTCTCAGACTTGAGGTTCTTTATCGTGTCTTCAATGTTCGACACAGGACCCACGACTTTACTTCTCTTCCGAAGGAAGCCATACTTAGGATTTTTATTCTCGAAAAAATCCACCGAACCTGGCCGGGATCGAACCTGCGATCTTGGGTTTAGGAGGCAACTATGGTTACCACTACACCACCAGGACCGACAGGCAACTTGATACTCGAGTAGTTGCTTCATAGCTAATTATATATTAGGGTTAATTTATTTCATGCGATCTTTTTTCACACAAGCCGTGCGTTAGACTAAGGAATGGAACGAGTCAGGAAAAATTGGAGGTCACGGGAGAGACTCGGATTGCAATCCGAAACATATCTCGTTGTTGTTCCAAACATTAACCTAACATAAATGTTAAAAAAATCACATATAACATTTTTCTTTGTAATCCGTGCTTTTGTGTTTTATCTGGTTTGTATAGTTCATCGGGAGTGAATAGAACTTGCTTATGTCTGAAGACTGCAACGATACATTTTTCTTTTGCATTTATAGCCTCTAATAAGGTGAACGCCCTATGAGATCCTTAAAAAGTCTCTTTCGTCCATGAATAAAGCGTATGCAAACGAGCATGAATATGCAATTGCATAAATTTTGCGTAAGAGAGCAAAACGAGTTTCTTTCAGGGCGGCGTTTTCTAAGTGAACTCTTTGTACGCGCATAAATATTATCCGATGCCCATTCTGATACAGTTGTCAGCTTGTAAAAGAGTTTTTTTGCTGCTAATAAATTCAGGGAGATCGCGATGAGTTAAAGAACCAAAGTTGCGCTAACACTTTTGTATGTATACTTTCGGCATTTCCACTTTGATGCCCTTTCCAGGGCTATGCTCCAGACCATAGACATATTAACGTACATAACATATGCATTCGTTACAATGTTAACAAAAGATTAATGGATTAATATTCGGTCGGCGTTGGCTATTTACTAGGGAACAGTAAATACGGCTATTTCGGTCCACACCAAGCACGAACTTCACACTTTGAAGTACCGACACGTTAGCGAAGCGGGCCGAAGGCAAATCAAATTATGTGTATGCGATGCTCTTTTTTTCTTCACTGACTACTTCTACCAAATTCGTTAGGCAAATGTAAATATTCTGTATTCACTTGTTCGCTTTTTTCACCATTCTCAGATTAAGCATCGGTTTAGCAATTGATTGATCAGGAAAAAAAACAAGCCACATTCTATTCCTAAAATCTGCAATGTAAGAATGAATAACAAACTTTTGCCTGCTAGGCGAATGAGATATTAGAGATTGGGCTCAGAAAACGGCAACACAAAGTCATGACGCAGCAACAAAACTCTGACATAATAGTTACAGATAGGAAATAAGATCTGTCATCTGTTAGGTTAATCTGTAGTTTATGGTACACACCATTAAAGGGATTTAATTTTGGTGCTATTTTCAAGCAGGTACAGCAATATTTAGGAGAAAGACTGAGGAATGGTTGTCATATTAGCAAACATTAACAATCATTTACACATAAATGCTAAGGTATAAATATTATCACTTCACTTGCTGTATAATTAATGGTGCTATCTTTTAGCGAATTCTTAAGGAACGTAGTTATTAAAATTGTAACCATGAACAGATTTTTGAAAAAATTCTCCATATCTCCATCCTTCTTATTACAGATCAAAAGTAACGACGAAAAAAATACAACAACAAAAAATGCGTGTGTTTGTGCGTTTGTTAAAGCTCTAGCAAGGGATTTTTTTTCCCTCAAAGAAACTCGGCATATAATGATCAATTAACAAACGATTCGAACCAGCAAAACTGAACCATTAACAGTAGGTGAAACTTAAAGCAAAAACTTAAAAAGCCAAAATATAAAAATCGTTCTAGCGGCACCAATTCTGAGTTATTTCCTGGTAATTGACAGAGTCACTGCTTATTCTGAATTTCTGTAAACTCAAATGTAATATCCCTGCTTTGTCTCCTGTAATAAACTTCACCAATTCGACTTGCCTAGGAATTCGCTTACCTTAGTATGTGCTGTGTGACGGTCTTTTCCTCTTTATATTTCATTTATACCGTGCTAGTTTTTAAAACCCATAATGCAAATCTCACATGTTCAAAATTAAAAACTGATTGTGTTTGGTATTTTTTGTAATATATTTGAAAAAAAATTATTTAAGATAATGTATTTCACCTGATTTTAATGACACAATGTAATATTTAATTGTTCTTTGCATTGTTCAATGGATTATTAATGATGATAAGTGCACTTTTTTACAAAAAAGATAATATACTCAATATTTTTGTTTGAATTTCTTGCATGCTAACGTCTCGTTTCCACAGTATACGAGGGTAAGTTCATAAGTTTCCAGCCTCGCCTTCACAAAACCTTTATCTGGTGTCATATCGTATCTGTTAAGTAAATAATTTCAGCTATAACTTCCGAATCTTTGTGTTCACTTGCTTAGCTATAGTTGTATAAAGAAGGCTATGTGTAGAAGATTGTGGCATGTTCAAAATGGAGTATCGATCTTTTATTAAGTTCTTCACAAAAAAAGAACTTACTCCAAATGAAATTAAACAGCGATTGGACGGTGTATATGGGGAAGCATCCCCCTCATATTCTACCGTAAAAGAATGGGCTAAACTTTTTCGAAAGCAGTGAAGACGAAGAGTGAGCAGATTGGCCCTTGGAGGTGCTCACTCAAGAAAACATCGCTCTTGTGGTAGGAGAAATTATGGAAGACCGGCGGCACAAGGTTACAGAAATAACAGCAAGATTGGGCCTTTCTAAAACAACAGTCCTTCGAATTATTCATGAACATTTAAACATGAATAAGGTTAGTGCAAGATGGGTGCCTAGACTTCTTTCCTCAGTCCAAAAGCAGCAACGATTCATTTGTTGTCAGGCATTTTTGGAGCTCTGCCGTGGTAACGAAAGAGAAGTTCTGCAAACCGTTGTTACAGGAGATGTAATTATGTTCCTCTACTATGATCCCTTGTCCAAAAGAGAATCAATGGAGTGGCGTAAACCTGACGAAGCACCGCCTCTAAAGGCCAAGGTCACTCAGTCAACCAAGAAGACCATGACCACAATCTTTTGGGACAGTGAAGGAATACTCTTCATTGACTTCCAGGAGAGGAGGGCCACAATAAATGGGGAGTACTATGCTGGCCTACTGCACAGACTACGTACTTCCATCAAAGAGAAAAGACGAGGAAAGCTGAGTGGTCGTGTGCGCCTTCTTCACGTCAAGACGCCTGTGCACACGGCTCTCGTTGCAAAGGAAGTTGTGAAGAAATATGGCTTTAAGGACATGGAACATCCACTTTACATCCCAGATCTTGCTCCCACTACCTATTTCCTCGTCTCAAAACTCAAGAATAACCTTCCAGGAAGGAAATTTAAGTGTTACAAAGAAGTGATGGATGCTATTTATGCCCATTTTGCAGAAAATACTTCTGATTATTTGGAGGGGGAGTTGAAATGTTAATTCAACAATGTGAGAAGTGTATTGTAATAAAGGATAACCATATTGAAAAGGGAAATATAGTTTTTGTCTTTATCATACCTAGAAAATGATTAGGCCGGAAACTTATTGGTCTACCCTTGTAGAAATGGCTAATTAAGTGTTTTTTTTTTCAACAGTCCCTGCATTCGATGCCCTATTTCAGTGTTTTAGTTATCCTTGCACTATCCTCTCTCCCCTTGCCCACATTCTGCAGTAGTTAACGTGTTAACCATAATGATAAATATTAGAAAAATTCCATTCATGAGGTGAAAGACACATGGCAAGTGGTATTAAGATCTCAAGAATAACAATTTTCTAACAGCATTTGATAACCCTACAGAATGTGAAAATATTTGTGAAAGAGAACTGAAAGATTTTAAGCAGCAACCTACGTATTAACTTTTTTCGGGTTTCTAACGAGGTCAAACTGGTGGTACAGGTTTTTCAAATAAAGCTTTTTCAACTAAAAGATATCTAATCTGGCTACTATGTGGGGTAGAAACTAGCGTCTAGCCCCGAACTCATCAAAACCTTCTTTACTTGTAATTCAAACAGTTTCCACCAGATGGCAGGCAGTGTACACTCGAACAGCAACTGGTTGAAACTTCAATAGTGATGAAAAGTATTTAACGCCCGTTTTTGCTACAGGGGCACCACAGGCGGTGAACACTGATGATACATTAGATGAAATAATATATTGGGAAAGGATACCTTTTAAGGAAGGAAACGTTCCAAGCCTAAATTTAGGGTACCTCCCCGGCATTTGCCAGTTATGAGGACTGAGGAAAACCTGGAAAAAACCTCAGTCAGGACGGACGGTCCTGGCGGTATTCGAACCCAGACCTCCCGTTCACTAGTCCCTGCCTTAACGACCTCGGTCACCCGTGGCGGTCAATAGCAAGCAACCTTTAACATCTTGGTTACATAGATTATTTTCGAAAATAAAGAATTATACATATAAATATAAAGTGGACAATAAATAAATACATACTAAGTGAATTCACAGAATGGGAAGAACATCCGTAAATAAACCAAATCAAAAGAAACGAGGATGCAAGCAAACATGGCGAGGTGTAAAGTTTTCTTAAGGTCAATTCTTAGTCCTAAATCACATTCCTACGTAACTTCTTGTGTTTTACAAATAGTATAGTTTATTTATATGCTATTGAAGTGATGAACGAACGATCGGAATTGCATGATAACAGAATAATAATAAAGTTTATATGCAAGGCCTTCTGTATATCATGTCATTTGTTTCCTGAGTGAAGTTTTCTTAACACCACAATATTTCAAATCGATAGCGACCTCGACTCGACGTTTATCTGTATGGGATAGTTCACTGTTCCGTTACTCCTTCACCGTCACGAGTGGTCGACATCGTTAAGGCGCGGACTCACTCGTGAGCGGAAGGTCTGGAGTTCGATTCCCGCTAGGATCGTCCTCTCTGACTGAAGATTTTTCCAGGATTTTCTCAGTCTTCATAAATGGCAAATACTAGGGAGGTATTTAGGCCTGGAACGCTTCCTTTAACAAAAACGATAAAAAAAAAAAAAAAAAAAAAAAAAAACAGCGCTAACATCATTAAAAAACTCCTTCAGAAAAGATACTTGTATTGCACATTGCACATAATCTAATTAGTATGACACTGTCTTAAACGTTGCTTCTGATAAAGTTAATGCTACTATATATATAGTAGAATGAGTTCATTCTCTGCACGTGATCAAGAACCAAGCTCGAAATATCGTGTGGTTTTAGTGTTCAGTTTTACGGTTTTTAGTGTAAACTTTTTATATTGCATTCTGAGTGTTTTATATATACACGATGCCAAAGATGTATACATACTTCAAGCAAAAAAACAACTGTGTTAACATAACAAAACTGAATTCACACAAACAGAAAATGATGAGCACTAATCATCTTAGATTTTTACAGTTACAACAGTTGCTCAAAATGTCCACCATCGGCGTCAATACACTTCTGAGTACATTGAATTACTGATTGAGCAACGTTTGCGAAAGTGTCCTCAGCGATTGCAGCACATGCCGTTTCAACGGGTGGCCGAGGTCGTTAAGGCGCGAACTCGTGAGCGGGAGGTCTGGGGTTCGAATCTCACCAGGACCGTCCTCCCTGATTGCGGTTTGTTCCAGGTTTTCCTCAGTTCTCATAACTGGCAAATACCGGGGAGGTACCCTAAAATTAGGCCTGGAACGTTTCCTTCCCTAAAAAAATCCTTTCGCAAAATATCATTTCACTTCATGTACCTATCATCAATGTTCATCGCCTGTGGTGCCTCAGTAGTAAAAACGAACGTTAAATACTATTAAAAAAATGTAACTGGTTTTCTACGGTATACAACATCCTTAAGAGTTTCCCATAGGTAGAAGTCCAACGGAGTTAGATCCGGAGAACGCGGTGGAAACTTAATCGGACCTCTTTGTCCTATTCAGTGCCTTGGAAGATTGTCATCAAGGTACGCACGTACTTTTCGGTGGTAATATGGTGGTGTACCATCCTGTTGCATTCTATACCATGAGTCTCAAATTTGTCTCGAATGCTGCAATTGTTACTCGCATTGGCGGTTCTGTTCTGTACACAAGTCTTCATTGCCTTTGAACTTCAAAAACATTCTCCGTTTTCCAATACCACTTCAAAATTTCTTTCCGGTGTTTAAAGGATAATTTTGGCTCCATTTTGTTATAGCAACGCTATCATAATGTATTGAGTCACATCTATTTACAGAACAGCATACGATAATCTTGGGTTCATTTGTTCATTGTTGATTTACCTGTCACGTAGTAACGCTATCATAATGTATTGAGTCACATCTGTTTACAGAACATCATACTACTCATTACTGTTGTTTATCGGTCCAACTTTGAAATATATTAATAGATATCTACTGTGAAAGTGTGCATATATTTTTGCCACCCTCGGCATGTGCATATATAACTAACTTTAACATAAATTAAAGGTATTATATGCTTACTTATCTATAGAATAAAGCAGGAATAGGTGGTATACTTGTAACCCAAGAATAGAAATATAAGTAGCAAATCCTAATTACAGTCTCTAACAGCAAGTCAGAAGATTAATAAAACATTAATTAAGATTTATACATCATCAGTGCCACCAATGCATAATAGTTCTTGTCTAAAAGCTTTAAAATTTAACCTCTGGCACATTTATTTATATCGCTGGCATAAAGAAATCATAAATACAATTCTCTTAAAACAAAGCCGTCCCTGCAAGAATGAATAACATCCCAATTACAGTTTTTAATTTGTTGATTTGTTTTATTTACGGACGCTCCTTAACATCTCAGATCACCAGCCTTCTATTCAATTCAGGACGTGAAACAGCCGATAAATTTTGCTCATGAGCCTTCTCGTTCGGGCTTGAGGTACTTTTACGTGCCGTAAATCTACGATACGGGACCCACGGCTTAGGTTCTCACCCGAAAATATCCGGCCGGGATTGAACCCGCGATCAGGTGTCTACGAGGCAAGTATGGGTACCACTAGAACACAATTTTTAAAGTTTACATTTATCTATCTGTAAATCAATGCTTAGAACAATCCGTTTTCCAGTTAAGCTGAAAAATGTTTTTAAATGGGGGATGGGCGGGGTAGTCAAGATGCACATACAAGAGTCTCTCTCCATTCTAAGCTCCTTATCAAAAATATATTGAGTATTGTCAAATGACAGGAACTAAGGTCATAAATGCACAATGATTAAATAATCAGTTAAATTCTAAGTGAACATACAGAATGACTCAGAGCTCATTTGCGTCATCAGTAATTCATTTCATTTCATTTATCCCTACAGAATTACACCTACAGTATTCACGTTTAACTTACAGATGTCGCGAGAAGAGCAGTCAAAGCGAAAATAAATAACACATTAAAAAACAAGAAGTTAAACGTGCGTAGTGCGTTACTTCGTATACTTTTTTGTACTTGTGCCATCTACCGTCGAAATATTAAATTACTGCAGAAAGAGCAACATTGCTGCTATCTTGCAAAAACAACTGCAACTATATGCTGGAATGTAATTGCAGAAGGGTTTTGTGTTTTGATGGATTGAGAGGCCAGATAACCTCATGGTTAAGAAGCCTTTAGGGGTTGGGAGCTAGACGTTAGTGGGTAGAAAGAATTGTTGTTGTGACTCAGCAGTCGAAGCATGCACATTTTCTCCTCGAAGCCGCTTGATCGCCGGAAGAGGAATGCGCACCCGAATGTTTCACGTTGAGTCTGCCCTTTTATCATAGTTATTCGTGGTTTGGAGCAAAATACGTTGTGGTTTCGTTTGCAACTTTCCGCTTCTTAATCAAAGGTACTGCATTCAAATACCAATTATAAGATTGGTACTAATATCTTCTAATAATGTTAGAGTTCAGACGGAGAAGAGATCGTTTCTAGTTATTCCAGCAACAATTTAGGTATAAAAGAAATTCTCGAGAGTCCTCCATTTAAATACATATTCAAAATAAGAACTGAAGAAATAACTTTTTAAAGTTAATTGTTAATTTGCAAGCAATATGGTGTGTGCTGAAAATATGAATTTTAATGATCGACCCTCTCACTCTGTCTCTCCCCCTCTCTCAACTCCACCGCTGACCGAGGTAGCAAAAGCGCTGACTCGTGAGCGGCAGGTCTGGGGTTCGATTCCCACCAGGACCGTCCTCCCTGGCTGAGGATTTTTCCAGGTTTTCCTCAGTCCTCATAAATGGCAAATGCCGGGAACGTACTTCAAACTTAAGAGTGCATCGCTGTTCCCTTCCTTAAAAAAATGATTTCCCATTTTATCATTTCATCTCATGTATCATCAGTGTCACCGCCTGTGATGCCTCAGCAATTAAGATGGGCGTTAAATATTGTTAAAAAAAAAAAAAAAAAAAAAAAAAAAAACTCTTACCTCTCTCTCTCATTCTTCGATTATCAAATGTCGAGAAACAGAAGCGGCCAGGTCTGTCAAGGTTTCGGCTTCATAAAAAGATGCTGAAATATTGACTATCTGTTTGATTACTTTTTAAAATTATTTTTAAACCTTTTAAAGAATGTGTAAGCTTCATTCTCACCCAAGAAAATGTTGGAAAGGTGTGCGCGATTCATTCTTTCGGTTTCCTGAGGATAGACATTTTTAAAAATTCTGGTTTTTAAGTTTTTCTACACAACCCCCCCCCCCCCCCGTGGGCTGGTTCTTCGCTCTTCCTATGCGACAGACCCTGTTCGATTCCTGATTGGGTCAGTTTCCTGAGAGATTTTTTTCAGGGTTTTTCCCTCAGGTCTTAAGATGACGTTGCAAGTTACGTGTATTGTAACAACCATTATATTCTGAAACCTACTTTTAGCGGAATCTCAAAGAACAAGGTTTTCGTTTATTAAATATGAGTATTTTATGTATTATGCACTATTTTTCGTTTAAAAGAAGTAATTTATATGCCATTGTAATATAACCTAAATTCGGCGATAGTGTGCAGATTGAACCTAACAATGTAGAAAGGCAAGGCACTCCTCTGGTGAGTCTTTCCATTACATTGGCATCTTACCTGCGCCTTTGCCCTCCGGTTAGGCTGCCAGTACCGCTTGGTAGCAGTGGTAGGGCGGCCTAATCTAGGATTCCTCCCTAACTCTGCAGATGAGTAACCCGAGCTCTTAAGGTAGCTGACCATCCTAGTGCGGGAACACACTAGTTCACCGAATCCAATCCATCCGGACAATTGTGTTTATGTACCAATAGTCCTGGAAAGATTATTTCAAATCTTCAAGTTGTAAATAAATTTATCTTTAAAATAAGGTCATATATGTATACACCTTCTTCATACTTAATAAATTATTAAATAATTCTTAATGTAACTAAAAATGAATGGGATTCGACCTGGGGATCTTCAAGCTTCCAGACTGACGATCTAACTGACTGAACTACCTTGGCCTTTTTCAAGCACTGAATCAATCTCAATTACCCAGTAGTATACTTGCGAGAAATAAAAGATACTTATTAATCAATCTCTATTGGGCTATTATTAAGAGCAATGCTCCTTAGTTTCTCTTTATCATCAGATTTGTTAAGACAATGCATAATTCAATCTCATTTAAGAAAGAGTTTATACCAATTGTGATGTTAGTAAACTTCTATTGATAAGCTATTTTTATATGTAAAATTACATAATTTTAATTGCTTATTTCTTATGATATGGTGTTTTCTGTGAATTTCCATTACTAATATAATATTTGAACTGCATAGCAGCTACGGCAAAATATTAGTAATAACTAGAAAATAGAAAAACATGAAGAACATTTTGACGAAATATAAAATGCACATTACTAACACGTGGAAAAATATGTTTAAATTGTAAAAAATATTAAATTGTCCAATTATTAAGATTTAATTCATTTTAATGCTTACAAAGTGAAAAATAAACTAAATAACTCGTCCCATCCCACTGAGTTTCAGACGTACATTGTTGTCGTTTTCGTCTCTAACTTTAACACATTGACAAGATATCTGGAAATACTCCACGTTGCTTGCGTACATCAAAGATTGAGCAGAAATTATTAATGTTTCCTGTTTGTCATATAATTAAGATTATCTGAGGATGTCTTAATTAATAAATAACGAATAAATGAATAAATAACTTACTCTCATTTTCGCATCCGATCTCCATTAGCGCTAAACGTACTGAAAGAGATTCCAGAAACGTGACAATGTCGTTTTCCTCATCGAACTCTGAGGCGTATCACATTGACGTAACATAAATAAACAGCTGGGTGACTGTAATCTCAATTAAAGAAAAGAAAGGGGGGGGGGTTCCGTAATATACAGTAAAATATTACAGTACACTATTTTGACAGTACTTCGCATCCATATAATAAAACATATTTAGCATTTTGTTAATAATTCTGTTCGATCTTTAGAATTTAGTTTAGTTGTAATAACGTGCAGGTTGAATTTTCTAGTTCTGACCTTATGTGACACTTTGTAGTAAATCTGTGACTGACTTTCCAAGTATTTTATCCTTTTTCTTTTTATCTAGTTATTGTTATTTTAGTTACATTTTCATTGTGTTATTTTACTTTCATTTATGTTACATGTTTTAATTTCCTTATTTCCTCTTTTTTCTCAAAAAAAAATTAATATCTATCTTAGAGGTATTTAGATAAAATTTGAGGAGTATTTCAAAGGTTTCTCGCCTAATTCCTTTCATAACGATCCTCCACTCTGTGTTTCAAAATTGAACTCAATAAAGAGGACAGTTCCCGCGATTTCTTTGTAAAAAATAAAAATAACGAATTTAGTAGCAATATATATCGTAATTGTTATTTAGATTTAATGATTTCAGTTCAGTGTCTTCTGGGGTTCAGTTACTTTCTATTCTTATAATATATGAGCAAGTCATGGAGTGATATGATTTAGAAGATGATGAAAGAGAGAAAGAGCGAGAAAGATGGACTAATATTCCTTCTCATCGCCAATCACGGATCCGGAGGATGCAGTTACCTTACGTTGTTCTACGGAGCATTGTGAGGCGGTTGCGACCGGATTCCTTTCCACCCTTCCCATGATGCATCATGTTTTTGGCTGCCGATATCCTGAATGACGGGGCCAGCCAGCCGGGAGGCCATGAACTTGATGATTAGTGACTATGAAAAATATAGTGTGCTTCCCGGGCAGGAATGCCGACGTGAAGAGGTGTAATTAATTGGGAGGGGAACCCTAAGTTGGTAACCCTGCTGCTGCTTGCCTCTCTATGAAATCTGAATTAAAAACCGGAGGCGACGGGAGACCTGCAGTGTTTATATTTCTTGTCGGTAAATAACTCCGTTTCCAAAAGAAAAGAAATGGCATTAGTAATTAACATTTCATAACAGGAGCTTCGCCCCAGGCTTACTTGCCGTCATTTTTAATTAGTAATTAGTGAGCAGAAAGATTGCAAGTTCCGTGTCTCTAGTTTCTGTGCATTTTACATTCCTATATAGCCCGTGCCGTTCTTTATGAGAAATTGATAATTTTCCATTCTATCACTCTTTCTTCATGCACATGTTTTAACTTAATTCCTTTTTATATCGTGCCATTGTTTATTATTATATAAGTTAAGTCATTAAGTAACTATTATAGCTTGTTTACAAAAGTACGAATTGTTTGTGTCTTAATTTTCAGCATAGATATTCTGCTTCTTAACAGTTTAATCCATCTGTCCAAAAACTTGCAGATGCTCTCAAAAAGAAAGTTTTAAATATGATCTAAAACAAATTTTGCACCGCCTCCACCTCTAGTCATATGCAAACTTTCGAAATAATTAAAAAATAATAAAAAAAAAATGTATTCACTACCGGGTGTAACAATTTGGCACGGCCGAACTTTCAGGACACTTTCTTCACACGAAGAAGAAGAAAATTTGTTATATGGACATGGGTCCGTAAACGCTTTATTTCCATGTTAGAACTCGTTTTCTTACAACTCTTCATAGTACATTAATCATGGGAAACACACAGGAACAGAACGTACCAGCATACACATGAAACTCTTTCTTACATGAAATGTTCAAAACGCCCTCTCTGCTACGTCTGGTTAAGTTGTAATTCTTATGTTCACCGCCAGTGTTTTGTTTTCCGTTTGAACGACATGCGACCAAACGAAACACACTAGACTTTTATTTGTGGGAGCATTTGAAAGCTCTTGGGTATGGACTCTGGTACAAGATACAGAAAGTCTTCGTGCCCGTATTGTGGAAGGCTACGAAACAATACGCAATTCTCCAGGGATACATCAGCGCATCCGGGATTCAATGCACGTATCAATGCTAGCGGAGGGCATCTTGAACATTTCATGCAAGAAGAGTTTCATGTGGTATGCTGGTACGTTCTATTCCTGTGTGTTTCCAGTGATTAATGTACTATGAAGAATTGTGAAAAATTAGTTCTACCATGGAAATAAAGCGTTTGCGGACCCATGTTCATATACGTGAAAGTTTGGCCGTACCAAATTGTTACACCCGGTATACAGCCGTATGGGTAAAGGCAATGTTGTGAAGCAGCAACATTCCTTTAGAGTGAAGTCCTCGACATTTCGATCACTTTAGCGCTTCAACTTGTTCAACTGAAACACCTATACAGAACCATGACGATCGTTAGTGGAAGACCGTGACCGGAGATTGCAAATATTTCCTTTGCATCGATTGTCTCTCTTACTTCTGTACCAGAACTCGTATCCTGTCACAGTTCGATCTTCTTCATGTTCATAACAGTTCAAATACTTCTGACATACAGCTTGTTATTACTATACAGTTGTCTTGGGACCCATCTGTGGCACGTTTTCTTAAATCCGAGGTTAACATGGACAATATTGTAAGCACACCCATGACTCATGATGAATTCTATGGCAGTTACCAACCGTGGCTGGCTGCTCTATCTGCTGCTCTAGCATACGGTTGTTCATTGATGACATTTTGTCTTCCCTTTTTAAACCTTTACCCAATCATATGCATTAACTCAAACAACTGTCTTTAATGTGTTGTATATTTCAGGTTTCAGTCCCTCTGACCACCAAAAATGAACGCTTTTTATCCATAGTGTAATTCAACAATGGAGCGGCCATGTTTTAGAGTTAGTGCACAAGTATATACTGCTCAATCATCAGCAATGACCTATTAGAAGTAGTCCCTTTGGATTCAGAAATAAGATTTTTCGTTTTGCATACATCCCTATGAACTTTAGAATAAAGTTCTGTTATTTAATATGTTGTCTTTGTATATTAAGCCACTACACCGTTTGAAAAGTTTGGTAAGACGAAGTTAAACTCCTTTTATTAATAAAAATTTAGTTTTTCAACGTAGGTTTCGTCAATGACTGTGCTCCTCCTCGAGGAAGTTTTCAAGTTTTTCATCGCCTCACAAAATACATTTTGTCAAACATTTGCAAAATAGTCTTCACAAACTCTTTAGAGGAAATGTACTTTCCACTAAAGACACGTTTTAAGTTCAGAAACAGGAAGAAGTATCTAGAAACTGAATCCGGGTGACAGGTAGATAGCGAACCAATTCGAAATCCAAATCGCACACTTCGCTACAGCGACTGTCGATGCACTCACTGTTCTGTGAAAAGACTATTTTTTTTTCTGCCAATCTTTGCCGTTTTTACTGAAATTCATTTTTTAAATTACTCTACAATGCTGTATAAGTAGCGTATCTTGGGAATGCGTCCATCCATGCCGACAAAACATCTTCAGTGCATATTGCACACTAACTACTAGAGTTTTACTTCTACTCAGGTATTCACGGTCACGAATCAGCATGAAATGTCCTGAGGATTGCGATTAAACATCGCCCAACTTTCCTTTGCACGTGTTTTTGGTCCACAGTTAACAAACGTGGTGTCATTCCACGCACAGTTTTTTCATGGGTAATTTTTCGCACATTCAGTTGAGATGCGTGAATTTTTTATAATGATATCGTCCATGCTAACCTCAACTGATGTCCAGAGCGCGCTTCATCTTCCTTGTGTTTAAATTAATTTATTTAATAAATATATTTAAATAGTTCACCCAATCTTTACGGCATTTCAGTTCTTCTAATATAAATATTTAATCAATACAATAACATTTTCTTTCCCAATTTTTATGACAAATGCGACAGTGGTGAAATTTAGATGGCTGCCAACGTTAACGAAGTATTGCATTTTGCTGAAACTTTGTCATACGGAAAAATATCACTTTAGCATAACTGGAATTTTACAGGACTTTTCAAACGTCCCGCGCTAGTTCCACATTTTAAACTTTTATATACTGCCTTATTTGTGCCCTAGTTACTCGCTACTTGTGTATTTAATATTTAGAATTAATTTATTGGTTCTGCAAATTATACGTTATCTTTTGTGTCAGTAAGAAAGGACACTTTAGATAGGCAAAAACTGCTATAAAATACATTTGAAAAGGGAAAAAGAGATTGTGCACTTTTTCATAAATAATTACTATAATATTTATAAAGGTAAAATGATAAATTAATTAATGATTTCATACTCAAATAATATATTACGTAAATACCCAATACTGTAAGATACAATTTCAATGTTTGTTTCAAAATTACATTTCAATTTATTGTATAAGAGTTCTGTAACAAAAAGAAAAGGTGTTGCACACATTTCATTTGAGGGTTATGCCCACTAATGTTCTAAGTGTTCATCAATAATGTACCAAGCAGTGATGAAGTAAGAATGTTGTTAAAGCATTGATTTCATTTAGAACCTTAGCTATGAACCTTGTCCTTATAGGCGGTGTTTTACGTATCTGCCAATAGGCGTACCGTAACTGATGGTGTCTGTACTTCAATGCCACTCCCCCTTCGTCCTGTTCTTGAACGTTGCTTTCTGAACTTACTTTTTGACGGTCTCACGGCAGTATACATTCACTAGCGAAGGTGATCAGGCGATTTGCTATAGAGGAACGCATTTTTGTGTATAATGGTACATTATGATATTAACCTGTAATGTTATACTTTACTGTATGAGTAAATGCTTAAGAAACGAACAAAGCAAATGCAATAATTGTATAGCATTATAAATGAGTTTCATATTCTATTTTTTGTATATCAGAATTACAAAAGAATATTAATAAAAAAATTAATGTTAATTTCAATGTTTTAAATGAATTAATCTCAAATGAAGACCTTCCTTTATTGTACTTTTGACTCCGTTGCTTCGATGGAGATAGCGTTCGTTTGTTCGTTTGTGAATGTTATTGTTATTAGCAAAGAAGTATATAAACAAGAAATTATAGCTCAAGCTGAAAAAGTTAAATTGCTACTAATACCCAGAAAACCTCATAGTTATTGGAAGAATACACAGATTCATTATTTGGATTAACAATAAACACTTTAAGGATATTTCAGAAACTTTAGTGTTAGCATATGTTTAAGAGCCGATTAATATTATAAAAATTCTGCCATTTCATTTAATAGACAATATTAATAAGTCCATTTACGTACTTAATTATATTGCATTGTAAGATTGAGAAAACCTGAGAATCGTCAACGCGTAATGTAGCTATATGTTAGTTAGTCGAAACTTGAATTTCTTGCGTTTTTATGCCAAAATGCACTTTCTACTTTCACTTTCATTAGTAGGTCTATGATATTTTTTATTAATTTTGTAATTATGTATTCTGCAATGAAGATGAATTGTTGATTCTGTTTATAGTCATAAATAATTGTTTCTTTAATATTATCGTAACATAATATTCAGTTGATGCATTTTAGCAATAAAAACAATGAAGCAATGAATTAATTATTACTGTGGTAATTTTATGCAATTAGCATCATAATGCAGTTTTTTAGTAACGAGGCGAAATTGGCCCAATCTGGAATTTTGCCAATAAAATTACTCCCAAAATAAGCACAAGTGAGAGATAAGAAACATTAGCTATGAAATCAGAAGCATTACGATGGCCGAACTTAACTACATGAATCAGCATGTGTTTTTCTCGATTCTATCGAGAAAAGCAAAGAAGCGAAGTTGAAGTACGAGCGCCGCCGTTTGCGACACGCTTAGTAGTCGAGGAGTAAAATACCGTTTGAGTGGACAACTTTTATAACTAAAGCCCTGTATAGTTTGTATTATCTTAGTGCTATGTGTGTCAGCTACTATGAAATGTTGTTATGTAGACCGCAGATCTGTGTTGCCTTTTGCTATGATGAAAAATTGCTGCATTGGCGGATATAAATTATATTTTTTTCCGTGATATTCTTGGACTAAAATTATACAAAGAGTTCTCAGTGCTCTTTTTTTAAATTATAAACAACGTTTGACAAAATTTTTTTAAATAGCTTTTAACGGTCGTTTTTACTACTGCGACGTTACAGGGAGCGGGCACTGTTGATAGATAAGATCAAATGAAAAACTACGAAAGAGTTTTAGGGGAAGGAAGAAAGCGTTCCAGGCCTAAATTTAGGGTACTTTCCTGGTATTTGAAATTAGCGAGGAATGACGAAATCCTGGAATAAATCTCAGTCATAACCTGTTACTTCAGCCAGAGAAGACGATCCTGGCGGGACTCGAAATGTAGATCACGAGTATCGCTTTGCAAAGAGTAGAAAGCAATTTGAGATAGGCAATGTATGGTCCACAACTAAACATAACGTAGTTTTATGCTGTAAAACAGTTTGGCTTCAGATGCTGATAAGTCGATGTTAAGGCCGAGCCGGTTAAGAATATCTTTAAAACTGCCTTAATATAGATTTTCTGCAGCTCGTTATCAGCATTTTCAAGAATTAGTGCCATAAAAATCCCTCAAATCTTGAACTAATCATTTGACAGTGCGACACTGGGCATCTATTAACTGCCTTCTTGCATTATGTAGCATACTCTAGAGCTAACTATTTAACTGTGAGACGTAATGCATAAAGGAAAAGCAATATGCATAACGTAGGTCGCGAGTTCAATTCTTACCAGATATTAATTTTTTATTTTTATTTAATTTATTTATTTTTGTTTAATATGAAGTGCTGGGACACGCGTGCAAAAGAATTATGAAAAAAATTGCTTAATACTTTCAAGTTTTAGTCTCTTTCTCAACAATGAATGTATTACCAACATACTTATGCTACAAGCTAACTACTATCATGAAGCTTAAAACTTAATTTACATGATTCTGATTTATAAGTATAACGATTATAAGGGTAGTGTTTATGTGAAATGACATGTTGCAATTTAAGTGTATAAATTGAAACATCAACTTAAAAGTAGGCTAACAGCTGTATTATTAGACCCTAGTCATAAAAAGAAAGTCATGAACGAGACTCGAACTCTAAAGCGAATGACCTTCTTTGTTATTGTGTGCTATGCTTTCCAGGGGCATATTCATTAGCCAGTGGCGTACTAGTGCATTAGAAACTTATAGCCCCTAGCTTCGAAAAGTGAACAGCGGGTCATATGTTATATTACATTATTTGTCTAAGGCACCTCCACACTCTCTGAAATTATTTTATGTAGTTCATTAACATTCTGTATGTAATACATATAATGTTTATCTATGCCCATAATTTTTCATAAATATCTCATGACATATTTATCGACTACTTTTTAGCCTAATTTTTGCTCTTAGTTATAAAGAATGCCACAGTCATATTTTGTTGTTTTATTGCTTTTCTTTTTCATTGAGATTACCTAAATAAACAATTAAATATCTATAAGCTTCTGATATTTCACCATCCTTTACTCTGGAAAACTGCTTCTTCGATTATGAAGATCCTATGTTTATGTGGTATCAAAATGAGGGTATTACGACAGTCATTTTACTCTGGAAAAGTCAAACACTGAGCTGTATGTAAAAGGGTTGCTAATAGTATACGAATGTAATAGAAATGTTGTGAGCACATTCAAAATGTAAAAACAGCCACTGGTGGCCGAGGTCGTTAAGGAGCTGACTCGTGAGCGGGAGGTCTGTAGTTCGATTCCCGCCAGAACTGTCCTCCCTGACTGGGGTATTGTTCCAGTTTTTCTTCAGTACTCATAGATGGCAATTACAGGGTAGGTATCCTAATATTACACTTGGAACGTTTTCTTCCTTAAAAAAAAATCCTTGGGCCCGAAACGTTTTCTTCCTTTAGTAAAATTATTTTCCAATTTACCATTTTATCTCATTTATCACTGTCTGTGATGCTTCAGCAGTAAAAACGGACGCTAAAACACTTATTTAAAAAAAATCAAGACAACAAGGGCGCCAACATTTTTGAAAGAAAGGGATTTTTTTACACGTTAGAGAAAAGCAACAACAGTTACGCTTGGCAGTACTGTGCTGGACAAAATGGAATGTAAACATGGCGAACAAAAGATGTAAATAGCTGGGACGGGGATGTCTGGTAACACATTTTGATCATGAAAGTTATCTGGGTTTAACAGCGGTAAGGTAGCTCGTCGTATTTAGTTTTAAGTATGGTGCTCGGAAAATGTTTGCAGAATTATCTGTTAGGAAAAGTCACGTTCAATATCGGATACACTCCTGAAGCAAGTGTAGAAAGATTATTTGTTCTTGCATTATCCATTAAGATTGTAAGTTAAAAGAATGACAAAATTCAGAATACATTAACAGGATGTAATTGGCGAAACTTAACTTAAACCATGCTTGTTTATGATTTTGTTTATTTTAACCAGTACACAAATCCTTGATATAAAAATTAGGATTGTGAAATTTGCAATTAAATACTTATTGCAAGTATTACATGCCTAACAACTTGTTAATTAGAGTACACATATTTCAAGGCCTGTGCTTCAAACTCTGGAATGTTAATAGAAACTATAATGTATGAAGGAGGTCGGGTATTGAATTCCTGCAAGGACTGTCCTCTGTGACAGGCTATTTTCCAGATTTTTTTTAATGCTGTTTAACGCCCTTTTATATTACTGAAGCACCACAGGCTGTTTTTTTTCCCCCTCCAGATTTTACTCGGTCCTCATAAATGGGAAATCTTGCATAGGTACCCTGAAGATATTAAATAAAATCCTCTCCCAATTTATAAATTCATCTTGTGTATAATCAGTGTCCAGCGCTTTGATGCCTCAGAAATAAACCTGCCAATAATCATTTATTCAGAAAAAGAATAATATACAAAAAAATGCTTAAATGTAACAAGTTTTCGTTGATAAATTATCTTAATTGTCCATACAGATTGCAGGCAATATATTATTAAGACTTGCTTTACAAAGGCAATTCTCTGATCCACTTCTGTTAATGAAAATTATGTGGTGCTTAATGTGCTACTTAAGTTAATTCCAGGTTTTGGGAATGCACATGTTTCATTGAAGGGTTTACAAGATAACTTTTTGTTTTTTAAAAACTTTTCTGAGTATGTTTTTAGCAGTTTTGAAATGCTGAAGCATATGGCCTAGAAAAGTACCTATATTGCTATCCTTTATCTGTTTGATAATATGCACCTTAAAATACCTGCATAGATTTTTAAATATCTCTAGCAATATCACAAGGTGCTAAATTAAAGTTATGAAAATCCCTGGACCAGATTACCTTGTATCTAGCCCAGCAGCTTAACTCAACTACAAGTCTATATGTTTATGTCAGTGGGCTATATTGTTTTTATAAAAAATGTTTTGTTATAAATGAAGATATTGTTTAGAAAACAAGTTGTAATAAGGCTAATAGTAACTGAAAGCTATTTGAATAATGTGGTTTTATATTCATTAGTAGAATTATTTTAAGTGTGCAGGTGTATTTTGACTCATTCTCGCTTATGTTTGAGCATCATCATTTGGAGTACCTTGTTGCTCACATCTTACAAAGTCTCAAATAAAAATTGATTATATTTCCAATAGTACTATTAGCAATCCCTGTAATCTATGCTATATACATAATAGTAACGATTTCCTTTGGTCAGTCACAAATGCTATTAACAAAATCCTTTTGCACACATGCTGGGGTGGAACAATGGACACTGTGACTGTATATGGACAGAGATGCAGGAAGTAAGGCATAAATACATCTCTGTTAGGTCCATAATGGCCACAGTGTCTTATTTCAGTACAGCATTTCAAACACAATTAAAATTATTATTTCTTGAAAAATCCTCTTACAGGTACTTATTGGTCATTTCATTTATTAATAAAGTAAATAATGGGCTGAACTGAGTAGATATTTTGTTAACTATTTAAAAAGGAGGAAAAGTATAATGTTTGTTCTTTAGCCAGCAAATACATGCTTAGTCATAAGTTAAATTGTGTAATAGCCTAAATGAACTAAAGCTTTCCTTTATGTATGTTGCATGTTATATGGAAATTAATAACACTGAAATATGAATGCTACATGAGCTCACCAGAAGCTAATTCTGTTATTTAAAGCATTACAAAGCGTAATTGAGTTCAGATACCATTCCACTCAAAAATACTTATTTAATTAAAATATGACTTTTGTTTCCATCTTTGGTTATATTCTGACTGTATTAATGAGATTTCATGCTCTCTCTTTTCTGCTCACACGTGTATCCTTGAAAGAGGATTTCATTTGAAAGTTATGTGGTATAACACATAGGTGATCATGATAGGTGCCGCTTTGGGAGGCCAAATTCATTAAGGCACAGATTTGGAGCAGGAGACCTGGTGTGCGATTCCCACCTGGACCATTCTCTCTGAATTTTTTCCAGGTTTTCCTCAGTCTTCATAAATGGCAAATGCTGGCTGGGGAGATATCTTAAAGTTAGGACTGTAACACTACCTTCCTTTAAAAAAAAATCCTATTGCAATTTATACTTTAATCTCATGCATCACCAATGTCCACCTCCTGTGATGCCTCAGCATTAAAAATTGGCATAAAACACTAAAACAAAATAATTATATCTAATATTTTTGGCAATTTGTAATGTAAAGTAATATTTGCTATAATTACACCTTTTACTAGGCAAATATAAACAAAAAAGTCAACAAAAGGTTTAAAATAATTATAAATTACCATATAATAAGAGAAACAATCTTTAAACATTTATCTTCATTGAGGTTCATTTCATAAATAATGTACATATTTTCTTTACTTGTACATTTATTTTTTTGATAGTATCTCTTTACAATTTTTTAATATAGTCCCCCTGCTTCTGAATGACTTGGAAGCTGTGCTATTCCATTCAAAGCACCACTTCTGTTCATCTGTTAAATAGCTTGAGCAACCCAGGCAGAAAGCTGTTACTGAGAAGGAAAATGACTTTCACACATGGATTTTTTTATTTGTGGAAGTATGTCAAGGTCTGGTGTACTTATGTCTGGACTGTAGGGCGGATGATTTCATATTCAATGAAAATTCTTGGTGTGCAGGCAAGCATCATGCAGGATGTGTGGACTAGTCTTGGGTAATTTAGGTCTCTCTCTCTCTCTCTCTCTCTCTCTCTCTCTCTCTCTCTCTGTGTGTGTGTGTGTGTGTGTGTGTATGAAATTACAATAATATACTGCTCTTGTCTCTTGCTCCTCGGGTACTTTGTAATGTTTCCTTGGTGATCAAAAGCAAAGATTATCAATTGCTTGATCTTTGGTTGTGATCATCAACATTTTTTTTTTTTGTCATGGGGAAAATGAACTCCATTAGTTGAACTATGATTTAACTCCAGCTCAAAGTCTTGTATCTGCATATTATCAATAATGACAATGACACAAGATTGCTTGACTTTTAATGTCAAATCTTTGTTTCACTAATGTCTTCCTTATTTCTGCTTCTGTTTTCAGCAGTCAAGAATTGAGGGACCATCACATACAATTTTTCTCTTCTGTAAATAATTGGTCAAAATATAGAATACTGGAGAAGGCCCATGACTTCTGAAAGTTCCTCACATGATCTTGAAGAGATCTGCATGAAGTTTCATACTTTGCTCATCTATTGATGTCTTCAGCCATCCTGGTCTTGTGATATTGTCTATGCTAACCACCAACATAGCTATCAGCCCAATGAGAAAATGTACTATGGTGCACTGTGAACTCACCGCAAACTTCACTCAAAACATTGTGGGGTTTTTACCATGTAAATTTTTTTTTATCTTAATATATGACCTTTGATCTTCAACAGTCATAGTATCTGATGTACCTGCAGGCTCAGTTTCTAGCTCCTGTTATTTACACACAGAATATATTATGGATAAAATAAATATATGTGCTTTCTCAAGCTATTAACTGCAACTGATTTACGAGAGCTTTTTTTTTCAGCCTTTAAACGTTCTGCTATGTGACCAGACAAGCATAAGGAGGTCGATCTGTGCACTGTGCTATTACTGACCATAACATTCACCAAGGTCAAGTTCAGTACATCAGTTGGAGCTGAGCTAAAGGCACTTCAACATGGTCGGCATGATTGATTCTCCCGCCAAGTGCGAATTGCGAAGCGTCATTCGTTTTCTACAGGCAGAAGGAAATAGTGCAGCAGAAATTCATCGCAAAATGAGCCGTGTCTATGGTGCAAACTGTATGAGTGAGGGTGTTGTGCGTGAATGGTGTAGGAAATTTAAAGAAGGCCGAACTGATGTTCATGATGAAGGTGGACAAGGACGCAAGTCTGTTGCTAGTGAAGATCTTGTTCAACGAGTTCATAAAGTAGTTCAAGATAGACGGACGGTTACCATCAAAGAGTTGTCTGTGGAATTTCCGGTAATTTCAAGATCAGCTCTGTACACGATTGTTACAGAACACCTAGGTTATCGAAAACTTTGTGCATGCTGGGTTCCAAAAAAGATCTATCTCCATAAGCTGGTGGCAACCTTCTATGAAGAGGGTATTGGAAAGCTCATTTTGATATGACAAATGTCTTAATCTTCATGATGACTATTAGGAAAAGTAACTGACTGTATTTGACTCCTGGTAATAAAACTATTTTGTGATTCACGTTTGTCTTTTTGTTATGCCCCATTGGGGGTTAAAAAAAATAGCCTTCATAATTTTCATTAGTGTTCATCATCCAATTTGCAATAATGCCAATTGTGCATTGTATATGAAATATTTATGAAATACCCCTCATATATTACATGATATTTTTGAATGATTTTAACCCTTTTGTTAATCTATTTTTCATGAGCATGACTTTAGTTTTGTTAATGAATATTATCATATTGTAGAACTGAAGGACCCTTCTTTAATTAGGAAGACATGTAACATTGAAGTTATTTTAAATTACAATAATAGTTTGGCTGGTTGCACTGAAATTTCTGTAACCACTTAAATAGGAAGATTAGTGAGGTACCATTGTCAAAAATCCAATATCATATCATAATTTTGCAGGGCCAAGTTCAATTTTGTTGAAAATTCATTCTCTCATCTGCAAATAAATTTTTACTGGTATAATCTACAAGAAGCATTTTATTAACTTGAATAGTAGCATTGTTGTAGAGTGATTTAATTTCATTGAACACGTTGATAGCAATTTAATATTCACTTGAATAAGTGATTATGAAATCTCATTGCCTCTGCAAGGGATGAGGTAAATACTGCAAGTAAAAACCCTATAGTGTTTTGAATCTGTCAGTAACAAGCAGTGCTGCATTCCCTGCTGCTGAGAGCCAAACACTGCATGTGTGGGATAATTTTTACGTGAAAGCCCTGTAGAAATATGTTGGAAAAACTGTCCTTAAAGACACCCCCTTCAGAGGACAGTAAGGTTATAATATGTTTTCTTTAATTTGTTTTGTAGGATTATTGCATACTGAGTGTACAAGTGAGTGGTATTCTTATCACGTAGAATGTCAGTCAGTTAAGGAAAAGGGAGAAATAAAACTTGTTCACATTTTCTCTTGGCTATGAAAAAAAAATTTAGATGAATGTTATACTGATTCTGTGATATCTGTTATTCTAGCAATGCAATTATACTTCAGAAATTGAAATCTACCACTATTACTACAAAGAGTGCAGCTTCCTTGCTAGTTCTATAATTATGTATTTTATTGTAAATTTTTGTTGATTAAATTTATTTGCTAGGGTCCAGACTTATATAGAATATAAAATGCCACATTTGTTATATATAGAGCTTTATAGATGTTTAATTTGGTATTTTGGGAGCTATATTTAGGATCCAAAAAGTAAGCTTTATGCAGTCAATATTGGTGCATTTCTACTTTATAGTAAATATAACATATTTTATTAGAAAACTTTCAAATGACATGTCAAATTTCATACATAAATGACTGTTTTTTTATAAATATAGAGAAGAAAGCATTTAAAAATAGTTATAGGCACAGGGAGATTATTTTTTAAACTTATTTACAGGAGCATTACAGTTATCTATAAAATTTTAAAAAAAATCAAATAATTCTGTTATATATGCGTAGAATGTTTTATTATAAAATGTAAAAATATTTACCTAGAAAATGTAAATAAAAAACTTGAGTAACGGTCATATAAAATTCAGGACAAATATTAATAACCTCACTCCATCTCACCAAATTCTAAGCAATGTCTGAGCATGAGAAGAAGGCAAGCATTATCCAGCAGAATGTGGAGACCACCTGAGCATGTTGGGCCTTCTTTGTTGAATCTATGGGTGTGAAAAATATTGCAGAAGCAGTTTGTAGAAGAGACGTCCATTAGGGTTACTCTATTTGTTGCTATCACTCCATTTTTGTAAATAGTGGCTGTTCACTTCTTGGTTTGTCCTCAATGCTTGACCTTGACAGACAAAAGTCTTAACTCACAGCTGATGCAATAATCAGAGCAGTTACAGGTTACAGTGCAAGAATGACTGCACTTTGTAGTGTACAAAACTTTGAATGCTGTTTCCAAACTTCATTTTGCATGCATAAGATCGCATTTAACAAATTGTCAATGGTAATCTGTACCCTGGTTATATTAAATTTATTTTGACACCAATGTACCTACTGCTTGAGGGAAAATAACTTTTCAATAGTACTGTTGTCTTACATTTTGCGTTAACTATTTGCAATAGTCAGTACGTAAAAACTAAAACAAAACAAATAAAAAGAGGAGATGGGTTAATATTCATATTCATTTATTGAACCATATTATCATATTTATACAATGTGGTATTGTCAAAAATGTCGTATATAAACAAAAATAAAAGATACAATATCAAATATTTGCAAGATATGTAGAATAAAACAGCAATGAAAAACATAAATTGTTGATATCATTTACACTCATATATATTTATATTGTATACAATCTACTTCCATATTTATACATATCACTAGTTTTATCAGTCAAGTATTCCTCTACTGAATAGTAACATTTTTGTACTAAATACATTGTCAGGCTCTTTTTAAATTTTTTGAGGGGAGAAATGTATTTTATTTCCTTGGGAGATGTATTGTAAATAAGGATTCCATTGCATTTGAAACTGCTCATCCATCTTTTTTTTTATGGTAACTGACATGCAGTTGTGAACTTTTCCTAATATTATGCTCTGTATTTTACAGCTTTTATTGAATATATCTAAATTAGTTCTCACCTGTACAATTTTTTAACCACAGAAACAGCTTTGTCATCTGGTAGTCAACTGGAACTTCAACATTTTAATGACATTTACAATATTTGCAATATTTGATTGCTTTTTGACCAACCTAGCATAAAATGACTTGTCGTCCATTGATTATGGTCTCAGGAGTTAGAAATGTGACTAAAAATAAATTATATGTAGATGTAAGATTATTTAAATATGTCATCTACACACTCTTTATGCTTCACTTACTTTTTGAAGTATTGAACCGGTTTCGAAGGCACATCTTCATCATCCTCGGCCAACTTGACGATGTTTGGAGAAACCTTCAGGTATGTAGGAGTGAGGCTCCGTCCTGGTGGCAATTTTATGAACTTGAAATTGGTGTTCTCTCTCCTGGAATGTTGAAGTTCATTAAGTGATCTTTATGTTTATAAATATAAATATTCTCACATGTATCTGATTCTATGGGCCTCTGTGCTGCTTTAAGCAAATCTGCCTTCTTACTGATGTCATGATTCTCAGTCCAGAAATGCCACTACCGACCTATCTATCTGTTTATATTTAAAATTCCTAAGATGTTCCTTCAGACTTATTCCTATATTTCTCTTGGTTTTTCCAACATAAATCTTATTACATTCTGCACAGGATGTTTTTTTCTCTTGTGGAGTGCTGTCAAAGGTATTGTCCTTCAGAACATTTTTTAGACTGAATCTATTAATGGGTGCCAATCTAACATTAAAATTAATTAACCTTCCTGTGTATTAACTAGGTTTTTAACAAGGATTTAGTAATCAGTAAGATTAATAGATTCCAAAAATAGAAATTGATTAGAAACACTACCATGTTATTGGCTGAGAATGAGGAACTGATTTTTAAAAAAATTACTTATCACCCAGGAGCAATGAACAAATTTCAAAATATTTTTAAAGTTTTTAATATTAGATTGGCACCCATTAATAGATTCAGTCCAAAAAATTTCTGAAGAACAATTCCTTTGACAGCACTGCACAAGAGAAAAAAGCAGTCATTTACAAAATATCTTGTGCAGCATGTAATAAGATTTATGTTGGAAAAACCAAGAGAAATATAGGAATACATCGGAAGGAACATCTTAGGAATTTGAAATATAAACAGATAGTCGGCAGTGGCATACCATTTCTGGACTGAGAATAATGACATCAATAAGGAGGCAGATTTGCTTAAAGCAGCACAGGGGCCCCCAGAATCAGATACATGGGAGAAAATTTATATTTACAAACATAAAGATCACTTAATGAACTTTGACATTCCAGGAGAGGAGAACATCAATTTCAAGTTAATAAAATTGCCACGAGGGCGAAGCCTCACTCCTACAAAACTGAAGGTTTCTCCAACCTTGTCAAGTTGGCTGAGGATGAAGATGATGTGTCTTCGAAACCGGTTCCGTACTTCAAAAAGTAAGTGAAGCATAAAGAGTGTGTATATGACATATTTAAATGATTTTATAATATAGGCTTCACCGTGGTAGTTCCATATATAATTTTTAAAAAAAGGACAACTTTTTAAAAAATGTTACTTATATGTAGATGTGTTTATATAATGGATTTTTGTTTTGTTTTTCCCTCTCATGTGGATCATGCCAGCAGCTAGTAGCACAAGCATAGCTGCTGCCCACAATCAGTTCATTGTGCTTTGAGCAAATTACTGAAAATGTGCTTAACCCTTTTCATATGCTCTTAAGTTATTCTTGTAAAGATGGAATTTTAGCTATGTTGTAGCTTGTTGAGATAACATTGCAGAAGATTTTTGCAGTGATGTTCTAATTGATCAGCAATTCACAGTTTTTTCTTCTTGTTAACCAAGACACCTGTCTTATTTTCTTGTTCACAATAATCCTGTTGTTTTGAATTTAAGCACTATTTTGTCCTGTATATTAGTCAGGTGAATGAATCCCCTGAAAACATTCTTGAAATTCTGCATGACACTGAGCAACTGATTAATTTATTAAAAAGTTACAATAAACGAAAATGCATTGCACTGTATTAAACCAAACAGAGATGATAAGCAATAACGCAGTAACTGCTCACTGTTCTGAAACTAAACAGGAACTAACCAGGCAGCTTTGAATCAGTCTGTGTATGGGAAAGAAAAAAAAAAGACTCTACATTTTCAAAGTAAAATGAAGAAAAAGTAATAATTTATGTGTGTAAATAAAAACTAATTGCATCAAGAGTCAGTAAAAAGAATATAACCCTGTTTTACACATTTTCAGTAGCATAAGAATTCATGTATTTTGCTGCATTTGCTCAGAAATCTGTAAATATCTTCAAATGTTGATGTTCAATACAAAATAATAAAAAAGTTAAAACCTGAATCTTACTCAATCTTAAGAAAGATGTTTTTCATAATACTTTGCATTTAAAAGAAATGAGATACATGTTTTTAGATTTTAGGGTAAATTCTTGAAGGAACATACATTTAGTAGGCCTGTTCAAAAAAGAATGATCGTAGTTTAATTTTTTTGACAACATACCTTTACTCATCCTTATAATTTTGATAATCTTTCTCAAAATAGTCAGCATTTTTGCCAGGCTTTAAAGACATGCTGGAAATAATTTTTAATGATCTTTCAAAATTGCCTCCGCAGCCCTCACCACTGCTTCTGATTATGGAAAATATCTCCCATGAAGGTGTTTTTTTCAATTTGGGAAAAAACAAAATCCAGACTAGGGAGGTTGAGGGACAATACTTCACATTGATTTTGATGCAGCAGCAACGTTTGCTATGTGTGACCATGCATTAGTGTAGTGCAGCATCCAACTTGTTGCATGGAAATGTGACCTTTTGCAAATGTGTGTTATGGTCTTGCAGAGTTTTCAATACATCTGTATAGTATTGCCCACTTAGTTGTGTGTGCAGGTATGATATGTGGGTAAACAATTTCTTGAATGTCAAAAAATGCAATGACCATAACTTTCCCAGCAGAAGCAACCACTTTTGCTTTTTAAGGTGTCAATGATGATGGAAATTTCCAGGCAGAGCTTTGCTGTTTGCTCTCAGAATTGAAAGGATGTAGCCAAGGTTCATCAGCAGTGATTACCTTTGAAAGAAACTCTGCATCTTCTTGTAACATCATCTTCAACTGAATGTAAACCTGCAAGTAAATGTCCTTTTGTTTGGAAATCAGCAGTTTTGGAATCCACCATGCACAAGCATGCCTCAAGTGCAAGTTTTCTTATCAATGTATGGGTGGCTTCCAGTGAAATTTTCACAATTTCTGATCTTGTGTAATTGGATGATCTGTTACAATGACAGCTGCTGTGTTAATGTTTTCTTCTGTTGGAGCACATTCCTTTGAAATGATTGCCTCCCCTCTTTAAACATTTTAAACCATTTTCTACTTGTGCTCTAAGGAAGAACAAACTTTCCATGGGCCTCCTGTAATGTTTTATAAGTTTTAGTCAAAGGATTGTTGAGACAAAAGCATAATTTCAGAGCAGCAGATTCTTAATTATGTGTTACTCCCATTTTGGTGCATTTATTAACTTGCACTCTTCATGAACAGGAACTGGAAGTGACAACAATGAAATTAGTATTACATGTACATTACGCATTAAGCTAATGAAATATTGTAGAGTTAAACTTTGACCCAAGAAATTATACCTATAAAAATTATGATTTAAATAGCTTTCATATAATGTATTTATACAATTTTTGAAGCTGTTTACAGTGAAGATATTAAAAAAAAAAAGCTTTTATATATTTTATTTTTATTATGAATAGATGTATAAAGTATATAGTTTCATCAGTTAAAAGCATGTAGTGAATATTATGTAAGTGAAAATGTGTGGTTTATTTTATATTGTTATGAAATCTGTATTCATCAGTTAAAATCATTTAATAAATATTGTATGAGTATAAATGTGTTGTTTGGTTTATACCTAATTTAGCATTATATTCCTTAATCATTGAAATCACACTTCCTAGGGAAAAAAAAAAAAACATATTTTAATGTTATCTGACTCTGAAATTTTTATCACCTTGCTAAAAACTTTATTTTTTATTTGCTTCACATCATTCATAAAATATCAGATATTTTGATTGCATCAGATGTGTTTATTAATATTCTGTATAATATTTAAACAATTCTACAGGAAATGTTTATTATGAAATATTTTCTATAATTGTGGTTCTGAGTTTATTTCTATAAAACAATGCATTTCATTTGTATCTGTTGCTGAAAAGGATTCTTAAATTTTACAACACATTTAAGGAGTCCCAAATTATGTGTGGGAATCCAAAAATATTTAGAGGATTTCACAGTGGTGGGACACTAATTATTTTTATATCTATAATAATTGCTTATTTCATGTTGTGTAGAAGTAATATTTAACTCAAGTGAGTAAGTACTGAATGATATACCTGTTCTATCACATATTCTTGCATTATTTGATTTTGAACTTAAATTGTAGTGGGTATAAGGAACATGTATTAGCTGATAGCTATGAAGAGCGTTTTTAGCTATTTCAACAAATCATACCTTTCATGCCCATAAAATTTATAAAAGATAGATTATAATTAGAGTAAAAATTATGAAAATTCATATTTTAGATCATTAATTGCAGTATTGAGAGGCATAGTTCTTATGCTTTAGCATGTGTAGAAGCCAATAAGCACAATTTTATATTTCATATATTTTGTACCATTTTCATATTTTGAACAAACCATGTTTTTCTCTTTAATTTTTAAAATTATTTTAATTAGTCTTGTGTGGTTTTAAGTTTCTTTTTACCATGGCGTTATTTTACATTCTTCAGGAAATTCATCAACATTTGTAAAAACCCAAATAATAAGTGCTTATTATCTCTTCGGAGTCAGATGTTTAGAACACTCTTTATGGTTTCATGTTTCATGTGCTGTTAAATGACTGTTGGATCATTCTAGGAGCTGAGTAGAGATATCCGGGTGATAAAGTGCTGTCTGGTTCTGGGATGTCAAAATTCATAAAGTTATACTCATATTTTTTTTTATACAAATCCTTTCCCATATGTTTAGTTCTTTTGGTTGTTGAAAAGATTTTAATAATTTGATGCCTTTTTCTATTTCATGATTTTCATTCCAAAAATGTGCTGCCACAGCTGATTTATCTATTTGTTTGTAACGGATGTTTCTCCAGTGTTCCTTCAACCTAATGCCTATATTTCTCTTTGTCTTCCCTACATAGATTTTTTTCACAATCCTTATCTGGTTTTGAGGTGCTAAGATTATTAATGGATGTTTCACTGTGTTCGGTTCCAAATTGAATGAATATTAAAAACAAGTGCTTATGTTCTGACTCATGTATTGTATTTTTCCTATTCATTAGCTACCATTGTTAGTACTCAGCTACAATGAATAACTGACCCTTCCTCCATTTGCTGATGAGTTTGAAACAGTAAATCTAGTTTTGATGCTTTTTAAATGCCATATTAATGACCAAAACATGTGTAATTGTATTTTGAATCAAATTTTCTGAAATGTATTTTTGCATTGCTTAAAAATAATTAGAAACATCTGAATTTCATTTCTTAAAATTCTTAGAAAAATATAGCTGTGTCTAGGAAGAAATTCTGGTACTACTGGTCATACTCCGAAAGTAATTGCAGCAATTCTGTAGTACATTCCCATAATTAGTAAATGCATAATATCTGAGCCAGTATGCAGTAAAAATAATCACTTCATATCCTGCTTAATGCATTATTTTTTTCACATTGTGAGTCTCAGGATGCTGAAAGAAAATGTAAGAGATTGCTGCTTAAATTTTAAGTTTTACACAAATGGTGGAAAAATTGTGATATGCAAATATAATAAGGAGATGAGTAAATTCATTTGTTATATGAAATCACTGAAGGTTATTCTAATGTAAAATGCATGCATATTGCTAATATGCAAATATATTCAGTGACATGGAGTTACAATTTCATAACCTACATAATATGTATAATTTTCATTAAAAAAAAATAATAGCTGCTTTGTTGGCAACATTTCTTGCATAAAATGAATGCAAGATGTTAAATAGCATCCTTGTATAAATCAAATAGCTAATAATTGCTTCTTAGCAAATGGGACAATGATTGGATGTTTGAATTTTGTTACTTGGGACTAAATAACATTATACAACTAGAATGTAATGCAAAATCTATTCCATTGAGCATAAAGGTAGAAATGTAGCATGATGTAAGTTCATTCCTGTCCCATCATGTGATATAGAGTGCAGTTTTTTGTGGCATCAAAACATTATTACTGATGGTGCAATTTCTTGCCTGTTATTGTTTCAATTTGGATATGTTAATATTTTATAGATGTAGATTTCATATTTTGTCAAAATTTTCTCCATATTTTTCCAGTTTAATATGAAGTTTTCACAATGTTATTCTTTCAATTTGGATATAATATTTTTTAGAGATGCAGTTTGTATAATTTGTCAAAAATTTCTCAATTTTTCTGGTTATAATGAGAAATTTTTAAAATATAAAATAGTCCAACAACAAAAAAGCTCTCCTAACAACCAAGGTAAATCATAGATAAATAATGCAGAATATGTAAATGAATAATATAACATTATTAAGGCAATCACTCAAATTTCACTAATTTGTTCCACTTACTTGGACATGTTTCAAAGGCTGTTGCTTTCATCTTCAGCATGATTCCACTGTCTGCTTCCCAGCTTAGTATTAAGATGCTTGGTGGATTTTACGAACTTGGTGATGAGGTTACTATTGTTTGGGAGGTAAAAATTAACCAAATTTTCCTTGTTTTTGTTTATGAATATATTTTCCCACACTGTTAATTCTATGGGTAAAAGAGTTTTTAAGAGTTTTGTTAATTCTATGGGTTTCTGAAGAGCTTTTAATGGTTTTGTTACACTGTGGGAAAATATATTCATAAACAAAAACAAGGAAAATTTGATTAATTTTGATCTCCCACACAATAGTAATCTCATCACCAAGCTCATAAAATCCACAGATCGACATCTTAATACCACTGTGGGAAGCAGACAGTGGAATCGTGCTGAAGATGAAGGCAACAGCCTTTGAAACATGTCGAGTAAGTGGAGCAAAATTAGTGAAATTTGAGTGGTTTCCTCAATAATAATTTGTTATATTATACTATATTTCACTGTGAAAATTCCTGGTATTAAAAACTACTATATGTAATGAATATTTCTGATATCTGGTCGAAAACTCATTTCACTAACTTTGTACATCCTGTGTTGCAAGGATTCTCAGAATAAAGTGGCAGTTAATTTTGCATGAATATAATATTTATAAAAAAAGTTAATATATACCATCCTGTTCAGCCATGGTACAATGACCCTGTAACACCAAGATTTATTTGGTAGTAGACATTTCCTAATTATGCAGATAATCAGCCATTTACAAGTGTGTTTTAATTTTCAGCGTTCTGTTAAAAAAGGTTATAATCATGAATTAAATTTTTTTATTTTCCATATATCCCATCAAATTTTCTTATCCTGGAAGCAGTGCCACATGCTTTAGCAATGCTACTTACTTATCTTTGTACACTTTAACACACTCTTCTAGATTCCTAAAACTATAACATTTTAAATTTTCTGTGAATGGAAACAGGACAAAGTTATAGTGAGTCAAATCTAGATTCAAATGTGGATGTCCACTAGTTGTACTCCCAATTTGGAGAAATTGCATTGTTTTCAATAAGTGTGTGCAGAAACATTTTTGTTAAAGCAAAACATTTACACTAGCAGAAAAGAAACTGGCTTCCACTAACTGGTATTCTTTTCACCTTCACAAAGAAAATCACTTAAAGACATATATTACTGAGAGCCTTTATAATTGTGAGCCACACTGTCCAACTTTTATCAGCTAAGTCAAAGGTTTCCATAATCAAAATAATTGGCCATTACCAACTATTCCACCTTTATTTCCTTTTGCTCTTCTGTGAGATTGTGGAAACTCAGCTCTAATTATGCATCTTTACATAAAGATACTATATATGGGTACTTATATATGACATCACTGTTACAAAAGTTCACTATATTTTATACAATTACTATAGGTTATTCATATATTCCGGGTGCAACTAAGGTCTGTGTAACCTGGGTGTCAAATATGAACTCCAGCACTCGAATAGGTTGAGAGGGCCATATTAACAAGTTTGTATTAATTTAATAATAAAACCAGTTTGTAATGTTCTGAAGTTAAACAGCTAAAGTAACAGAAATATCTTAACAGCTATGATTATTTTGACTTTTCCATTCATACATATTTACAGTTTAAAGCTTATTTAAAATGAATTTCTTTTCATATAGGACAGATTTTTAAGTTTAGGAAATGATTGATAAAGTAAAACAGACAATATCTTGCCATTAAGTAATCATATAATTACATTAAAACCCTTCTTTGCAATTTTCATCTTCAACATTGCTCAATATGGAAATTAATGTGTGATTATTGGAATCATATAAGTCTTTCATAGATTTAACTCCCAAACAAAGATTTTGATGACATACCAAATTGATGGTTAATTTAAAGGAGTATTCAAATTTCAAAGTCCATGGTGCTTATTATGTAGATGTCTTTCACCTGAAGCAATGGTTACAGGAGGAGTGAAGAACATTCCTAAGACTGTGATTAAGTTTGGATATTGTTTTTCTAATCTGTGTTTGTAAGCCAAGCTCAAGAGGTGCTGCAGCCACTATTTTCGTAGTGCCATCAACTGCAAAGGCATGGTATTTAAAAAACTTAAAAAACTTTACTTTCTTGGACAAATTTGTTTTTTATAACAAATTATTTATGAGGAAGTCACTCAAATTTCACTAGTTTTATTCCACTTACTTTGACATGTTTCAAAGGCAAAGTTTTCTGGAAACAAAATTAGTAGAGGCCTTCCCACATATATACAAATGTTGGTATCATTATGTTGATGATGTCTTTGCAATAGTAGATGAAAAATGGAAAGATGATGCAATAAAACTACTAAATCTATAAGATGGCAACATAAAATTCACAATGGAAATGGAGAACAACAAGGTTCTTCCTTTCCTGGATATAAAAATACAAAAAATGATAACATTCTGGAATTTGGCATATTTAGGGAAGGATACCCACTTGGATAATTATATAAAAAGCAACAGCTACAATCCAAAACAACATAAACTAATAACATATATAGCCTCACATTCAGATTGACAAATCTACCAGTAAATGAGAAAGAATACAAATTGGATTACCAAAAAATTATGGATTATAGCACAGAAAAATGACTACACAACAGATCTGGTCAAGAAAAAGATAGAAAAATTAAAAAAGGCAAAAACAAATAAAAGAAATCACCACACTGAATGGTTACAAAGGAGAGCAGATCATAAAAAATTTACATTCTATCCCTGGGCACACCAAAAATTTCAAAAAATTTTTAAAGATGCCAACATTATTTTGGCTCAAATGAATAAATGCAGTTTGAAAAACCTCCTAAAAACCAACACAAAGGACAAAATCCCGCCAAGAAAACAACCATAAGTCAGTCCTGGTGGTGTAGTGGTTACCATACTTGCCTCCTAAACCCAAGATCGCGGGTTCGAACCCGGCCAGGACCGATGGATTTTTTCAGGGCGTAAAAATCCTAAGTATGGCTTCCTTCGGAAGGGAAGTAAAGCCATGAGTCTCGTGTCATACATTTACGGCACAAAAAAGAACCTCAAGGCTGAAAGAGAGGCCTCTGAGCAAAATTTGTCGGCCGTTTCACGCCCTGAGTTGAATGGGATGCTGATGACCTGAGATGTTAAAGAGCTTCCATAAATAAATCAATCAAAAAAAAAAAGAAAACAACCAGGAAATTAGGAAAACAATTACGAAATCAGTTGCAAAGACTGCAATAATAAATATATAGGTAAAACAAAAAAGTACATTACCATACGGTTTAAGAAACATGAGAAGTATAAAATATAAACATACAGAAAAATCAGCAATAGCATACCATTTCTGGCAAAAAAACCATGGGTTCCAAAATGAACCAAAACTCTTAAAAGTTCCTCAAAATCCCATAGAATAATTGGTCTTGGAAAATATATTCTTGAACAAAAACAAAGAAAATTTAGTTAATTTTGATCTTCCAAACAACAACAATCTCATCAAAAAGTTTATAAAATCCAAAGAGCAACATCTGAATATCAAGCTAGAAAGCTGACAGTGGAATCATGCTGATGATGAATGAAATTTTCCTTTGAAACATGTCCAAGTAAGTGGAATAAAACTAGTGAAATTTGAGTGACTTCCTCATAAATAATTTGTCATATGATACTATATTTCACTGTGAAAATCCCAAACTATTCAAATTTAAATATTGTACTTACCAAGTTGTTGACAATGGAGTGGTAATATATCCTAAATTTAGGTATCCATTTTTTTACACTAAACTCCACTTTATTTACACAAACGTAAGATGCGTTTCGGGAGAATCTCTCCCATCTTCATCTCATCTCCCACCGACGGTTTGGTGAGCAACTGAAGATGGGAGAGATTCTCCAGAAACACGTCTTACTTTTGTGTAAGTAGAGTGGAGTATAGTGTAAAAAATGAATGCCTAAGTTTAGGATATTCAAATTTATATTCAAATTTGTTTTTATTGATGTGTTTATGGTGTATAGTTTTGCACAAGAACTTTATAGAAATTTTTTGTACATCACTTGTATATTTTATCCCCATTTAGAAAACTAAACTTATGATAATTTTAATGCTTAAAGTTATAATTGAAAATACCTGATCAATAAGATTTAAGTTTCTATTGGTCTTTACAAGCCTTTATAAACACTTATACAACTCCACATTCATATGCTATGAAAACATAGTTACATACAAGGTCTGTTCAATAAAAAATTATATATTTTTTTATAATCTCTTGCACTTAAATTTAACTGTAAAATATATTGTTAGCTTAATGTATAATGTATACATTCTGCTATTTTTTTTGTTGTAACTTCCAATCCCCACCTGTAAGATGTGCACAAGTTGAGACACATTTAGTCTATATTAATTAATACAATGCGGGTACATTTCTTACATGTTTTACTTACTATTTCAGTTAGAACATGTTTCAGGAACCAATGTTCCCATTCTCAGCTGTTGACCCATTGTTTCCTGGTGCCTGTATTAGTCCCATGGAAGCTATTGCGTTGTATGTGATCTCTGGTGGATATGAAATGAATTTAGAAAGGTAATCCCACTGCGGAAGGTTGAAATTCATTGCAGTTCTTTGCTTTTTTAGAATAGAGTTATTCTCCCAGGTGGCCAATTCATATGGATTGTTTAGTTCTTAAGAAGTTTTATCTCTGGGTTTGTTTCATAATTTTGACTCCAATAATGGTGTGCTACTATTGATTATTTTTATGGAGAAATATGGATGACTCCCATTCCTGGACCTAAATATCATCAGAAAGGATAATAACATACAGTTTGGAATATATAAAAAACCAAGGCATTCAGATAACTACATAAAATAGAATGGTTTCATCCCAGAACCACATCAATTGCACACTATTCAACAATTTGGTTTTTAAATTGGTCAACATTCCCCTCAGTGCCACTGAATACATACAATAGATAGTGTGAACACATCATGAACACAGACATAACATGGTTTTAACATCTCTGCCATAATAAAAAGATCAACAAGTACAAACTCAAGAAATCCATAAAAGATACTTCTACTCTCAAGGTAATCAAAGACATGCAAAGATATTGTAAACTCACATATAAATAACAATTGCACTACAAATTCGAAAAGATTTTCAAAAACTTCAATATAAAATTAGCCCTGGTTAATGGATACAAATCAAGCACCTCCGAGGATCAAAATTAAAAAACAAGATTTCTGCAGAAAAGAAATCAGGAATATATGCCATAGAATGCCTAGACTGAATTGAAATACATAGGAAAAACTAAAAGAAATTTTACAATTCAGAAAAAGAACATTTTAGAAATATCAAATTAAAACAGATGGAAAATCAGTAGTAGCACACCATTATTGGAGACAAAAATCATGAAATAAATCCACAGATAAAACTTCTTAAAAAACCAAACAATCCATATGAATTGGCCACCTGGGATAATATCTTCATTCTAAAAAACCAAAGAATTACAATGAATTTCGATCTTCTGCCATGGGATTACCTTTCTAAATTCATTTCATATCCACCAGAGGTCACCACATACAACACAATAACTTCCATGGGACCAACATGGGTACCAGGAAACAGTGAGTCAACAGCTGATATTGGGAATGTTAGTTCCTGAAACATGTCCTAACTGAAATACAGTAAGTGAAGTGTGTAAGAAATATAACCGCATTGTATTAATTAATATATAATATCTTCACTTTAAACAGCTTCAAAATGAAACAAATACGTTTAATTCTGCCTACATCAAAATGGAGCTTATATACAATGAAAATGTTCTGCATTGAAATTCTGCTTTCATCTCAACAAATCTTCAGCTGAGGCCAATGCAATGTTGCAGAAGGCCTATTGAGAGTTTGTTCTCCCCTATAGCACATTTTGAAGTGGTTTAAACTGTTTAAAGAGGAGAGACAATCAATTTCACGGGGGGGGGGGGGGGGGGGACTGCTGCTGTTATTGCAATAAAGGATCATCAAATGCCATTAAGAACATTTTCTAAAAATTTCACTGAGTGCCATCCACACCTAGGAAATGAAAGCTATACCTGAGATGTGTTTGTGCACAGTGGGTTCCAAAACTGCTGATTCCCAAACAAAAGGACATTTGCATACAGTTAAAGATGATGTTACAGGAAAATGCAGGTTTCTTTCAAAGGTAATCACTGCCAATGAAACTTGGCTACATCACTTTAATCCTGAGAGCAAACAGCAAAACTCTTGAGAGGAAATTTCCATCATCACCAACACCAAAATAATGGTTACTTCTGCAGGAAATTTATGGTATTTGATTTTTTTGATATGTTTAGTACAACATATATCACGTAAATTTATTCATATTCAAGAAATGGTTTACCAGCATGTTGTACCTGCTATACACTGGTAACTGGGCAGTACTACTGAGATGTCCTGAAAATTCTGCAGGTCATATTATACAATTGCAAAAGGCCACATTTCCATGCAATAAGCTGTATGCTCACATCTCAAATGTAGCTAGTGAATGTCTCGCAAAAATCAATGTGAAATGTGCTTGCCACCCTCCCTATTGTCCAGATTTATCCCCATGTGACTTTTCTTTTTTTCTAAATTGATGAAACACTTTCAAGAGAAGAATTTTCTATCATCAGAAGTAGTGGTGAAAGCTCCAGAGGAAATTCTGAAGGACCTGCAAAAAATGCTTTCCAGCATCTTTGAAGACTGGCAGAAATGCTGGGACAACTCACTGCATCCAATCAGCGCTACTTTTAGAAAGGTCTTCAAAATTATGAGAATGAGTAAAGATATGTTGTCAAAAGGAAATTATGATCATTCTTTGTTGAACTGCCCTGGTAATTTTCTAATATAAGACAAAATAGATTTTAGCATTATTAAATTAAATTATTATTCTCAGTTATGAGAATTTCAATAAACACCTGCTAACTGTTGCTGGGACCATGTGTACTCCTTGTCTTTTAGGATTGTTTTCCTTGAGGAAACTCTGTTGGTTGATACTGTCCATAAAATTGTAAAATCAATCACAGCCGACAGCCTCCATACTCTATTGATATGTGTTTGCAATGACTGATGTGGAGGTCCTGGGTTCAATTCACTGTCAGGTCAATCTCTCTGAGTTAGTTGTTTTCAGAGTTTTTTTCCATCCTGAGAAAGTGAGTGCTAGGTAACTTTAGGATACCAAGGACTCCGAGCTCATTTGGACCATCATTAATTCATTTCATTCATGACTACAGACTTACATCTACAGTATTCATGTCCAATATACAGACATCGTGAGAAGAGCAATGCAAAAAATAAAACATTGAAAAATCATAGCTTTCTACTGTCCTCCTTAGTTCCCTAAACAAGCTCTTTCCCAGTATAAACAAAAAACTTGTATATTGCTTAGATTTTTAGAATCTGGAAAATTAATTAGTCATCCTCACATTTGTTCCTTATATTCTAGAAATAATATGATGCAGCCAAAGTCTTGATTTATTTTATTTGAATAAGATCTTCAAAGGTAGAAAGGACATATAACAAATTAATTTTACACATTACTACCTTAATTTTAAACTTAATAGGAAGTATCCTTCCTTGTATTTACAGTATGAGTGCTGAGTTATCTATCTTTATACTGTTACCTTATATACCTATCTACAAAAATGCTTTATAAATTAAATCGATTTTTTCTGAACCCTAAATGAAAACTCTTCTAATTTATTAAAAGAAAATGTTTTAAATTGCTGCTATTTTTCAAATCATTAACCATTTCTTTTGAATTAGTTCATTTCTCAGATATCTGTACCTCTTCCTTCTAATAAAATATGCATTTTACCTTCTTTATCCCCAAATAAAGGATAAATATCTTCTTCAGTATTCCCTTGTTATTTTTTAGTCACCAGACTTCCATGCAATATCCTTTCTTGCTTTTATATCATGTGTTGTTAATTAAATTTTTCAAAATAGAGTAATTTTTTCTGAATCACATATTGTGAATATATATTCAGTGAAGTTGATTGAACTGCCTTGTGCCTAAGCATAACTGCTTATTGAGGAAGTGCAATTGGAAAAAGGAAGATAAGAATCACCATGTGTAAAATTAGTATTTTTATTTTAGTGTTTATATTTTAGTAAAAACATAAAATTATACTGTATTTAAAACTGACAATATTAAGCATTAACATTGTTATAAAAATGTTAAAAATGATGACCCTCAGTGACAGTACATTGCTGGCTCCTGTGAAGGAATTTCTTTTTTTTTTCATCTAACTTTTCTTCCATAAGATCACAGCAGTTTGGAACATGTCTTTTATCTTTGACTGATCCTGTCTCTCATAAATTTTTAACCGTTGGCAAACAGTTTCTCTACTGAACTCTAATTTCCAGGATATTTTCTTACAAATCTCTTCACCACTTCTCTGCAAGAATCCATTTTCACATATATATCATATGTAAAACCCATTCTTCAAGATTATATTTACATAGTAGCATAACTAATGAAGAAAAATTTGCATATAATTTACAGACAATGAAATCTCAAATGCATGACTCAGCATTCCTCAAACCAACTACTAGCTACTATCTGCACATGCATTATACGAACTTGACAACTGGCTTTTCCAAGTAGGTATCTGCATCCTGCTGGCCCATAACTCAAGTAACCTTACTTTTCTGTTGACACATTGATGGCAAATATATTCATTTTAGAAGATTACTAAATAAATAAAACTATATGATATATAATATCAAACTAACCTTAAACAGTAATTTTCTAAAAAGGGGTTAAACGTGCCCAAATGTAATATAATAAAATGCTACAATGCTTCACCCAACATCAGAACATACAAATTTAAACAAGTCTGATATTTTAATTCTAAATTAAATGTCCTTAAATTCTGCACATAAATACAGTGCCATGGGCATTTTCAGAATATTGTTATTAGAACTTTATTATAAATATTAAAAATACTTTGGTTGTTGTTTGATGTAATTAATATTCATTATTTTCCATTACGAAAATTGCTAAATGAAAGTACGAATTTCTGTACCATTTCTGTTATGTGCTTTAGCTTGTCCGAACTTCCTTTTGCTACCAGAATGAAACAAATTTCCTTGGGATAGGATACGAAGAATAATAGCAACAACTGTTGATTTGGTTTATTTACGGACGCTCTTTAAAATCTCAGGTCATTGGCGTCCGCTTCAATACAGGTTATGAAACGGTCGATAAATTTTGCTTAGATGCCTCGATTTTGAGGTTCTTTTACATGGGTAAATCTACGACACGGGACTCACGACTTTACTTCCCTTCCGAAGAAAGCCATACTTAGGATTTTTACCCGGAAAATCCCTCCATTCCCTCAGGATCCCACTTATTGGGTTTGGGACGTAGGGACTCCGAGGCACCCGAGCTGCTCCCTCTCGTCCACGCTAAAGGTATTTTACTCAATTTTTATTTTCGATTCTACTAACCCCCCATTTCTTTGTCTGATGGGTGCTCCCGTGTTTGGGGCATAAGGGCGTAATCCTCAACATTGGGTTATCATGTAGGACGAGATTGTATCCACTGGTAAAGGACTGACCCGGGGAGGAGTCATTGAATGAGATGCTGCCTTCCTGAAGGTGTTAGGTCCCTTTGTTTCTAGACCCTGAGTAAGTCCTGTTTAGGCCAGAACAACTCACCTAAGCCTGGGTGCACCCAGGAATCAGCCTGCCATTCATTGCAGACTGTTGTATTGGTGAAGGAGGAACTCACCATGGTGAATGATAATTCTAACCAACATATGAAAAGAAAGACAGTGGAATAAAGGAAGTAGCCGAGATGTCTTTCCCTCGTTACTTAGTTATAACCGAACTGAAGATGGTCAGTCGTTTAATCGAGTCAACTCTTTTCTCATTCAGAATGGCATAGTTAACATCTCTGGCTCTTTGAAATTCTGTACGCGTTTAAGAAATGGACCTAGACAAATGCAAATCTCCGCTGCAGAGTACATGCTTTGTCCATTGCTGTCACCAACTGTAGGAATAAACATCCTATAATAAAACACACGCTACATATTGTTAAGGACATTTGCTTCTCCTAAGCGAGAAAATATGTTGCATGAAATTCAGTGTGCTTTAGAACAAATTGTTTTAAAAATACCCGAAAATGTTGGCATCCGCTGGTTAAGTACCTATCGCATAGTTCATTCCTGTGCTACAAGCCCATTAAGATGCAATGTGAATATATGACAAGAGAGGTGCGGATTTAACAAGTTTGGCAGGAAAACTTTTGTTTAAATTATGAGTTATAATTTCATTATAGGTTTTGTGATTTTGAACGAAACATTAAATGCAGTCTCAAACTTAAGTAATATTCTGCCAAAATAATCACTCAAAATTTTACAACTCCCTGTACTTGTTTCTGCAACTCTGAAAAATCGATCGCCTTAGCGATGAATATAGTGCTGAAAATGAAACAACGATAAAAAAAAAAAAAAAAACAACAACAACAACAACAACAACGCAGTGGATGCAGCAGAAATCAAAATGTGCTCTTCGCGGAAGACAAAAAACAAACTATGCGAAATGTAAGGCAATTTGTGAAAAGTGTTATTAATGAAATGGAGCATAGGTTCAATGACAAAGCTGTGAAAGAAGCAGAACTGATTGCATCTTTTGAAAGTTTTAAAACATTTCAAGCGTTTGGTGAAAACGATTCTGAAGAACTATGCTTGATGTTAGGACTTAGAAATGTTGACACTGTTGTTGCAGACTTGCGCTCTTTTAAGTTCTATTCGTAATAAATGAGAAGATTCGTCTTTTTATGTTGCTTCTTTTATTTTAAAAGCCGATATCGGCTATGAAGCTCTAAGGATATTGCTGAATGTGTACTGTGAATTGCCGTTTCCACTGCCAATCTAAACAGACAATTTAGTACAATGAATAGGACGATGATAAAATTAAGATATAAGGAGGGTTAGGATACACTTCAAAGTTTGTGTGAAAGTATCAGCTAAAGGGGACGACGAACCCACAGAATTTCATTGAAGATGTCATCCACAGATAAGAAGGCCTCGATGCATTTATTTGCTGCAAATGTAAGTTATTGTATGCTATAATATTTTATTGATTCTCATAATTTCATTCTTAAAGATAACTATACCTAATTAAATTTAATTTATTTACATATAAGAGATAAATAGAAATTTAAAAATATTAGTACCGGTGTTATTTTGTAAGTATTATCAAAATTTGATGCCCCCCTTGAAGTTTGATATCCCCTCGGAAGAAAGCGAAGTTTATTATTCCATTGGTGTTGTAGTTTATATTCACAATACGTCGTATATTAAAAAATAACCAGGCAATCTTCATCTCAATTCATCGGTACTATAATAAAACATATAGAACTGTACACAATATAAATAAAATTTTAAAATCCATCTAATATTAATTAAGCTCATTCAATTAGCTAACTTGTTTTGAAAAAACATTTATATAACAATTTATTGCACATTAATGAAATACTTTTAAAATTATTTCATAAAAGTTGGAGGGGGACGCACCCTAGGCTAGAACCGCCTCTGCAAGAATTGTCATTAAGGTTTTATTTGCTAGTCTGTTTTTAGACAAAGTTATGGGTTATGACAAAGCACAGGCTAACTCCACAATTAACTCGCAACCCCCAAAACAGAAGTGAAGGTTGTGAAGGGCTTGTCATAAAAGAAACCCAGGAACTGTGACAAAAAGCGTTAGTTTACCTGCATATCTAATGCTAGACAAGGAAAACTGCCAAGTTAAACCTAATTAACTATAATGCTACGTCAATGATATTGATAAGCGCCTGCAAGAACATTGCAGTGACTCGGGGATTAGCCTAATGTTTCCGTTTCTTGTTGAAAGAACTAAGAAGAGCTACATTTTTCGGTCATTGTCTAATGCTTGAATGGACATACACTTGAAAAATATACATGAAACGCAATTTGAGTGAAACAGTTTAATTGCCGTACTTTAATTATATATATGTTGACTTATTCGTCCTTGTTACCATTATCAGTTATAGAGAGCGAGCCAGGTGTATGGATTTAAATTTGTATCAGATAGATTTAATGTCTGCTCTATATAATTGATACCGATAACAAGGGCGAATAATAAGTCAACATATCATCATTGTATTGTAATTAAACTCTAAAACTAATCGCTAATACTTCTGACATTTTTAAGGAGCTTAAAAGCTTTGAGATAGTTGGGCGCAGTTGTTCAACGAGAACAAATTAATGAAGTAGTCATGAACATTCATTTATAATTTTAACTTGTTACATTTGGCACAAAATATGGAGGCTATGATTAATCCTGTCGGTTCCGAGGTGCAGAGAATTTCTCCGGCATTTTCGACTTTTGCGCCTGCTTTTAGTTAGGGGAGCAACTTAAAGACCTTGTTGGCAACATTGATCAGTCCCTGCTTGCGGTAGCGTGCGGTGCGAATAGTGTGCGTCTTCTTGTAAAGCGGTTAAAAACATTGCAAAAAAAAAAAAAAAAAAAAAAAAAAAAAGTGGATATCGAAAGTAACGCATTTATTATTTTATGGTCAATGACAAAATGGTGAGTGTCAGACAAAAAGAATTTTGACTTACTCGCACTTGAAGGTAAGCAAGTGGTATAATGGAATTTATTTTCTTGATTGGTTGATATAGTTAACGTCTACCTTTGAACTCGCTGGAACACTACACCATAGCGCGAAAACCGTGATTCATGTGTTTGGTAATGCCGGTAGCCAATCGTACAACAGATTTTGAACTAGCGATTAGCAAGTCAGTGGCCTCTAGATAGTACTTTTGCCACTAAGACGAATTTTAATATTTAATTAAAATAGCCCAATTTTAGGAGTGTTTATTTGACTGAGGTAACAACGTTTCCAACTGGATATGTTATAAAGTGCATCATAGTTTTGACGTTTGCCTTTGAATGCCAAATGCAAATTATGCATATATTTGCCAAATAATTGTGTCTTAGAGCTTGAACAGCATACAGCTATGTTAATATTATTTGCAGTTTTGAAAATTACAATAAATCATAGCTACTTGACAAATGTTTGGAGGTTATGTGGGTGAGACAATGGTACACTTTCGACATTAGAAAAGTAATTTGCGTGGAAAATTAATGTATTAATGCTATTTTTTAATTTATTTTTCAGAAAGCGCATGTTCCATCCATGATAAATATTTGACATTAACAAGAATTATTTCACTTGATTTATTTCACTTAACGAATCGCAGGTTGAAATAAGTATAAGAAAATAAATCATAAACAGGATTATATAATCAGCAGGATTTTTAACTGAATTATAGAACATATTTTAAATAAAATGAGCCAAATCTCAAGCGAAAATGAGACTAGTAACCAGAGTGTTCAGTCAGAAACAGCGAAAGAAAATTGTGATACCAGGCACATAGGAAAGGTGGATAATGCTTTAATTGAAACAATTCTGGGGGAAATGAAAAGTGAGTTTAATCGTGATATTATTGAAATTGAAAGTGGAAAAAAGACCCTTAGAACAAGCAAAGTGATTTCAGATGATGCTGAACCTGTTAAAACTGAAAATGAAGCGGATGGTGAGAAAAAAATTAATGGTGATCCAAAGCAAGAAGATGGAGAAGTGGAAAATCATAAAGAGAAGTTTGATAATGACTCAGAGCAAGACAAGCCACAAGAAGCAGACACAGAAATTAAGGGAGTTGTAGATGAAATTAATGAAGAGGAAACTTCAACTCAGGATGATGGTAAACCGCGCATTGTTATCACACTAAAGACTTCTGAAGAACAGGTAGAAGCACAAAAGAAACCAAAATTTAAGAGCACTCAACAACATGAGGTTGCGATTGGAGATGATTCATGGACATTTGTAAAGACAGAGGCAATCACTGGGGATGGAGCTGCTGGAAATGATCAATCTACATGTCAGACACAAGGAAAGAGATCACTGCGAAGCCAGACAAGGACTCCAGCTCCTGAGGATGAACCACCTGCTGGAGTGAAGCGTTCTGCTCGACGCCGTTCCAAAGACTCTCCACGCGAATCTGTGTTGCAGAGTGCTATTGCACGGAAAGAAAAATCTTTTAGTAATTTAGCTGGACAGAGTGATTTTGATAAATCTGCTTCAAGCCGAAGTACAAAGGTTGTGCATCGTTCCCCAAGGCTTAGTCCTGTGCAAGCATCTGTGAGAGGTACGTCCAAATCACTTCCTACTAGACCATCATTCCCTATTCCAAAATCTCCACGGCTTGCACAATTGCAAGCAGCTGCAGCTGCAGCAGCAGCAACAACAACAGAACAGTCTAATAAACCAATAACTAAAGAAACTTCCAAGTTCATCTTACCTCAGTCAGAAGGTCCTGGTAAAACTGAAAGCATAATAAAAGTTTCTTCAAAACCGCATTCACAGGTTTCAGTGTCTAGTGCTCAGTCATACACTAAAACAGGTAAAAGAAGATATAAGCCTTACCGTGGTCTGAGATATTCCTTTACTGGTAATCCAGTAAAAAGAAGCAAATTTGTCCGTCGTCAGCCCAAAGACACGGGAAATGGGAGTCCAGCTGTGTCGGAGGCAAGTGAGAAGAAAGAAGAGGAAGTGTCAGAACATACTGATGTTGCAGTTACAGATGAGAAGCAAACAATTGAGGATTCTAAGGATGCAGTGCAATTTCCAACTACTACAGAGATTCAAGGTAAAGGAATAGAGTTATAGGGTTTGTTGAATGCATGATGCATGCAAGAAATTTGTGCTTAGTAATCAGAATACTATAATTCATAGGGGTTGCAATCAGATATGTATGCTTTTATTTACTTTACCTTATCTAGGGCCAGTTTCCTCAACAAATGTTAGCAAGTTATTAACAAGTTGTTAGACTACTTTAACATTCAAATGAATAAAAATTCTTTTAACAATGTGTTTACCCTGCTGTAAAGTTAACTTCTACTATCCTTTGTGTCAAAAGTTTAACTATAGTTAAGGCTTTAGATGTCAAAATTCTTAATTTGAATCTTTTAAATGTTGTTCCTAACAGAGAAAGGACTGTAAGATGCAATTGATTTTTATGGAAAGAGGAATTTTTGCAAAAGTACAGAATGAGAAAAGCATTCATCATAATATTTTAGATGAAATAGAGAGAGGTTAAAATATGCTACAAATAGAAATATCCTCTCTCTCCTGTGATTATGTTTAGTTTTTATGCCACTGGCTCTTTTAATTTAAACTTGTGGACAATGCCGGCATTTCAAAATCTATTGTTTTTAACATCATTAAAAAGAGGAATAACATTAATTTATTCAGAGGATTATGTGCAAATTATAACTTCTATCACTATACCATTTTGCTGCTGTTCTGGGAGCATTTGATTGTACCCATGTAAAATGCAATCTCCTACAGGTAACAGAACCAAAATATATCATTCACAAATACTACTTTTACATCAATGTAATAAGTGAATTTAATTTCCAAATTAGGAATAGTTCTAGGTGGCCTGGATCAATACATGATATTATAATATTTAAGTATTCTCTTTGTTGTAGCTCAGTTTGAAATAGGTGTCATTAATGGTGTTCTGTTAGGTTATAGAGGTTACCCCTTAAGGAAATATCTTTTAATACCTTACCTACATCCTGAAGCAAGAGGTCAAAACAGGTGTAATGTGGCACACATCAGGACATGCAACTAAATAGAAAGAACAAAGGTTATGAAAAAGGCACTTTTCTACTATTAGTTGGGATTAAGAAACAAACTCCAAACAACATTAATAATAATTGTATTTATTTATTTAGCCAATGCCTGTCCATGGCTGTTTGGCCATTTGATGTCGAACTTCTCAGTAGCGCAGGGTAATATCATCAGGCAGATGTTCTAGCTTTGGAATGTGAATAGATGATAGCTCTCCATCCTTGATGTTCAACAAAAAGGGCACAGATCGTCAGCAGCCAAACCTATGCGGTGTAAGTGGGCTTGTAGATAGTCATGTCCCGTCATTAATGCAGAACCGAGCAACAGTTATAGATCTTTCTAATATTCTTGGGATTGGTCCCTCATAAGTGAGACGTTCCCACTGTTTTTAGCTGTTTTGGTTCCTTAGAGTGTTCTTAGTAGAATTGTTGATAGTGACCTATAATGATTGCGGGCGCACTGAGTGTAGTTGGTATTGAGGGTTGTTCTGATGCTGCTCTCTGTTTTGCCAAATTACCGGCTTTTTCATTGCCTAGGATACCTATGTGACCAGGGGTCCAATGAAGATGCAAAACCCAGCCTCTTTCTTTTAACTCTGCTATCTTGATGCGACACTGAATAGTATGGGGGCAGTCTGATGGACTGTTGTTGCCCAGAGCGAAAATAGTAGCTTGAGAGTTCATTAAGAATACTGCTTTGCTGGTAGAGATGGATAAAGCTTGTAGGTTGGTAGCACATACTTCACCATCATAGTTGCTAGCATTCCTGCCTACTCCTCTATAGGCTTCAAATAGATTGCTGTACCAGCCTACTCCAGCTGCTCTGGTATGTAGGAGCCATTCATGCAGATTTGTACCCACTTTAATACCGAATATAGATTGTATATAGTTGCTAGAGCGTTTTGGCGCAGTTCAAGAGGATTTGATTCACTTTTAGTTCTATTACAATTTTGAAGATTAAGCTGGATTGTGGGCAGGGCAAATACAACTGATGTAAAGTATTAAAGAGGTTCAGGTGTGTTCATAGTTAACTGGTATTTCTGTAGAAGTGAAGTAGCATATGTAATAAGTGAGACTTGGGTTTTGAGGCACTGGGTGGCAGGTTAATAGTGCTCCCAATAGTTTGCATCTACTCTTTTAGTTTTTTCCCAGAACTCCAGAGTATGTTTAGCTCTACAGGCATCTAAGGGTTTGATGCCCGTTTGTAGCTGCTGTTATTGAAGTTGATTTTGCTCCTTCAGTGATGATTCTTAGGGCATTGTTTTGAACTAAGTCGTACCTCTCTAGGCTAGTATCTGAGGATATAGATAAGACCTCGCTGCTGTATTCCATCACAATAATTGTGGCAGCAGCTGTGTTACCTAGATGACATTGACTATCTTCTACAGCCACTAGTTTTGAAATTTAAAAAAAATTGTGCCTCAACTCTTAACATTCATTTCATATGCCACGATTATCGATAATTATATGGAAATAAAAGTACTTTGGAGTGCACTCAAAAGTATGAGGTTCTGGTAGCATCTTATTGATCCATACTATTTGCGATTCTCAGGAACTTTAACAAAGTATCAACTAACATGCTGGAAAAACATGATGGAATTTACGAATCTGGACATGCTTGTGTATTTTTAACACCTGTGATGAAACTGGCCCCTGTTGTATATTATTTTCTAATATTGAAGTAATTAACATGAATAGCTTATTTTATGGATTGAAACGTCTGTTAAAACTTTTGTCATTCTCACTTGATATGTGTTAAGTCTTTGTAAGAATAATAATTATGATTATTGTTGGTAAAAAAACTAATGCTGTATTCTTAAAAAATGTTTTGTAGCACTTGATGTAGTATGATATTTGGTACCTATCTGAATTCCTGTGACATTTATGTATAAGATTGGGCAGTAGTAGTGAAATGGGCATTGAAGGAAGTTTCTAACATGTTTTTAAAATAATTTTTTGCAGGTTAAGATATTTTTGGGCTTGTTTATTTTTCAAAATATTGATTTCTATTTGAGAATGAATATCACCTAAATATCCTCTTTTATGTTTGTTAATCATTATGCTCCAGTGACATGAATGACTGAGGTTGCTAAGGCATGTTATGGTGAACAAAAGGCCTGTAGTTCAAATCACATTAGAACCATTCTTCCTTAATAAGATTTGTTCCCCACTTTTCCTCATTTCTCATCATTGGCAAATTCTGGGTAGGTATCGGCAGTTTAGTCCTGAAATTCTTCCTTTCCAAAATTATTTTCCCAATTTATCATTACATCTTATAGTTCATCAGTGTTATTACCTGTGATGCCACAGTAGTGAAAAGATTAAAGACTGTTAAAAAAAAAAAAAAAGTCTATTCTCCAGTGTTAACCTCTAAATAAAACTAAACTTCCATCTTTTCAAGATAATTGTGCACAATCAACTGCATACATTACAAATAGACATGCATATATTAAATTATTGCCTTAACATTATGGTTAACATTAAGAGGGCAAAAAGTAATAATTAAAATCTTATTGAAGTTCTTAAGAATACATGTTTCAAGATGGCAAACTCCACTCTGAACCTAATATACGAGAGTTAGAGTTCAGCAACACTTTTATCAAATAGGTACTCCCCAATAAGATAGTGCTTCAACACATGGATTGGATTGACCCAAATAAAACTGAGAAAATTAAATATAGTTGAAATTTTGATTCACACAGCCAGTAACATCTGAGTGGGTTTGCTGTGGTCCATGGCAAAGTAGAGGGATTTACTGTATTTAAAGGTGCAGAAGGTGCATGTCAACCTAAATATCCATGCATTGATATCTCTTCTGAATTCAGTTGATGGCAGAGAGATGTGTGAAATATCTTTGTTTAAAGAATAATTTGATTTTTGTTTGTGGTGTTGTTATCATTATCACCACCACCACCACCACCACCACCACCACCACCACCACCACCATCATCATCATCATCATCATCATCATCATCATCATCATCATCATCATCATCATGTACAGAGTGGCTATAAAATCTGTAACCATAGGGCTGTTTCCTGATTAGTTCCTGAAGCATTCTGTGAGGTGAGCTATAGCACTGACAAAAGACAAACAAGTAGAGATAATCCTTCTTTGGAGATAGAGAGATCAGCATTGCAATGCTTGCCAAGTTTTATGCTACAAAATTAATTGGATGCACGAATCAAAATTAATTAGATGCATGAATACAAAGCAGGCATTCCTTAGAACATAATGCAGAAAAAGTTTTGAAAACTGAAAAATCCCATCTTTAAAAGTTACAGGCTCTGCATCACCTAAATGGGGAGAGGGTGGGGAGGTGCTGCAATTGCTTGACCTCAACCCTATGAACATTGCTATATGCGAGATTTCAAAATGTTCGGAATTGTTCATTTCCAAAATGCTTGGATATATGTTGAAATTGGACGTGTGGAGCAGATTTTTGCATTAAGATAATATGCCGTTTATCAGTACTGCCATTATTTCTGACTTTATAGCCATCCTGTATTTGATACCAAAGAAAATGAACAATAGAGTATTGTAACAGTTTCTCAATTTTTAGAAAACTAACTTGTTTTAAAATTTGTGCAAGTGTAAATATTTTTTTGTCTTAAGTCTTTTTTATGGTCTGTTATTTTCGTTTCATATACTGAATGATGTAAAAATTTCCAAATCAGGTAGTCGAAGTGTCAGTCCTGTTGTTGCTGAGGCCTGTCAAACTGCTCAACAGAAACGAAAACTACAGCCAGAGCAGCAGGATAGCGATGGTGAGGAACTTTTATAAACTTGCTAAGTTTTTTCTTTTATTAATTTAGCCTTAGTTTTGCAGTATTCTTTATAAAATTTTGAATGGTTAATTATATCAGTTCAGCATTAATGCATTTGCTGTGCTTTCCTTTTTTTATTTATTAATTGATTTTTTTAAATACTGATTGTAACTTCATGATTGACTCATTGCCTTTATATATCACCTACCTCTTTTAAGTGACCAATTTCACACAATTTGCAACATTCTAGCCATGATTAATTATATGAAGGCTGTCAAAATGTTCTCAGCCTGACCATAGATAGCAATAAATTATCAATATAATTGTTTTTTTACATTGGTACATCTGTCTTAAGTGTTCATTAGAAATGTCCACTAATTGTTTCACATAATTAATTTAATACAGCTTTCCAAAGGAGATTAGTTATGAGTATTCCGTAAAATAGATAAAATTAAATATTGTGCAGGAATAAAATTAATTGTAAAAGATGGTTTAATACCTAAGGAAATAAAGTTTATGGGAACTCTTATCCTTTATTTTCATGTTTAAAAATGGTCTGCTAATTTAATTATGGCTATACCAGCCTTGAAGATGAAAAATGTGCAAAAAGGGCAACAGCAGAATTCATTAAAGAAAATATGGTATTAGATATTTGGCAAGATAGAAATTGTTGAGGTATTGAATTATAAAGGAATGTGTTGATTATATTTTACCTGAAGAATATACCGGGAGTGCCAAAAAATTGTATTCACACTTTCACAATAGATATCCATTTAATGTATTTCAAAGCTGGATCGATGAACAACAGTAATGTGTAGTATGATGTTCTGTAAACAGATGTGACTCACATACATTATGATAGCGTTGCTATGTGACAGGTAAATCATCAGTGAACAAATGAAACCAAGTTTATCTTAAATCAACATACAACGAGCAAATAAAGCCAAGGCTATCCCATGATGTTCTTTAAACAGATGTGACTCACATTACATTATGTTAGCATTGCTACAACAAAATGGAGCCATTAAGAAATGGTATTGGAAAACTGAAAATGTTGTTGAAATTTAACGGCAATGGAGACATTTGTACAGAACAGAACTGCCAATGCAAGTAACATTTGCATGCATTCGAGACAAATTTGAGACTCATGGGCGATGTTTACAAGGGCAGATTTGAGAGACCTCGCACAGCAACAAGCCCAGCATCCTAGGCTATGGCTTTGGAATGTTTTGAGCAGAAAGCTACAAAGCAATGTGCACATGAGACTGGGATTAGCAAAACCAACATGCATCATATTATTAAAATAACAAAGTTGAAAGTTTTCATTCCAAGACTTTTGCATGCATTAAATGAAGATGACCCTGATTGGAGAATGCAGTACTGTGAGTGGTTTTGGGACATGGTGCAAGAGGATGAGGCCTTCGTAGGGAAAGTTATTTGGTCCCATGAAACACAATTTAAGTTGAATGGAACTGTTAACTGGCATAACTGTTTCTACTGGTGTGCAAACAACTCGTGTGTTATTTTAGAAAATGCTGTTACCTGGAATTAATGTTTGGTCTGGGTTGTCATCTAGAGGTCTAATTGGACCATTCTTTTTTGAAGGAACAGTAACTGGCCCAGTGTAACTGAACATTACACATACATCTGTCTTACCTGCCATTCATTTACTGTATGTAAATGAGCAATTTTGCTTCCAACAGGATGGTGCACCACCACATTACCACCAAGATGTATGTGTGTACCTTGATGACAATCTTCCAAGGCACTGGATAGGATGAAGATGTCCATTGAGTTTCCACTGCTTTCTCCGGATCTAACGCCTTTGGACTTCTACTTATGGGGAACTCTTAAGGAAGTTATGTACTGTAGAAAACCAGCTGCACTGGCAGCACTTCGGTAAGAAATTGAAATGGCATGTACTGCAATTGCTGAGGACACTTTCACAAATGTTGCTCAATCAGTAGTTCAACATACTCGTGTATCGACGCCGATGGTGGGCATTTTGAGCAACCATTGTAACTGTTGTAACTGTAAAAGTCTAAGGTGATTAGTGCTCATCATTTGTTTGTGTGAATTCAGTTTTGTTGTGTTAACACAGCTTTTTCTTTGCTTGAAGTGTGTATACATTTTTTTGTCACCCTCTGTATATGAAAAAGTTTTGTGAAAGATGGGAATCATGCTTTCTAATGGTTGATAAAACATGAGTTCATGTGAAAATATTGCAACAGTGTTTGGAATATTCTATCATGAACAGAACTGATTTTGTGCTTTGATTTATGAGTGGATCAGAACTTGGATAAACTGTCATACACCAGAATTGAAACACCTCTCAAAACTGTGAACACAAGCTGATTATTCAGTTCCAAAGAAGATAAAATTGATTCCATCCACTGGATAGGTTATGGCATTAATATTTGAATACTAAAGAAATTTTACTGATTATAGTGAACTTTTGTAAGTGATGTCAAATATTAACATTTTAAAAAAAAAGTTGAGTCAAGATTGTAACATACCCACCACTAAAATTCAATAAAAAGGAAGACTAGTTCTGGAGACATTGCTCCTATCGTCAGTTCCTGGAGTGACCAGAAACTGATGATAGTTCCCGAAACTAGTCTTCCTTTTTATTGAATTTTAGTGGTATGTATGTTACAATCTCGACTCAATTTTTTTTTTTTTTAAATATTAAAATGAACATCCCTTTTATCAAGATAGTACCATTGCTCACAAGATTATATTATGATGGGGAAAATTCAGGGTTACAAAGTATGTATTGTTGGAACAATTTTCTCTGATTCTCAAAGTCTCCCTAGCTTGAATGTTATCGTCAAATCAAAAAGCTATTGCAGCTGTAGAGTAATATTTTTCACATCTTCAGACCTTCCTGAAAGGCAATTTATTGATTACCGTGTATAGTTTTCTATCTTTGTAATAAAATCACCCCATCCTTTGCAATGAACTTTTATAGTCTTTTTTTATTTATCAATAATTTAAGCAGATCTGTTGTTATTTGCAAAATGGTGTTTAGATTTGGGTTTGAAATTACATACCTTTCCATAAATAAATCCCTTTATTTTTTTGTAATATCTTTTAATCCAGAGCTTTTGTCATGGCTTTTTATTGTTGAATTATTTTTATTCTATAATTTTCTTTGGAATTTGTGTACTTTTTTGTCTAGGCTCTTCAGCTATGCAATTTTTTATTTATATTTTTATATTATATATTTCATTTCTCATAAATGAAGGCTGTTCAGTAAAAAATGTCATCATTATTTTACAGGCATAATTTCTTGCTCTATAATTGAATTTTGCAATATTTTGTTATCTCAATGTGTAATGCACACATGGTACAAGTTTTGTAGTTATTGCTTTCGTTCCTACCTGTGAGAGTTGTGAAGTTGAGATATGTTCAGTTCTGCCTATATAAAAATGGAGGTGACACGCAACAAACAAACAATATGCTTATTGTACGCATGAAGCTGTTGACAATGGAGTGGTAATATATTCCTAAACTTAGGTATTCATTTTTTTTACACTAAACTCCACTTACTTACATAAAAGTAAGTGTTTCCGGAGAATCTCTCCCATCTTCAGTTGCTCACCGAGCCGCTGTTACTCGAAATGATGGCTGGACACCCAGATGTTTCTGTGGTGGCCTCTGTTGGTTGAAGTAGGAAATTGTTGAGTTCATCCATAGGAGGAAACTGAAAATTCATTAGGTTTTCTCTATTTTTTAATATAAAAAATGTTTTCCCAAGTGAATAACTCCAATGGGTTGTGAAGATGTTTCATCAGTTTAATTTCTGGTTTTATTTCATGGTTTTTGGTCCAAAAGTGAGCTGCTACTGCAGATTTATCCACCTGTTTAAACCGAATATTCCTGAAATGTTCTTTCATCTGAATTTCCAAATTTCTCTTTGTTTTGCAAAACAATGGGGAACAAATTTTTATATTACAAAATAGAGAAAACCTAATGAATTTCAAGTTTCCTCCTATGGATGAACTCAGCAATTTCGTACTTCAACCAACAGAGGTCACCACAGAAACATCCGGGTGTCCAGCCATTGTTTTGAGTAACGGTGGTTTGGTGAGCAACTGAAGATGGGAGAGATTCTCCTGAAATGCATTTTACTTTTATGTAAGTAAGTGGAGTTTAAAAAATGAATACCTAAGTTTAGAAACAATATGCTGTTCTGAAATTCTACTTTTGTCTCAATATGTCTTTAGTTAAGACCTATGTAATGTTACCTACTTTTGTCTCAATATGTCTTTAGTTAAGACCTATGTAATATTACAGGAGGTCTATGGAGAATTTGCTCTTCCCTATAGTACAGCTGTAAGATGATTTAAAATGTTAAAAGATTTGAGGCAATCAGTTTCGAAGTAAGGTGGACTTGGCACTCCAATTTGTCTCTAATGAAACTAAACTTTAACACCACTGCTATCATTGTAACAGAGGATCATCAAATAACAATAAGATCACCTTCAGAAATTCTGAAAATTTCACTGGGTGAAATTGGGAACTGAAAAGTTGCACATGAGATGTGTTTGTGCATGTTAGGTTCCAGGACTGATGATTCCCAAACAAAAAGATGTATGCATGCAGGTTTGCATGAAGTTGAAGATGATGTTACAGGAAGATATGCGGTTTTTCAAAGACTGAAGAAACTTGGCTAATCCTTTTGACCCTGAGAGCAAATAGCAAAGCTGGAAATCTTATCAACACCAAAAAAAAAAAAAAAAAAAAAAAAAAAAAAGTGTGGTTGCTTCTGCTGGGAAAGTTATGGTCATCTCAATTTTCAATGTTCAAGGAATAGTTTGAGAGCATGTTGTACCTGTACACACATTTGTAACTGGAATGCTACAAAGATGTCCAGAAAACTCTGTAAAGTCACACCACACACTTGCAAAAGGCTGCATTATCATGCAACAAGCTGGGTGCTGCATCATAATAATGCATGACCACATGCCATAAATATGTTGCTGAATATCTCACAAAAATCAATGTGAAATGTTTCTCTCACCCTCTTTATATTCAGATTTATACCCTTGTGGATTTTTCCTTTTCTGGAAATTGAAGAAATACTTTTATGGGAAACATTTTCATAATCAAAAAGGTGGTGAAGACTGCAGATGCAATTCAGAAGGACCTGTCAAAAAAAAATGGTTTCCAGATGCCTTTGAAATCTGGCAGAAATGATGGACAGCTGCATTGTATCCAACAGAAACTACTTTGAGAAAGTTTTAAAAATTATGAGGATGAGTAAACATATATTTTTAAAAAGAAACAATAATCATTCTTTATGGAACAATCCTCATATTATATCTTTTTATGCCATTTAGTTTTTAGAATCATGTAACCTGTAATAAGAAGTGACTGGTGTCCAAGCCATGTTTTCTGTATAATCTGACTTCATCAAATAACACTGAAATGTTTTTGCCTTCTAATATGTAATATACTGTTGATATTAAACTTTTGGATGATGACATTTTCATACTGAAAAGAGTTCAGCATTCTAAAATAAAACTTGCAAAAATTCTTGGAGGACATACTGATTTTTTTGAAGTTAATTCTGCTCATTTCTTGTTTTATAATTTATAGACTTTTTCTAGTTCTTGCATTGTAATTGCTGTGAATAAAAAGATGATAATTTTTATTCTATTTATCTTTTAGGATTTAATATAATTATAAAAGAATTCTTTCTCCTTTTTGCCTTTTTTTGGGTATGCATACATGCAATAATGATAGTTAAATATCCATGCTCAATTATATTGGGTCATCCAATTGTCTGACAATTGCGCTGGCAAATAAGCCATTGCTCAAGGCAAGCTGGGCTGCATGAATAAGTGCATTTGGTCTTGATTTAGCAAATTGCTCACTGTATTCAGTCAGTGTCATTTATTGTTAATTGAAAGAAAAAACACATTCTTATCATAGAGTAAATTCTGCTAAGATTACTAAATGACATTATTTTTTTTATTCCACAAGGAGAATTTATTAATGATTTGTATATCTGTATGTAGTCCGAACATACTGTCAAGATGTTCTTAATTACCTAGTGAGTCGATTTTAATAATCTTATGCTCCACTTACTATTGAATTATGCAAAACTAGTTTCGCAGGCTTTTGCCTGCATCCTCAGTTGCGAGTCGACTGTCGGCTTGTTGGCTGAAGGATTTGGTGTAGTTCTCTTGGGCATTTTATGAACTTTTGGATTAATTTATCTTCTGTTGGAATCTCAAAGTTCATAACCTTATCGTCATATTTTTTTATATAAATTTTTTCCCATATTCCCAGCTCAATGGGTCGATTTACGAATTTCAATAATTTCACTCCCATTTCTATATCATGTTTATCTCTCCAAAAGTGATGTGCAACTGCTGATTTCTCTACCTGATTGTGCCTTATGTTTCTCCAGTGTTCCTTCAGCCTGATTCCAATGCTTCTTTTTGTTTTTCCAATATATACTTTGTTACATTCTGAACAGTTGATTTTGCATATTCCTGGCTTCTTCTCCTCCGGTATTCTATCAATATCACTAGAATTGAGCAGATTTTTTAGGCTAAACTTGTTCACTGGTGACAAAGTAATCCCAAACTCTCTTGAGTATTTTTTGGAATTTTTTGGAGGCCAAAGGATGATAAGTGAATTTCATGTGGGTGGTGGATTCTTTTATTGCTGTCATTGTTGTAACCTGCTTTAATCTCTTCTTTTGTTTGAATTTCTTGATTTTCTTATCTACAATTTCTTGGTCATATCTATTGAATTTTGCTGTTTGTATGATATGATGGTATTCTTTGTTGTATTCAAACTCATTCATAGGTATGTTGATGAGTCTATGTGCTAAGCTATTGAGTACTGCATGTTTGTGTGCTGTGGGATTGAATCCACTTGCCTTTATGTAATTCTCAGTCTGTGTGTCCTTTCTGTATATTCCAAATTCCAAATTGTTGCCTGTTCTTATAATCTTTAAGTCGAGAAAGGGAATCATGTTGTTTTGTTCTGTTTCGGAAGTTACAACATTGACAGCAATAAAAGAATCCACCATCCACATGAAATTCACTTATCATCCTTTGGCCACCAAAAAATTCCAAAAAATACTCAGAAAGTTTGGGATTACTTTGTCACCAGTGAACAAGTTTGGCCTAAAAAATCTGCTCAATTCTGGTGATATTGATAGAATACCGGAGGAAAGTAAGCCAGGAATATACAAAATCAACTGTTCAGAATGTAACAAAGTATATATTGGAAAAACAAAAAGAAGCATTGGAATCAGGCTGAAGGAATACTGGAGAAACATAAGGTACAGTCAGGTAGAGAAATCAGCAGTTGCACATCATTTTTGGAGAGATAAACATGATATAGAAATGGGAGTGAAATTATTGAAATTCGTAAATCGACCCATTGAGCTGGGAATATGGGAAAAAATTTATATAAAAAAATATGACGATAAGGTTATGAACTTTGAGATTCCAACAGAAGATAAATTAATCCAAAAGTTCATAAAATGTCCACGAGAGCTACACCAAATCCTCCAGCCAACCAACAACGAAGCCGACAGCCAACTCGCAACTGAGGATGCAGGCAAAAGCCTGCGAAACTAGTTTTGCATAATTCAACAGTAAGTGAAGCATAAGATTATTAAAATCGACTCACTAGGTAATTAAGAACATAATAGTCGCGCTTCACTGTATTGGTTTCGACACGAAATTAAATGTTATATTTAATACTGTCAAGAGATTATTTGAAGAGATTTTCCCAAGAAATCATGTTCCAAGTCGTAATATGATTCACAAATTAGCAGTAACTGTACACTTTAGATGAACTAAATTATAACTTCTGGTAAGAGAAAGAATTAAGAAGGGCAATAGATAATGATGCCAGAAATGTGCGGGAAGTAAAGATTGTCAGTTCCAGAACCTTATTGTGTGTCATGGGTGAGTATGTAACTCTAAAGTCATTAGAATTTATTAGACTATTACTCTAGTGTTTTCTGCCACCAATTTTTATCGGTTCCCCCTCCAAAATGACTGTGAATGATGGCTTATTAGCTAATGCTGCCATGGTATCAGTCATCAGAAAATTGGATAGCCCAGTAGATCTTGCATAACACATTCTTTTTTTATTTTGCATTAAATAATGAACCACAAAGGTTTCTACTCTTCTAAATTGTTCAGCTTCATCATATAGCAGGATATATTTTTCCAATATCTTGACTTTTTTGTTTCCATTACTAGAGAATATTCCTATATCAGTAGAAGTTTCTATGAGGGGATACAGACATGATAAAAAAACAAATTATGTCAAACTCTTCAAAAAAATAAAAACAGATAAGATCAGTCACAGAGAAAAATACCGAAAACCACATGAATTCAAAGAATTGCTAATATGAATGAAGGGAATATGGAAAATGATATTTGGGAATATTGGAATTCATGGAAAATAATATCAGAGTTTAATAGGAAGGACAAAATCTTTGGATAGTATTAAGTTTAAACATATTTTTTATATGCGTAGTTTTAAATAGCAGGAATTTTCAAAGTGAGATATAGTATGTTTTTAAATTTTTTTTATAAGGAAATCACTCAAATTTCATTAATTTTGTTCTACTTATTGGACATGTTTCAAAGGCCTTAATCATCAGTATGGTTTCATTGCCAGCTTTCCAGCATAATATTAAAATGTTGCTCTTTAGATTTACAAGTTTAGTGATGAAATTTGTAAAATCAACAGAACTACATCTTAATACCATGCTAGGAAGCTGACGGTGGATGGTGAGGGCAATGCTTTCAAAACGTGTCCAATAGGTGAAATAAAATTAGTGAAATTTGAGTGATACCTGATGAAAAATTGCAAAATTATATTTTCTGTAACTTGTATTATTATGCTGTACATGCTTTTGATCTGTAGATGATGCCACTAAGAGAAGCCGGCATGGTAATGTGCCTTCTCCCAGTCCTGCAGACAGCAGCCAGGGCCCAGCAAAACCAGAATCAACAGCTATATCAAGTGGGGTAAGGCATGTCTTTGAATAAGAGCATACAGATTTATCCCAGAAAACATAGAATATTAAAAATTGCTGATATAAACCTCTTTGGATATTTATATGTAATGTAAAAGCTACCAAGATAAATATGGAATTATTCCTAGCTCTGCCAACTTATAATCAATAATGGTTATTTTGTTATGATTATGTAAGCTTGTATACACGAGAGAGAAAAGAGTGAGAATGGAAAATGTGTGAGCCTTCTGAATCACTATGAATATTGAATATTCAGAGAGTATTGTTAGCTTCAGTTTTGTCAGGAATGCATACTGTTGACATGCCCATTGCCTTCGCCTTCACAGATTTTTTTCAGAATTTGAATTCATTTAGAAATTAGTGTGCTTTTCTTGAATGCTGTGGTTGACTTTCTTTCAAAAGCGTAGCATCTTGTTTGTTGGCAGTTTTTATTTAACAATTAACATGTCAATCTTTTTCAAAAGAGCAACATGTATAAATTATTATTTTTAATGAAGGTTTTATTGTATGCAGTAATAGTACAGTGAGAGCAGTTTAAAAGTTTTGATGCATAGTTCAGCCAGTTGGCAGATAGACTCCATGTTAATGCTGGTATTTTCTTACTTAGAATTGTAGTGCTCAAGCACTCATTTTAAAGTTAGATGCAACACACTAAATAACAGAATTTGGTACTCGACCCTTACAGTGGAGCTGGAAATGTCCATTTTCCCTGACACAATCCACATCTTCGTAAAACATCACTGACATGCATCAATTCCCCATCACTAATGGACCTAACTTCATTTTGAATAATTATTTTAAGTTCCTCCAGCATAAAAGGGTTATTGAATATAAATTTTAGTGTCCCCCAAGTTAAAAGTCACAAACTGTAAGATCTGAAAATAAAGAGGGCTTTAATGGTAGCTCTTATTTTATCAAGTTTTTCTTCTGTGAGCACATGATGTTTGTCAGTCACAGAAACCTGCTTAATTAAACCTCTGTGCTAACTTCAATGTTTATCATGTTGGAATAGGATTGTCAGGAAATTTACATTTAAATATGATCTGTAAAATTATTAACTCAATAATAAATTATAAAATTTGGAAATATATGTCCTGGTATAGTCAACAAGGTACTGGGACGAAGTATTGCACATTTTATTTTATTTTTGTCCAGACATGATTGTGCAATACTCCAAAAAAATGTTATTCCAGTGGGACCTAAACAAGCTCCAGCACTGGTAGAAAAATGCATACCCTCAAGGGATATTATGTTGAGAAGGTGAACCTAACTACAGACCTTGCAATTCCTTTCTGTATGCACAAAAAAATAAAGTGTAAATCAGTGTGGTATGCTCCTTGTACAATGGTATCAGTCATATTGAATAATTTCAAGAGATTCTTTATAACTATTACTTAATTCAATGTTGCCTGAAGGTTAAATTCTTGGGGTAGATGATATTAATTTAATGTAAATATTTAATATTTTATTGCTAACTTTTCTTCCAATTCAAGAAATGTAAATTAGCTTAACATTATTACCAAAAGTGAGCCTCTTTCAACTTTTTTCAATATCTGGTCATGTACACTACAATCTTCTGATTAAACAAGTTTTAAGGAATACTTGCATCTTTCATCATACCATATTTTTCAGCACATGAAAAAAAATTCCTCATTGGAGCTTGATCATGATATGTGTACAACAAGGGAAATAACTGCAATTGTTTGGAATATATAATTTTGAAACTTCCTAAGAATATAGACAATTTTTTTCTGTGCCTTCACAGCTTACATAACAAACTTTAGTGAGGTTGTGATATATTAGAATTCTTCATAAATTTTTTTGCACATATTAAAAAATGTAGATATACTTTACCAATAGGAGCAAAGTCATAGGTATCACAATATGCAGTTGCTAAAAAATTATGACTAAAATCAAATTTTTTTCCAGATATATTCTACTATCTTCGTAAAAACTCTAAAGATTACTCATCACTTTCTTTTATTTTATTCCTGAGGCAACATTTTGTTAATTTTTCAGTAGATAAAATATTTTAAAATGCTAAAAACATTTCTCTGGCTTCACTTCTAATGAAGTTCGCTTACCACCCACAAGCCAATAGTAAATTTCAAAAAATTTTCAAACAGTACAACATTACATTAGCATCTCAGAACAGATATAGTGTTGGCAAATTATTAAAGTTAAATAAAGCCTATTCCAAACCCAAAGAAGAAAAATCAGGTATATACCAGATCAATTGTAAAGACTGAAAAAATATAGATAGGTAAGACCAAGAGAAATATAGGCATCAGATTGAAGGAACACTGGAGGAATATATGTTACAAACAGATAGAAAAATCAGCTGTAGTAGCACATTTCTGGAATGATAATCATGAAATAGAAAAGGCATCTCTTTGTTGAAAGCTGTTAAAAATCCCCAGGAACTTGACATAAAGGAAAAGATTTTCATAAAGAAATATGAACATAAACTCATGAATTTGACATTTGGAAGCAGACAACATTTTGTACAAGAGCATCAACAGAGCACCAGATTCACCACAATCGCCTTCCTTTCCAACCTGATATGATCCACCGTGCACCAGTAGCTTAACAGTTGACAATGTGAGCAAAGGTCTCATGAAACATGTCCTGAATTTTTCAATTTTGAGAATGAAATGCTAAGAGTGTTTTATCATTGTATTAATATTTTAAATGTTTTTAACTCAGATTACTTCCTTGTTCATTAGAAGTGAAGCCAGAGAAATGTTTTTAGCATTTTAAAATATTTTATCTACTGGAGATTTTATACTCGTTTTCATTGTATTAATTCCTGAATATTTTAAAATTGAAAATTTTGTTAATTGTTTCATTTCTATTTCCTACAAAGTTGTAAAAATGATATAAGTTTTTATCTCCTAAGTTAGCTTTAACTACTGTATTTACTGAATATAAAATGACCCTCTATTTTGAAGTGACTTCCTAAGAATTTTCATTATTCACTTACCAGTACTATTCCATGCCAGCACTATCCTGGACATCACTACCATCTTCAATAACCTGCTTTCTTTATCTGGACCCTCTTCCCAAAAGATGTCATTTTCAGACCTTCCATGGCATTGAATATGCTGCACTTGTTGAATCCATTCACAATTGATTCACTGAAGATTCTCCTCCAAGCTGTAAGGATCCATTCCCCCAGGATGGTTATTGATAGCTTCTTCAGTTTCCCACAAGGGCATGGTCTGCTTGAAGAAACCAGTTCATTATAGAGCTGCTGCAAATTATCCTTGAAGAGCTTGTTCATAACAATATCCATTACTTGGAGCTGTGATGTTATGCCAGCAGGTATATCAAGATCTGAGTTGAATTTTGAGATCAAGTCCTGTACTTCTTGAGTGATGTATCCCCTAAAAAATCCAGCACTAACATGCCTCTCTTGTTTAAGCAATGAACCTGATCTTCAACACCGTACAACTTTCAACAAATCTAGCATCAGGTCATTTATCATCCATCCTTTTTCCTGGCAGCTGAAGACAAGGTAGGCAGCTTCTGTTTTGGCATGCTTTTTCTTCACAGTATCACATACGGAGGTATCTTCTGGCCATTGACTAGGGCACATAACATGGCCATAATTCTTGCCTTCTCATTGCCACTGGTTTTAATTAGAATGCCTTTCATACCCTTTGTGTTGACTGTCAGATTTAATGGCATGTAAAATAGATGGGCATCTGATTGGTATTACCAATCTGGCTGAGCAAAGAGTCATGTTTTTTTTTCAAAGTTTTATGACATGACACAGGTATATAAGGTTTTCAGCAAGTGCTGCAGGAAAACACTATGCTATTATTGTTCTATGCTGTAATGGAATCCTTGCTCTTTTCATCATTCTCATGCACCAGCTCATACTTGTATTGAAGGTTGTGCCGTCTGCCTGGGGAAGTTGCCACTTTAACTGAAGCATCTTCATTCATATAATCTCCCATGTAATGGGGAAGCTTTCATTTCTCTCAAATTTACTGAATAACTTGCTGCTCCAATCATGAAAACTGAAGGATTTGTTGCAAGGAATTCATTAGCTTCTCTTTCATTTGATGCCACTTACAAATGTTGACATAACATTTTATCCCTATAGCACAGTTGTTTGTGGCCTCTGCATCATTTATAATCATTATTTAAAGTTTGCATCATAGCATCTACAAGAACTTGTTGGAAACAGCGAAATTGTAGAATCATGTCTATCAACAGGTTCATGATATGAATTCATTTTTAGATCACAGTACTGATTAGTGCTCAGAAGATTCTTTACACTTTACTAATATAATGATGATGCAATTTGTGATTGCACTTTAATTAAAGTTATTGTTAAGGTGATATTTCTATTGGCTATCTTAATTGCATTTTCAGCTGCTTATGCAGCCATTCTTTCATGTGATATTTTCTGCGGCAGCAGCTGAATATTATGCAATGTTAAAACATTCACCTGGAATGAGTGTAATGGTATTCCTTAATCTGTGAATTTAAAATGGCCCCTGATTTTTGTATTCTAGAATTTGGGGGAAAAAAAATCCTCTTATATTCAGGTAAATACATATATATTTTTTATTCATTTTAACTCATTTTCTCTAAACTGAAAGTTGTTATATAAATCTTAATACATATTATTAAATAATATGGACATTTTAAAAATATGTAATGCAAGAGGATCATTATTTGGAAAAAAATTTCTTTAAGGTAGGATGGGCACTCCATAAAGCAGCTTGAAACTGCTTCAAATGATGTAGTTTCAATATAACCCTGCTTTTATATGCTCAGCATTATGTGTTCCATTTATTTACAGTATTTTTTCTCAGTCCCCTCAATTGTCCTATGTTCACAGTGTAAACTTATCTATGCTTTTACATTTATGCAGTTTTACATTTTGCGGAACAGTGATCTACAAAAGTAATGCTTTTGGAAAAAAAAATGGCATCAGAATGAATGTGAATACTTAATATGATATGACAAGCAATCGTAACTGAAAGCATGGATAATGTGAAAGGCATTTCTGTGGTTCCATTGGAAGTAATAGAATGTTTCTTGAGCTGTATTTTTAATTATATTATCACAAATTGATTGTATTTTTAGTAACAATGCATGTTTTTAAATAGTTCTTAAAATAAGTTTACCTTAAAATGGATAAAAAAAAAAGAAAGATTCTTTTTATGAAGAAGTGGAAAATTCTTCAACAGGTTTTTAGTTCACCAAGGAACACATATAGCACTTGAACAAAACTTGGGAGTATTAGCATTAGCTTACAGAGGGGAAATTGCTTTGGAGAAAACGACAATAAACTTCATGATACTGTAATATTGAATGCAAATGCTAGTGGCTCTGAGAAACTTCATACATGTGTGATTGACAAGTGCAAGAAGCCATATTGTTTCAAAAATGTCAGAACATTAACCACCAGTTACAATGCAAATCAAAAGGCAGGAATGACATTTTAACATTTTTAAAAATAATGCATACTGTTGATCTGGAGATGGGAGCACAGATTTAGAAGATTCTAATTTTTGTAAATTCCTGAACTGCACATCCCAGAAATCTTCATTTAAGAAATGTGGAACCGGAATTTTTTCCTACTAACTACACAAATAAGTTGCAGCCATTGGATTTGGGAATAATACAGTCAGTCAACAGCTGATGAGGATGCAGTTGTCCCCAAAATATGTCCTAATGTTGTATAAGGGAATTAGTGTGAATATATTTAATAAATTATAATAGGATATATTAAATCTTATCACAAGAAAAGCATACTAGAAAAAACATTAAATTTGATGCAAGCTAGAAAAGACTTAACCTCCTTTAAAGTTTTGATGACTTACCTTTATTGCAAAGGCAAGGCAAACTCACCATTTTTGTTTCCTGAAACCAGCTTCTTTCAGCTAGATTGGGCAGAAGAAAGCAAACTAGAGGAAGAAGAGGAAGACAGTGTGTTGTTCACTTGTGCATAGGAAAAGTTACAGATTGGTCATCCAATAGATTTCCTTCATGTTGATGGTGACATAGAATGTCATGCTGAAATGATGCATTCATATATTCAGGCAGAAAATAAAACTGAAGGAAGTGAAAGTAATTATAATAATATTACTCTGCCTAGTAGAACAAATATAACTGCAGCAATAAATGCAATAAAAAATATATTTCTTATAATGCTATCAGTTCCAGCAACGAGTCATTTGCTGCCTGGTTTCCAAGAAGATCACATCAAGTACACCACTGAAGATGTCCATTGCAATAATGGATGAAACATATGGGAAGATGGAGGAAAGTCACATTGGACCATGGCCTTACAGCCCAGAAGACTCAATTCGTATAGTATGCAGATTGTTTATAAAGATCTATATTTTTCTCAGCTTCTCTTCCCCCCCCCCCCCCCCGATTTTTATTTAAATCTAGGACTACTTTTTAGGACTGTCATCTCCATCTTGTGCTAGTTGTTTCCTAATAATAGAATGCTGCTCTCTGCTGTCACCTTGCTGCTTCCAACTAGTAGCAGAGACAAAACTTGTATTTTATGCACTTTCTGTGCTCACTAATTTTTTCCAGTTTATTATTTCCCAGCAAAAAAGTTTCTTATGACAGTGCTGAAGTCCTTTAGACTATCTATGTATATACAAAATTAATGAAAACTAGTGCAAACAAAGGTTAAATTTATGGTGTTTTTGAATTTTAATTTCATTGTGTTAAACGTGCTATGCAATAATTTAGATATTATTCCTGAAAATATTCATATTTGATTCAGTTAGTCCCCAAATATAGTTTTTTTGAGTGAAGGCAAAGAACACTGTAAAAACTATAATATAATGATTTATTTTTCTACTCTATATAAAAACAAAATCAATAGCAATAGTGAATAAAACAGTTAACAAGACTCAGAAAAACAAAAGAAATGGATATTGTCATACATATGTTAACCAAAGAAATGAAATGGCAGAAGAGGAGGAAGGTAAAAAAAATACATGGCTATGGAATTACACAGCTACTGTCTTAATTATTAACCCTCCTAATTACATCCATAGTTGTTAACAACAAACACAAGAAAAAGAGTGAATGAAAATAGAGTAAATGTGAGAGGGAAAGGAAAAATTTTAGAAATAAGCCAGAGCCATTTTGTATCAAAATGCATGGTGTGATTATATAGTTCATTTTTAAAATAGGGTTTGTGAATCAGAAGAATGTATTTTTAGCAAACAAAGGATTAAGCTTGGGAATAAGACTTATTTGCTAAACCCAACAAACTGAAGAACTTCAACAATTTATAGGCCTGTACAAGTACAATGGAAGCAAAATGGAATAAATGTTCCCAAAAGGTGATAAATCATAATGCCAACTCATCAGACCAAGATCAATGTTCCACACTAATAGCAGTTGTGTAGCACTTAAATAGATGCACAACTTGAGGCACACTACACAACACTATGATGAAATGAATTTAATGAAGCACCTTGAAATAAATGGCTGGACACTATAGATTTAAATAACAGGGATTTTCAGTATAATATAACAAATTATTTATGAGGAATGGTACCGTGCTGATGATGAAGGTAACAGCGTTCAAAACATGTCCAAGTAAGTAGAACAAAACTAGTGAAATTTTAGTGATTTCTTCATAAATAAATTGTTATAATATGGCTGAACACTGTTTACTACAGTAACCTTAAAGGTGATCATTGGAAAACATCAATATAATATGTAGTATGTGACAATTCTAAATTATAGTAGCACACTTCTTGTCTTAAACAATGGAGATAGAGGAAATTTCAGATAAACCATGAATTCCAAGTGCTAGTAATATTTTTAAAAATGTACACTTTATTGTTATTATTAGCATTGCACTTTTGAAATAATTTGGGCACCTTAACTTCTGCTCTTCAAGAATGAATTTCATTTTCACCCAGTCTGAAACAGTTGATATACCAAGACCGTAATCTGCAGCAAAATTTGTGAGAATTTCACTGTATTTTATTCTTTTTACTGCCCGGTGTTTCTCTTAAATTTTTATTATGACACGTTTCTGTTTCCTTGCTATTTCACTCACAACTGTTATATGGATGATAAAAGATTTGCACACTTCAGAGTAAGGCTTCAAACTGCAGGTAAACAGTAATTCTCACAAGAATTTCATATTTTATGGTAAAAAGAGTAAGTGGGAAATGGTATTGTGGTTAATGCAGGTTTCAGTTTACCAACATTTGGATACAAGCAGTTCTCCTGTATTTGGAAAGAAATGAACAGTTTATAGGCTATGATGAATTAGACAGTAATAAATCCTTCAAACTCCACTGTTATTGCAAATGCGACTTATAGAATTGTTCCCAGTTATTTGATCATTGTTTTAATAATTGTTTCAGGCTGGAACAGCTGCGCTATGTTGCTGTCAGGCTAGATCTCAATTATATGTTTCAAAGAGTGGTGTTAATGAGCCTTACTGTCAAGCTGTGCAGACCATTGATGGGAAAAGAGTGGGCTGTTGCAACCCAGTTACAACTGACAATACTATTTTGCTTCGACCCAGCCGTGCAGTTCCTTATCTCATCTTCTGTGAAGTCCATGTAAATCTTTTGAGAAGACACACTTGTTGTCCTACATGTGGTATCTTCTGTACTCAGGTAAGCTTTAAGGTTATGATGGATGATTTTTCCTTCTTGGGATGGCGCTATGAGTAATGACTGTTCAATTGATTCAAGCTGGTACTGCGGTGAACGGGAGTCAGAAAGATTGTTGCTTAAGATATTACTGAAACTTAAAAGGTACATTAACTCACCATTATCAAGTAAGATCATGCAGATCACTAGACACTAGAGGAAGTTTTAGGATCAAATAAAAGTCATCATTAATTAAAATCCTCCCAGATATTCTGATAATCTGATTATAGCTGGATAAGAAAGAAGAAAGACTGAAACATCCATATATGTAACTGATTTTTAAATTAAAATAACAGGAAAATGGGTGGAAATATTATTACAGCACAAGTGTACAGTTTGGAGTCCATGTACTAGCCTTATATGGTGCATTATTAATAGAGCAATTTCACATTGGCAGATCATATGCATGTCTTCCATTTTTCTCCACCAGAGCGGCTCTGTGATAGCTTTCAACAATTCCTCATGTACTTAAATGTAAATTGGAACTTGCCTAGTGAAGCCAATCATACAATGGTATCAATTAATTTCTCATGTGTTTTTCATAGTTGCCAGTCATTATATAATTTTACCATTTCGAACAATTAGGAGGTGAATGGAGGTTGTAAGATCACAATGAACCATTTGGTCCTCCAGTTTCTAGGATTAACTCAAGTTTAGCCTTAGGTTAGTATGTGTGTGTATGAATAAGTTATAAATTTCCATTTTTTAAAATTTACCCTCTATCCCTCCTGCTGTGCACTGCTATCTATGCATTTCTTGGTGTTGGTATAACTTGATGTAATCAGCACACCATGCTACCATTTCCTCCTTTTTGGATTTCAGCTATAAAAATCAACATACTTTTTCAGGCTGGCAGATGGATTACTAGCTATCAGTGCATTCACATCATCTCCTAATAATGTTTACATTTACTCTCATGTGTTATTTATTCTATGTAAGTTTAACAGTTTTATTTATGGATTGCAAAAGTGGAAACTTCACTGAAGAAAGGAAAAGATTGCAAAGTTAAAAAGGAACAGTAAGGTAAAGGTCTGCAGATTGTATCTGTTCTCTTTTACTTTGCTTTTCTTCTCTGTGTTGTTGATTTCTCTAAGATCTCATTGGTCCTGGTGGTGTAGTGGTTGCCATACTTGCCTCCTACACCCAGATTGCGGGTTCGAACCCGGCCAGGACCGATGGATTTTTTCAGGCGTAAAATCCTAAGTATGGCTTCCTTTGGAAGGGAAGTAAAGCTGTGGGTCCCGTGTCGTACATTTACAGCACGAAAAAGAACCTCAAGCCTGAAAGAGAGGCCTCTGAGCAAAACTTGTTGGCTGTTTCACGCCCTGAGTTGAATGGGACGCTGATGACCTGTGCTGTTAAAGAGCGTACATAAATAAATCAATCAAAAAAAAAATCTAAGATCTCAGCTATTCTTATTCTCCATAGTGGATACTCAAGTCTTATACTGTGGAGAACAGAGATTAATGTGCTTTGAATGTGTATTTTTGCAGGGAAAATTTGTGGAATGTACTTCACAGCATTGGTTTCACCGAGAGTGTGAGCTGGTAGTAGATTCTTCACATCTCTGTCCTCACTGTGGTTTGGATTCTCCAGAAACAGAAAAATCCTTAGAAGCCAAACCAGTCAAAACTCCAATATTTTTACCTCAGCAGAAACCTGTGAAGAACACGTAAGTCCCATTATATGAATACCTAAAATAAGTCTTAAATGTATGCATTTTATTTTTATTTACAACTTTGCATTTTACTTAGAATTGATTCTAGAGTTATATATTCATGCCAGAAAGAAAAAAAAAGGGGGGGTGAGATCTGAAAAAAATATAAAATCAAGCTAAAAAGATAAATTTGACATTATCAGTTCAGCCGTAAAAAATATGATTCAGCATATTTGGGTCAAACTAAAATTCAGGAACTAGGGGTGAAGCACATGGGTAAATACATGGGTTGATAGAAAAGTTTTGAGATCCAAAGGTTTGGGAAGATAAATTTATTTTGATAGTTGCATTTCTTTCAAAATGCTATGAAATTGCACCCATAATTAATAGAAGGAGTGGGAGCTGGGGATTGTTTAATTAGTTCATTGTTGATTAAGTTCCGAGTTAGGCTGTCAGTTGCAATCGAGATTAACAAGCTCTTGTGGTGGTGAGAGGGAAGTGATGATGATTGATTTGAGGTTGGTTATTACTTAGGTTAATTGGTTGAATCTGATGTAGTTCTGTTCTCTGGATGTTGCTGTCCTGTTGTATCTCCGGACCTTGGCTCTGGCTCAGAATGTTTGCTGAATTTTGTGATACACAAGTGTGTTAGAGGAAAGAGGATATGGAAATCAAGCAATAGAAGTCTAAACACATGTACCATTTATTAATATTGGGTATATATACTGCTATTGGATCGGTTGTCACTAGCTCTAGAAGAGTTTCAGGGCATCACTAATGCTACTCTTGCACTGTCTAATTCACGACCTATAACGACTTCAGTTCAAAACACCGGACATGTGATTTACTGGAATTGTTCATTACTTCTAACTATATATTACTATAATCACTTTCATGTACTATCATTTATGTTACTAATAAGATTTGTTGTAGAGCTTAAATACTTATGCTATTTTTGTTACTTTAACTGAATATATATTACCACATAATACTAGCAAGACTGATTATTACTAAGTATATGTAAGACTCCATGACTCTGTGTTACACTGATTGTTACTGAGCCTGATAATTAACTAATACTGCTCTATTGAGCGACGAAGTACTGTTATGACTGTGTCTAACAAACTTGTGACTTGTTGCATCTCTGCATATGCTGCAAAATTGACATCGGGGCCTCAAAAACTTGAACTTTTATTAATTATTCCGTCATCTGGTCAGGATGCTATATATATGTCGGTCCTGGTGGTGTAGTGGTTACCATACTTGCCTCCTACACCCAAGAACGCGGGTTCAAACCCGGCCAGGACCGATGGATTTTTTCGGGCGTAAAAATCCTAAGTATGGCTTCCTTTGGAAGGGAAGTAAAGCCGTGGGTCCCGTGTAGTACATTTACAGCACGAAAAAGAACCTCAAGCCTGAAAGAGAGGCCTCTGAGCAAAATTTGTCGGCCGTTTCAAGCCCTGAGTTGAATGGGATGCTGATGACCTGAAATGTTAAAGAGTGTCCATAAATAAATCAATCAAAAAAAAAAAAAAAAAGGATGCTATACACATTTTTACAATAGGACTTTCTGAATACAACTTGGCTTTCTCTCCTTACGATGGTTTCCTTTTGGTTACTATTTATTCAAATACTCTTCCCATATTTCTTGTTGGCCATGATCATAGATCTTGATCAGCCTGGATTGTTCTGATTGACTTTAATCTTACATTTTTAATAGCTTTATTTATATGTTATTTTTCCTGTTAGGGTGGCAGAAATATATATTTACTTTAGACAGAATTGCATCAAAGTTTTTATTATTACGCTCTATTGTGTGGTTCATCTACACATTTTGACAAAAGAACGGTCGTCCATGGCCAAAAATGGAGATAATGTATCTTTGAAACCGGTACCGAATATTTTTAAGGTTAGTGAAGCATGAAGAGTGTTAGACAACAGATTTAATTCATGTCAGCCTCACTGTGTTAGTTCCATATGAATTTTTTTGTAAAAAAAAAATTTAAAAAGAACACTTAGTTGACCATTCTTACTAAAGAAATCCTCCCATTGCTTTGTTTCCATTATACTACTCTGAGACCTTGTGGACGGAACCTTGACATAAAACATAACAAAAGCAAGTTCTTGGGTTCTTTTGGCCCAAGCGAATATATTACAGTTTATTGAGATCATTGTATGATTGAGTCGAACTAACACTCTTTTGTTCCACTTACTTGTTTAAAATGTGTAGAACTGGTTTCACAATCCCTTCATCCTCATCATCAGCTCATTGTCTACTGGAGGATAGACCATTATGATGTGGGAATGTGTAATCTGCTCTGGTGGAACTTATAGTTTATGTTTTCATCCCCAGAAGTGTCAAAGTTCATTAAACTGTCTTTGTATTTGTAAATGTAGATTTTTTCCCATGTTGCTAATTCTGTAGGTCCTTGCACTGATTTTAATAATTTTGTTTTATTCATTATGTCGTGGTTATCCGTCCAGAAATGAGATGTCACTGGTTATTTCTCTAACTGCTTGTATTTTAAGTTCATGAAATGTTCTTTTAACCATTTGCCTGTGTTTCTCTTTGTTTTTCCAATGTAAATTTTTTCACATTCTGCACAACTTATTTTATAAATGCCTGCTTTTTTCTCTTGTGGAATACTGTCATTAACAATCAGGAGATTTTTAACATTAAATCTGTTTATAGGTGCTAACCTGATATTCAAATCTTTAAGAATATTCTAAATTATTTTGTAGCCTATGGATGATATGTGAATTTTTTAAAAATTATCATATCTCTTTTTGCTGAAAGTGTTATGGTTTCTGTAATAAGTTTTTACCTCATGAATTTCTATATTTTTTTGTACTAGTTCTTTTTTTAAAACCATTTTTAACTGCTGTTCTTTCTATTTGTATTCTTTAAAGTATTCTTCTTTGCTAATTTTTAGATTAACTAGCTGATCTATTAAGCTGGTTAAGTTGTTGATAACTGCATGTTGTTAAGTTGTGTGTTTTGGGGTTAAAACTGTCAGCATTGATGTGATTGTCTGTATGTGTATGCTTTCTGCATATTGCATATTTCCAGGTTTCCTTGATGTTTCATTATTTTTTATGTCCAAGAACATTTATAGTTAACATTTTTATATAATATGGTTTGTTTACCATAGGTTTAGGTAACATTTCCTCTTTCAAATATACAGAAAATAAGTATGATGATCTACATATATACAACATTCAGAACCACGTAAACAATATTAGATACACAAATTATATATATATGATAGTGATAATGTCTTATGATTACATTATTAGTCAATGGGTTGGGGGTTGAAGCCAGGCATAGACTGCTTCAAAATCCAGTTTTAAAGTTTCCACATTTAACAAGCATTTTTATAAATCATGGCAAAATCTGCTTAAGCATGGTGTTATCTAAATCCAAATTTTACAAATTCTGCTTTAACAAAAAATCCACTTTTGAAGAATATGCACATTTATGAACATAAATATATTTTAATGACAGTTAATATAAATTAAAATTTATGATTTACAGAATATTATATCTTTGTCTTAGTTATTACTTGAATTCTGAAGCTGCAAGCATTTGATATTGTAATTGAAAAATTATTATACCAAATATTAGTGATCTATTAATAATAATGTGACTGTAATTAATTTTTAAGTAATCAAATCACTAATGGTATGGAAACAGAACTGATGTAATGAAGATTTACTGTGCCTCCTGTATGGCATAAGATTATTAGGCAATGCTAAGAATTCATGTTCATTACATATAGTGATTCTATTGCCATATAGTTATTTAATTTCATGACAGTAATGGTCATAATACTAGTTATAATACATTAGTTACAATATTACAGGTAGAATGAATTATTTCAAATCATTATCATGGATAATGTCATGGATACAGTTGTTTTATTTTAATGTGGTATTTAACATTTTTTATTTGTTGAGTTTCTCAGTTTATTTGTGCTTCAGAATAGTCAAAATAATTTTTTTTTTTTGTCATTTTCATAGAAATTTTTATAAATGACCTTCAAATAAGATCATATTATTTTGATTTTTATTTGTTGATCATAAGTTTAATTCTTTGAAATTCGCTTAATTTTCAGTAGATGGAAACATGTAAATTGGTCACTTCATGAAAATATGGCCATTAAATAGTTAAAGACAGAATGGTCAGCATTTACTAAAAAGAATAATCCAATTTCAAAAGACTATCTTTTAGACACATGAAGATAGAACCTTGGGATAAATTTTAAAATACAAATCAGAATAAAAAGTTTCTCTAATATGGATGAATACCAAACCATAACAAAACATGTCAGTCACATTGGGAATGGTTAGCTTTTGGCTGGCATAATGAGCAGACTTCTGTGAGCTACATACAAACCTTGGCCCAAAGTGCATGTCTTTGTCAGACACACTGGGGCAACCTGTGGACTTCCTTTAACATAACAACTGTACTCTTAAAACTCTTGTTGCCAACGTTGAATACCCTGAGCAGTAGGAGTGCTGCACCATACTGTCGATGAAAATCACATTGCATAGTATAGCGAACTCACACTTATTGAAATGGAGGATGCAGAATGCTTTCTGTTGCTTTGTCATTGCCACATCAGTGCATATTGAACAAAACAGGAACTGCACCAGGGAGGCACCTATGGCAGCCAAGTGAAATTTGCACCAAGGGAAAAGTATAGGAAAAACTTTTATATCAACGTATATTTTAAAATTTGCCACAATGTTCTTGTTCATGTATGAGGGTAGGTCCATAAGTATCTGGCCTCGCTGATAAGGATTATCGCCTTCACAAAAGCCTTATCTGGTATCATACCTTATCTGTTAAGTAAACAATTTCCGCTGTAACTTTCACTCCATTGTGTTCAGTTCAGATGTAGTTGCATAAAGAAGGCTATGTGTAGAACATTGTGACATGTTCAAAATGGAGTATCGAGCTGTTATTAAGTTCTTCACAAAAGAAGGACTTACACCATATGAAATTAAACAGCGATTGAACATGTACATGGGGAAGCATCCCCCTCATATTCTACCGTAAAAGAATGGGCCAAACTTTTTCGAATGGATCGAGAAAGCATTGAAGACAAAGAATGTGCAGGTAAGCCCTGGAGGTGCTCACTCATGAAAACATTGCTCTTGTGGAGAGAAATTATGGAAGACTGTGGCTCAAAGTTACAGAATTAGCAATAAGGTTGGGCCTTTTTGAAACAATAGTCCTTCGAATTAGTCATGAACATTTAAACATGAATAAGGTTAGTGCAAGATGGGTGCATAGACTTCTTTTCTCAGTACAAAAGCAGCAATGAGTCATCTGTTGTCAGGAATTTTTGGAGCTCTGTCATGGCAACGAAAGAGAAGTTGTGCAAACTACTGTTACAGTAGATGAAACTGTGGTCCTCTACTATGATAGCTTGTCCAAAAGAGAATCATTGCAGTGGCATAAACCTTGCAAAGTACCACCTCTAAAGGTCAAGGTCACTCAGTCAACCAAGAAGATCATGGCCACAATCTTTTGGGACTGTGAAGGAATGCTCTTCTTTGACTTCAAGGAGAGGAACACCACAGTAAATGGGTATAACTATGCTGGCCTACTGCATAGGCTATGTGCTTCCATCAAAGAGAAAAGGCGAGGAAAGCTGAGTGGTGGTATGCGTCTTCTTCACAATAATGCACCTGTGCCCACATCTCTTATTGCAAAGGAAGGCGTGAAGAAATGTGGCTTCATGAAGATTGATCATCCACCCTACAGCCCAGATGTAGCTACCAGTGATTATTTCCTCTTCTCAGAAATCAAGAAGGACCTTCAAGGAAGGAAATTTAAGTGTTGCGAAGAAGTGGTGGATGCTGTTTATGCCCATTTTGCAGACAAGATTTCTGAATATTTTGGGGCTTGGGGATTGAAATGTTAATTGAAAGATGTGAGAAGTGTATTGCAATAAAGGGTAACTATATTGAAAATTAAAATTTACTTTTGGTCTTTATCATACCTAGAAAATGGTTAGGCTGGAAACTTAATGACCTTCCCTCGTATATAAAAGATACAGCCTTATGAAATTAAGTATTCCTGTTTGATACATCTCAAGTATATTTCCTACGAACATAGTGCATTAAGGAAGAAATATCAAATTGTTAAAAAGAGGTTTCACTGTTATCTTCCTAAGATGCTCCAAAATCCCTCTTTCTAGAACAAACAATTAAAAACAGTGCTTTATCTATAAGTTCCTTTTTTATTATATGACACAGCATCTTCAAAATGTTTTTATTGTTGGTAGAAGCTAAAGAAAATTACACAATGCCAGATTGGGATTGAAAATAGTATGGATTATCAATTAAACTTCTATAATATTCAGAAAGTTTTATAGACCTTTCATGCTGCTGCATTTTTTAAACTGAGCTTATACCTTTTATCTGTATCAACTTACTACTTATGGAACGCAAACTGTTATGTTCATTTAGGAAGCTACTGTAATCCCGAACTTTTGTTGCAAAAGTTAACACATAACCATTCTTGAAGAGAAATATAGGCACCATTTTTTCACAAAATTTTGATGTGGATTATTATCTGGCAAGGTCCAACCTGTTGTCAGTTGATTTCTGGATCATATCAGTAAATCCAAGGTTCATCACCAGTAGCAATCTAAGAAGGTTGCCATATTCATTTCTAACCAGAATTTTTTATTATTTGATGTAAGTACATTTTATGGGCTGCTTAAATTTTTAAGGCACCCTTTTTAACTCTTTGGTAGCCATGTTAGATTGTGGACAACTTTTAAACTCATCCCCAGGGCTGTCTCAGAGTTTTTGAGTACTACATGGCTGTCCTAATGGATAATGTTTTAGATGTGCTTGATGTTTTCCTCAGTGACTAAGAGTGATAGGCACCTATTTATTTTTTTGTTTTCCAAAGACCTTAGCTTCCATCAATTTTCATGAATATTTAGAAAACTGTAACATAGGAAAAAGCAAAATCCTCAAATGCCCTCTGCAAATGCTAAAGATATTAGAACTCATTTGAGATGCTTAGAAGCCAAGGGGTACAAGTAACAAAAAGTAAGCTTTGAGTAAATGTAGTTCAAAGTTGAGACACTCCAGAAAATTCCATGATCATCTTAAGGGAAAAAGAGGTATTTGCACACTTTTGAAGCTTCATTGCCTAACTTTCCCATGACAATCAATGCTGAACAGTCAGATAGTTATTTTTTATCACTAATTACTTAAAACATAGTAAGTAACACTTAATACACTTAATACCCCTTGTCCTCAAACGAACTCTATTATAACCTGGGAAAATGAAATGACGTATTTCACTTCGTATTTAGTACAATTAATGTAATACTTTACAGAAAGCATTAACACTTTAACTAAAAAGTAAATATGTCCTTTCTTAACATAAATAAATTTTTACTGTTTATTACACCAGAACAATGCTTCCAGTCATACCCCATATCAATGAAAAATTAGGTATTCAGATTATGCCATTCCTTATTCTCCAAATCTAACATTGTGCGACTTTTTCCTAATTCCTGCAGCAAAAAGAAGCTTTTTGGTCCTCATTTACATAGCAATGGGAAACTATACTCCACATCAGATCTCCTGCAAATGATGAAAGCCAATAGAAGTGTACTGCAACGTAGTTATATCATTTAGTAATGAAAGATTGAGATAGATAGTGTGATTGAGTGGGAATTGTACAGCACATTGTTGTCTTGTGGTATAGCATTTTGTGAGACATCCAGTTAGAATAAATTGAAGGAACAAAAATTCCTCAAACCAAATGCAATTACAAAGATCGATAATCATAGCTGCCTACAAACATTAAATAACTTGTTCTGTTCTTTTTCTTAAGCAGACTTGATTTCTGCAATTTGAAACAAGTACTTATATAATAAAACTGCTCATACAAGGAAATGGGTCAAACTAAAATTAGGGTATTTTTTGTATCAGGGATTTTCACAGTGAAATATAGTAAAATATGACTAATTATTACTAAGAAATCATATTATACTATATTTCACTGTGAAAATCCCCGATACACAAAACTACTTAAAAACGTCAGTTTATTTGGGGAATATTAAGGATTGCATTGAAAAAACAAGTAAATGCAACAAAATTAGTGAAATTTGAGTGATTTTATAATAATAATTTGTCATATTAAAATTAGGGTATTTTCTTTTTTTAACTTTTTTTTATTTGTTTGTTTGTTTTTTTTTTTTTTTTTTTTTTCATATATGCATGCAAATCCATTTTAATTATGTCTGACAAGGTAGTGAAGTTTGCAATACACTATTTGTGTTTAATAGCTCAGAGAAACTAGTTCTGACTAGACATCGCCACATGCTTACTATGATTTGCTAGTCATTCAGCCTTTTAAAATCACATGCAGGAAGTTTGATGCGCAGTATAAACAAATATGTTATTGGTAAGCTGAACAGACTTTCAAAAAAAAAGTTCATAGTATGTTATGAGCAGTGATTTTATTCTTTAGAATCAGTATACTTTTCAGAGGGAGAATTTTTTGAAAGCTTGTAAGTGAATTTAATTGAAAATAAGTCTTTATGTAGCACCTATGAAACCAAACCAGTTCTTTTTTTATTCTCCCTGGAACATGGAAATTTTAGAAATTGGAAACATGGAAACTTTAAAGAAATTTAAAAAAGTTAATATTTCTGATGTCATAATTTGTGATTTTATTGATTAGAATAAAACCATAATCTCTTACATTTACCAATTCTTGCTGAGCATTTACTTGAAATGTTTATTGTTTGGTTGCAGACCATCAGCAAAGATGAGCTTTGGAGGAAGTCATGTTGATCTAGGAATAGGAAAATTAGAAGATCAAATACCAACAACTCCTCTTCTACCTTCAGATCTACAGATTCCAGAGATACCTACATCAGATGCACTGATGAATCTGGAAAAGGACAAGTTAGACTACTTGTTGAGTGTAGCTTGCAGCATGCACAAACCTGGCACTACCCTTCCCAGGTCTGTTGTAGCTTTGCACTTGCCATAGAACCTGTAATAGATTCAATGAACAGCATAACACAGCACAGCACAATTTTGTTAGTAACTTACATTGAGTGAAACTTTAGTTATGACTGCTTGATAAAAACTAAGCCTGAAATATTGGTAATATTATGTTCTAAAGCTATCCCTAGCAAAAGATATAAATGACCATAGTTGTACAAGTTAGGTTATGTACTGGCAAACCGAAAATTTCACACTTCCACACATGAATCCCTAGTACAGTATTGGTTCCCAAATTTTAGCTTGCAAGGCTTATACTCCTATCATTTTCTATAATGCAGCTACTAAAAGTATCACTTGACTGCTCTGCATGAAGTTGCATTGCCCAACACAATGTTGCTGGGTAGTACAGCTTTGTAAGTACAATTTTATTAGTTCACAGTTATTTCTTCCACATTGTGCTCAGATTAATTTCATCATTATGATCATCAATTCACAAGATGTTCTCGGTTCTGATAGACCATATGAATCATTCAATTACATTTGGGTTCAAATAAACAAAATTTCACCAAAATCCACTTATAGACAATAACTTTCTCTGAATTCAATGGTGCTATTTTACAGAAAAACAAAATAACGCCATTGAATTCAGAGAAAGTTATTGCCTATAAGTGAATTTTGGTGAAAGTTTGTTTATTTGAACCCAAATGTAATTGAATGATTCATTAAAAATAACACAATGCAGGGTTTGATACAGCAGAAAATAGATAACCTTGTGAGGGCTCCAGGCAGCAGGGGAAGGCACATGGCATTTCATAATCTCACAAACAACTTGCTTTACAGTTTAACATAATAGATTTTGTACATTAACGAAGCTGTTTATCTTATTTACTCTTATTAAACCAATTTCTTAATCTCCTTTTACATACATATACTTGTTAATATCTATAACAGTGGATCTGCTATTATTCATACTGAATGAAACACAAATTAATTGTGATGAATATTTCAAATGTCATTTATTATCATTACAAGGTTGAAGCTGGATATACCACTTCAAATCCCAATTTTATGCTCTCAGAATGTACGTTTTCCCATCATTTACAACACTTTTTTTTTCAGTCTCAACTTCTCTGTGCTCATACAATGAAAACTCATCTCTGCTTTTTCAGTTATATTTATAAAATGTCGAGTTTCCCATACTTATACTTCATGGAACAGTGATCATGTTACGAATTTATGCTTTTGGAAAATAAAATGGCATCTTAGGGAACATGAATGCTTAAGACATAACCATGACAAGCTGTTGCAATCAAATCCATGTATGTTATGAAGAGTAAACATTTCTATGATTTCAGTAACAGTAGCAGCGTCATGTTCCATAAGAATAGCTGATGTTTTTGCATATTGTACTGCAAATTGCTTGTGTTAGTAACAATGAATGATTTGAGTACTTGACTTAAGTTTGCTTTAAAATGGATAAAAAGAGAGAAGAAAAACTCTTCCTATGGAGGACGACTGAAAAATTCAACAAGTTGAAGTTCACTGAGGAACACATGAAGCACTTGTACAAAACTCGGGAATATCAGTGTCCATGCTTAACACACTTGTTAAAAATATAGACTCAGTTAAGGAAAGTTTTTATGAAAATGGTCCAAATTGCAAGAAAAAGAATTATGCCACTTTAAATAAGTGCAATCAGAAGAAATTTTAAAGAACTGGTTCCAAACTGCATGTGCTTCAAATATCCCAGTTAGCAGCATATTGTTACATATATAAGCTTGTAAAGGGTCAGATGTGCTTGACAAGGAAAACTTTTATGATTGGCAGTCCAATAGACATGTTGTTTGATATATGCCAGTACATTGCTCACTAGTTGTTAATAAAAAAAAATAATAGAATGCATTTCATACAAATACAAAAATAATTTCCACTTCCGAAAATTTCCTGCAGTTTACATATGTTTTCATTATATGAAAAGTGTAAAAAGAGGGCTTACTTAATTTGTTGCCATTCTTATGCACAATTTGCTGCTATTCTGTAATTATTTATTATTTTTTTATACTGTTGGTATCCATTTCCCTGCTTTGTAGGTGTATTAGTCCAATGTCTTTCATCTCTCCACAACTTCATTACCCAATAGTCATAAAGATAAGTGAGAGTGACAGTAAAGTTAACTCATTTGCCAGGCAGACATTGGAGTCTCACATTTGAATGGTAGAGGGCAGAAGAACACTTCATTTACAGTTGTGCACAAAGATCTCTAGCAAATTAAATATGCTAGATGTTGGGGATGAGAATGATGATAGAACATTGGCAGAATAAATGGCAGGGGAAACCAGGAAGCCAGAGTAAATCTGTCCAAAACTGCTTCATTCATCACGAATCCCATATGCGGTTACTGGTATTGAACCCAGACCATCTTCATTGGTCCTGGTGGTGTAGTGGTAACCATACTTGCCTTCTAAACCGAAGATTGCGGGCTCAAACCTGGCCAGGATCGATGAATTTTTTTCTGGTGTAAAAATCCTAAGTATGGCTTCCTGCTGAAGGGAAGTAAAGCTATGGGTCCCATGTCACACATTTATGGCACGATAAAGAACCTGAAGCCTGAAAGAAAGGCCTCTGAGCAAAATTTGTCAGCCGTTTCACGCCCTGAATAGAATGGGACGCTGATGACCTCAGATGTTAAAGAGAGCCCGTAAATAAACAAGAAAAAAAAAACATCTTCAGTGGTAGGCTGGCAGTCTAACCAGCCAGTGCCATCTGTAATCACAAAGATATAATTTGCTTCTTGTATTCACTAATAACATCATTTTCTGTACCATCATTATTAAAGTATGTACATTCTGCATTTTTTCTTTCCAGGCTTTCACAGCCATTCCTAACTGTGGAAAAGCCTAGGATTATTTGTCAGACTCATACATTTTTGCTTTCTTTACATTCATTTCTGTGACATTTTCATTTCATCATATCCCATAATAGGCACTGCCAACTAAGCTGAAGAAATCATGTGTGCAGTGAAATGGAAATTGCCTGTTGAAATAAGACATAGGTATGATAGAAAACAAGAGGGTGTATAACATGCTGCATTCCTTCAGTCTTGTGTACATATGATCTCTAAAACAAGATACTCCTTGGCTTAGAAGTAAACCCACATAGAAGTATTTTTAAGTATATAAACAACGTAATAAAATTTATTAATTGATATCATTGTATGATTCAGTTGAACTACACACTCTTAAAGCTTCACTCACTTTTCATAAATGTATGGAACTTTGTTGAATTTTAGCCTGGCTGAAGATGGGAACTAAATGTTCTCGAAACCGGTTCCATACATTTATGAAAAGTAAGTGAAGCTTTAAGAGTGTGTAGTTCAACTGAATCATACAATGATATCAATTAATATGATTGGCTTCACTGTGCAAGTTCCAATTTACATTTAAGTAATAAAATTTGTTCACACTAACTCCATTCACTTACATAAAAACTGGACATATGTTTTGGGAGTGATCCCTCCCTTCTTCAGCCTGTAGACCAACTCTTTTTTAAGTATTAATAGCTTAAATAAGAACTGCCAAGTGACACATCTTATAGTGGCTTCATTATAGTCTCACCATATAGGCTGACTTACATATCTTTTTTATTAGGTTTAGTACAAATTCAAAATAATGATTACCATCTATTGGATTCATAAAAGCAGGACCAATAAATGAATAACAGGCTGGGTTGTATTAAGGAGAAGATAGCAGTATGCATAAGATAAACCATTTCTAAAGAACTTGATTAAGAGCCTTTATATTATAAAATTGCTAAATATTTTGGGGGTTACTAAAAGTAAAGAGCAAACGCTTTTATTCATCAGGATTTCTTTATTAAAAAATCAGGTAAACTAATGACCTGAAACTATTAACAGTGAAGTAGTAAAATTATATTGTCATCAAACCACTGTATATCAATATTATGACTTATTTCTTTAGCATATAATCTCTATTTCTTTCTACAGGTTTTTCCAATATTGCTGTGGACTTTATTACTTCTTTTTGGTAGAATTCCATTCCAGCTGCCTGAAGATACTGATATACTTTTGATTGATCATAATCTCTTATCTGGTCCTTCATAAAAAATTATGGAATTCTAAGATTGATCAGAAGAATTGAGGAGGATCTTCCAATTAATTGCATTTGTTAAATTATTCTTGAAGAAAAATGAGCAGATTGGGTCTAGGCATTATTATGCTGTGGGAGGATCTTATATCATGAACATTTATCCTGCACTGTATGATGGGGACTGTATAATGTCTGAATGTAACAATTATTATTCATAGTTTAACCTCAACTTGGGTATTCATTTTTTACACTAAACTCCATTCACTTACACAAAAGTAAGATATGTTTTGGGAGAATCTCTCCCATATTCAGTTGCTCTCTGAACTGCCATTACTCAAAACATGGCTGGACAAACGGATGTTCCTGTGGTGGCCTCTGTTGGTTGAAGTAGGAAGTTGCTGAGTTCATCCATAGGAGGAAACTCAAAATTCATTAGTTTTCTCTATTTTTTAATATGAAAGTTTTTTCCCAAGTGAATAACTCCAATGGGCTGTGAAGATGTTTCAGCAGTTTTATTCCTGGTTTTATTTCATGGTTTTTGGTCCAAAAGTGAATTTCCTACTTCAACCAATAGAGGCCACCACAGGAACATCTGTTTGTCCAGCCATAGTTTCGAGTAACGGCGGTTCAGTGAGCAACTGAAGATGGGAGAGATTCTCCCGAAACGCGTCTTACTTTTGTGTAAGTGAATGGAGTTTACTGTAAAAAATGAATACCCAAGTTGGTTATATTGCCACTCCATTGTCAACAGCTTCGTAAGTACAATATTTATTCATAGTTTGTTCAGAAAATGACTATAATGTTTATATGATAATCATAATAATGATCTATTATTTAAGTTCTACTTATGAAGCTATATGGAATGGTAATATGTCTTATTAGAATTTATTAAATATGTTCACCTAATAATCTCTTCTGAGTCGGATGTTTAAAACACTCTTTATGGTTTCGTTTAAATGAGATTTACTCAGGACATATGTTTAATGGAACTTTCATCCACATCATCAGCTGTTAAATGACTGTTCGATTTGTAGGAGCTGGGTAGATAGGTATCTGGGTTGATTCTGGCAGACTACTGATAAACTTAAATAAAGTCTATCTGCTGCCGGGATGTCAAAATTCATAAGGTTATGCTCATATTTTTGTAATATAAATCCTTTCCCATTTGTTTAATTCTTTTTGTTGAACAGTTTGTAATAGCTGGATGCTTTTTTCTATTTCATAGTTTTCATTCCAAAAATGTGCTGCCACAGCTGATTTATCTATTTGTTCAAAACAAAACTGAAAAACATCAAGGACAAATACAAATTCAAAAGTTTCACATGTCCAACATACCATAACAAATTCAGTAGGATATTCAAAGAATGGCATAAAGTTAGTTGCAAAGAACAAATATATAAAACCTTTACTACATTCCACAGTAAAGACACCATACCAGTAGAACAGAAATCAGGAAGTTACAAAATTAAATGTGCAGATTGTAATCAAAAATACATTGGAAAAACAAAGAGAAATTTAGCAGTTTGGGGAAAGGAACACTTTAGGAATATTAGTTTATAATAGATTGATAAATCAGCAGTGGCAGCTCACTTTTGGACCCAAAATCAAGAATTAAACGAGAGGCTAAGCTACTGAAAGAACTTCACAATTCAATAGAGCTATCTACTTGGGAAAAAATGTTCATCCTGAAAAATAGGAAAAATGTAATGAATTTAGATGTTGTACCCATGGATGAGCTCAGCAGGTTCCTATTCTAATCATCAGAAACTGCTAGAAGCACAGAAACACTTTAGGATCCAGACACCACATCGAGTATGAGTGGTCAGTCAACAGCTGATAATGGGAATGTTTGCTCCGGAAATATGTCCTGATGTATAAGTGAAGTTAGTGTGAACATATTTAATAATCTAATAGGATCAGAAGATTATGTTTATAAAATATAACATTTAATTTCGCGTCAGAACGATTATAGTGAAGCGACTATTATGTTCTTAATTATCTCATGAGTTGATTTGATAATCTTATGCTCCACTTACTGTTGAATTATGCAAACTAGTTTAGCTATGGGGAATCCATTATAGCCTTTTCTGGCTGATTTGTATATGAGTAGTTTAGAAATGCACATCACCAAATCATTTCCATACATTTTTGAAGTATGGCACAGATATGTGGATGATATTTTTGCAGAGGTCAACCAAAAACTCTTTAATGATGCTTTGAAATAGCTAAACCTACAAGATAAAGAAATTAAATTCACTTCCAAAACAGAACAAAACACCATGATTCCCTTTCTCGACTTAAAGATTATAAGAACAGGCAACAATTTGGAATTTGGAATATACGGAAAGGACATGCAGACTGAGAATTACATAAAGGCAAGTGGATTCAATCCCACAGCATACAAGCATGCAGTTCTCAATAGCTTAGCACATAGACTCATCAACACACCTCTGAATGAGTTTGAATACAATAAAGAATACCATCATATCATACAAACAGCAAAATTCAATGGGTATGACCAAGAAATTGTAGATAAGAAAATCAAGAAATTCAAACAAAAGAGGAGGTTAAAGCAGGTTACAACATTGACAGCAATAAAAGAATCTACTATCCACATGAAATTCACTTATCATCCTTGGACCACCAAAAAACTCCAAATAATACTCAGAGAGTTTGGGATTACTTTATCCCATGTGAACAAGTTTAGCCTAAAAAATCTGCTCCATTCTGGTGATGACAGAATACCATAGGAGAAGAAGCCAGGAATATACAAAATCAATTGTTCAGAATGTAACAAAGTTTATATTGGAAAAACAAAAAGAAACCTTAGAATCAAGCTGAAGGAACACTGGAGAAATATAAGGTATAATCATATAGAGAAATCAGCAGTTGCACATCACTTTTGGAGAGATAAACATGATAATAGAAATAGGAGTGAAATTATTGAAATTCGTAGATCGACCCGTTGAGCTGGAAATATGGGGAAAAATTTATATAAAAAAATATGAAGATAAGGTTCTGAACTTTGAGATCCCAACAGAAGACAAATTAATCCAGAAGTTCATAAAATGTCCACGAGAGCTACACCAAGTCCTCCAGCCAACCAACAACGAAGCCGACAGTCGACTTACAACTGAGGATGCAGGCAAAAGCCTGCGAAACTAGTTTTGCATAATTCAACAATAAGTGGAGCATAAGATTATCAAATCAACTCACTAGATAATTAAGAACTTAATGTTTATAATTTTAAAATTCTTACATACTTCTAACACAGTGGTTCATGCATATATCTATTTATATATGCTAAAGGCTATAGTAAATTATCAACAGCAGTATCTGCTTCGGCATCATACCTGGAACCTTAATGGGTTCTGATTATTTGGAAATTTACCAAGCCTGTACCTATAATTCTACAGGATCAACCAAAGTGCTTAATTTATAAATCACTACTGGCAGATCTTAAGTGTTTGATCAGTACATCATATTTTCCTTCCCTTCCCTTTGCTGTCATTTCCATTATATTATTCACATTTCAAGAAGCCACAATGGACACAGAAATAGCATTGTATGCAAACAACTAATTGTATTATCTCAAAATGGTGCTAAAAGGACTAGCAGAGGGAAAAATAATGAATGTAGAAAGTGATTTTAGTATGGATAAATGAATTTATTGACAAACATTACAATCAAGTATACATCACTTTATACTGTAATCTATTCTATGGATTCTAACAGTCCATTAAAACAACAGGTTCCTTCCATACCTTAACCACCCAGTTGTACATGTATGAGAAACCTTTAACCTAAATTTTCATCTGTTATATTTGTCCCCTTTTCCTTCTTCATACTTTTTCCCCACTTCTACCTTACTTTTACTAGAAACTCTCCTATCTTTTGAATTTTTTCCACTCTCTTATTTGATAGTATTCTTAATACTACCATATCTTTATGTAAATTATGCCATTTATCATCTCAGATATTATCTTGTCACCATTTAACTCTTTCACATTCCAATAAATAGTAAGACACACTATCTATTTCCCCACACATAATTCCATATTACTTCCCCTTAATCCTTTCAAGAATATTACTCCTGTACAATCTATGCCAAACCCATTCTTCCAGATTGGTCACAATTTCAATGTATTTCTCTCACCCCCAATTCTTTTTAATTACTTTATATAAAACCAAGGAGCTTTTTTCTTCTAGACTAGCTGAAATCTCTTGCTTCTCAATGTCCTCTATCCTTTGTCTCACTTCTTTCCAGAATCCCCAAACATTACTTTCACCCATTCTCCAAATATCCCCCATTCCTATTTCTTCTAGCATCTTTCACCTCCCCATACCAGCTCCCCCTTCCCAACACCTCTCTTTGATACATGAAGCATTCCTTTAATACATTATTACTATCAAGTTCAAGACTACCATACCAATACTTATGAATTCCCTCCACAATTATGCCTTTCCTTCCTACCCTTCCTAATTCAATCAAACTTACCAGTCTCAGAGAACTTTTTTGTAATCCCAACACTTCCCTGCAGAACATTTTATGTACCACATTGCCCTTCTTTCATCCCTTTGACACTTCCTAAATTTCTACTGCATACAACATCTTAGCTTCAATCACTGCCTCATATAATCATTCTAACCATTTCATAGTCAATGTTAATATCACTGCCTCATATAATCTTTCCAACCATTTCATAGTTAATGTTGGGGCCTTATAAAGGTTAATTCTAACTGCTTTCATTGCTAATTTACCTTTAACTTAGCATTACTTCCAAGTCTCACCCCCAAATAATCAAATTCCTTCACTACTTCTATAACTGTCCTTGGATAAACCATTTTCATCTTTCCTTAGCTTTGTTCCTTTTTTAAATACCATTATCGTAGATTTTTTGCCATTTATCCTTAGACCCCATTCTGCAGAATATTTGCTAATCTCATCAATGGCATGCCTGCAATCCTAAGACTATTATTGCTTCTATTATAAGATAATCAGGAAAAGCAGTCCTGGTATTTCTTGGTTGCCAATTATTGGGCAATGTCTATTATTTTCCATAATCCTTTCAAGAATATCGATAAATAAATTGAATAATATTGGGCTCAATTTACATCCTTCTCTCAATCCAAGATTTTGAGTTGTATAATCTGTAACTCTTTATCACCATCGCACCTAATGCAAAACCTACTTCTTTCATATAATTTTTGGAGTCCTAAAACAAACTCATTACTCACTCCTGCACATTTTAATTTATATACCAAAGCATCTGAATTTACCATATCAAATGCTTTCTCAAAATCTGCAAAAAAAGATTTATACTCTGCCATTTTTATTTCTTAAATATTTGTCCACTATAGTGTGGATTATCATTATATTGTCTAGTGTTCTTCTTCCTTTTCTGAAACCTGCTTGAAATTCTGAAAGTTTGCCATTCACTTTCAGCTCACTAATATACCTGTATGTATTTTACCTAATATAGATGAGTATCAGGATTTATTTCTCATGCATCCACATACAGATTTTTTAAACAAAATAAACACAAATAAAAAAAAACAAACTTTTAATGTAACAATTAGGAACAGTGCCTTCGGCAATTCTAGAAGACACTGACTCCAACCAAAATGTATTCCAATTTGATTGGCTTATCCTCCCAGTCTGTGGTTCATCAGCACCTACCTACTGGAATATCCAGGGGACTGGGCTCCGATCCAACCAAAAACAAAACACAATATTAAAAATAATTTATACATTCAATGCAATATTCAGTTATATTTCCTACTACATTAAACCTCCTCCTCCTCCTCCTCCTCCTCCTCCTCCTCCTCCTCCTCCTCCTCCTCCTCCTCCTCCTCCTCCTCCTCCTCCTCCTCCTCCTCCTCCTTCTTCTTCTTCTTCTTCTTCTTCTTCTTCTTCTTCTTCTTCTTCTTCTTCTTCTTCTTCTTCTTCTTCTTCTTCTTCAATTAAACCCATTCAGCCAAATTTCTATTCTTGAGAGTTGCTTATTCCTTAGGACCTTATACACACTAACACACTGGTTATTGGTGTGTAAGGATCCTGTTTAACTAATGCTAGATACCCTCCCCTACTCATTTCATCCTCCTTTCACTATTTGGCAATTCTATACCATTTCTCAAGCACATTTCCTAAGTATTTTACACCCATAACCATTTTTGTCTTACTTTGCCTGTGTATTTCCCCAGTTCCTTAATGTTTTCATCTGATTTTAAATTGAAAATTCTTCCACCTCTTATTTCATTTGGTAAGTTTTCTAACTGTTCCCTCCAAAACTTGATTTGCTTACATTCTAGTATACAATGCCAAGTATTATCTGGTTCTGCACACATAGAACATTTCCCCTTAGTGTATCCATTTTTTAACCCACTTAAATATTTTACTCCTGTTCTAAACCATGTCAACCCTTCCCTTCCTACCTTATCACAAATTTCAATATATCTTTCTCTTCCCCACACATTTTTTAGTGTACTATATACTTTCAGAGATTTTTTGAGTTTAAGATTTGCCCATATTTCCTGTTTTTCAGTATCCTTAATTCTTATTGTTATCTCTTTTTAAAATTCTCTCCCCTTAATTGTACCTTGTGTACCAAACATCCATTGATGATATTCTCTTCTTCTAGTCTTCTTCTTCTGTACCAATATTTAAATATTCTTTCTATAACCTTGCTTTTATAGCCGAATCTTCCTAGTCTCATTAGAGCTACCTGGAGTGAAGATCTAGATAAACCTAAATAGTCTATTAATCACATTTATTTCTTTCCATTCTCCATCTGCCCCCCAAATTTCTATTTCATACATCATTCTGCTCTCCACTATTAAACCATATATTCTCTTTAACCATTTTACTTGCATATTTCATATTTTATTTATACAAGATCTAATTACACTCAAGGCTATTTTTCCTTCTGTTACTGCTTTTCTTTTTAGATTGCTCCATTTCCCATTGCTAGACAATCTAACACCCAAATAATCAATTTTCTGGACAACTTCAATTTCTGTGCCTCTCCCACCACCATTTTTCCTGTTTTTTTTTTTAATTTGAAATCTTTTTTCATCACTATAACCTTAGATTTGTTTTTATTTATCTTAAGCCCCCATTCTGTACAAAATGTACTTATAGTTTCTAATGATCATTATTTATAATTACTATAAATTTGAATAGTTTGGGATTTTCACAGTGAAATATAGTATCATATAACAAATTATTTATGAGGAAGTCACTCATATTTCGCTAATTTTATTTCACTTAATTGGACATGTTTCAAAGGCAAATTTCCTTCATCATCAGCACGGTTCCACCGTCAGCTTTCCAGTGTGGTATAAGATGTTGCTCTTTGGATTTTAGTAAACTTTTTGATGAGGTTGCTGTTGTTTGGAAGATCAAAATTAACTAAATTTTCTTTAATTGATATCATTGTATGATTCGGTTGAACTACACACACTTAAAGCTTCACTTACTTTTCATAAATGTATGGTGTATTGTGTAAAGTATTGTGTTCCATACATTTATGAAAAGTAAGTGAAGCTTCAAGAGTATGTAGTTCAACTGAATCATCCAATGATATCAATTAATATGATTAGCTTCACTGTGCAAGTTCCAATTTACATTTAAGTAGTAAATTTTCTTTGTTTTCGTTCAAGAATATATTTTCTCACACCGATAATTCCAGGGGTTTTTGAAGAGCTTTTAAGAGTTTTGGTTCATTTTGGAACTCATGGTTTTTTTTTGCCAGAAAGGTATGCTACTGCTGATTTTTTCCGTATGTTTATATTTTACACTGCTCATGTGTTCCTTAAACAATATGGTAATGTTCCTTTTTGCTTTACCTATATATTTATTATTGCAGTCTTTGCAACTGATTTCATAAATGCCTGATTGTTTTCTTAGCGGGATTTTGTCCTTTGTGTTGGTTTTTAGGAGGTTTTTCAAATTGCATTTATTACTGAAGCCAAAATAATGTTGGCCTCTTTAAAAATATTTTTAAATTTTTGGTGTGCCCATGGATGGAATGCAAATTTTTTATATATCTGCTCTCCTTTATAACCTTTCAGTGTGGTGATTTCTTTTATTTGTTTTTATTTTTTGAATTTTTCTATCTTTTTCTTGACCAGATCTGTTGTGTAGCCATTTTTCTGTGATATATCCATGATTTTTTGGTACTCCAATTTGTACTCTGTCTCATTTACTGGTAGGTTTGTTAATCTGAATGTGAGGCTATTGATTATTGCTGAAGGAAATGAATTAATGAAGAAAATTTGCCTTTGAAACATGTCCAAGTAAGTGGAATAAAACTAGTGAAATTTGAGTGACTTCGTCATAAATAATTTGTTATATGATTCTGAATTACCTTTATAAAATTCTGGTCTACTCCTTTCTTTCTCAGTTTAATTGAAAGTGCTTCTCCAGAAATTGTGTCAAAAACTTTTTCCAAGTTCAGAAACAACAAATAGATTCTACCTCTTTTGTTATTAAGACATTTATCAACGAATATTCTAATTATAAAAATATTGTCAACTGTTCTTTTACCTTTCCTGAAGCCTGATTGAAACACTGAAATTTTCTTTTCTTTCTCTGTCCATTCTTGTAATCTTTTGCTAACACTCCAGTAAAAACTTTTCCAATAATTGAAAGTAAACCAATTCCTCTGTAATTTTTTACGCCCCGAAAAAATCCTAAGTATGGCTTCCTTCGGAAGGGAAGTAAAGTCGTGGGTCCCGTGTCGTACTTTTACGGCAATGTACGGCATGTGTCGTACATTTGAATGGGATGCTGATGACCTGAGATGTTACAGAGCGTCCATAAATAAATCGATCAAAAAAAAAATCCTCTCTAATTTGCTGGGTTCCTAATATCACCTTTACCTTTATAAATTGGTGTTACTATTTCAACTCTCCAATTTTTTGGCATTTTTCCTTCTTCAAAGATTACATGCAGTAACTGCCCCAGTATGTTTAATCTGTTAAGGTCTTTTACCAAGCTTTCCAATATTCCCCTGGTATTCCATCTATTCCACGTGCTTTGTTAGGTCTTAACTTTTTAATTAGTTCCAAAACTTCACTTGAAATAATTTTGCTATCTAACAAGTTAATTTCCATTTATTATCAATATTCAAATTATCTTGAATAACCAAAGTTTTTACTCCCAAAAGACCCTGAAAATACTTATACCACTGTGTTGGTGGTACTACATAATCCCATCCCTCTCTTTTGCACATTTTACCTATCATTGAACAAATTATTTTGTTGTCATTCTTCTTTGCTGCCTCGTTTAATTTCTGGTTAAGCTTCTCTCCCACTCTTCCTTTTTTACATCTAATAAGCACCTGTATCCCCATCTTTCTACAAGGTAATTGTCCCTATCTGTCTCCTCTCCTGTTTGTCTCCAGCATTTTAACTCCCTCTGTACTCTTCTTCTTGTATGCAAATTCTTTATCATACCAGCTATCATTCACTTACCTAATATAGATAGCAAACTAATTCCTCTATAATTACTTGGATTATTTTTATCCCCTTTCCCTTTATATAATGGTACAATCATACTCACTTTCCAACACTCAGGTATTATGTTCCTTTCTTTAAATCGCCACAGGTGACCAAGGTCGTTAAGGTGTGAACTCGTGAACAGGAGTTCTGTGGTTCGAATCCTGCCAGAACTGTCCTCCCTGACAGGTTTTTTCCAGGTTTTCCTCAATCCTCATAAATAGCAAATGCCGGGGAGATACCGTAAACTTAGGCCTGGAATGTTTCCTTCCTTATAAAAAAAAATCCTTTCCCACTGTACTCATGTATCATCAGTGGTCCACTGCCTGTGGTGCTTTAGTAGTAAAAACAGGTGTTAAACAACATTTATTCATTCCTTTCTTTAATTATATTAAATAGCTCTGTCAGTGACCTAATACCTTCTCTCATTTCTACAAATACTTTGCAAAACTCTCCTGGAATTCTATCTACTCCTGGGACATTTTCCTTTTCAGTGCTTTAATTTGGTTTCATTCCTCCTTTATAGTAAAATCCTTGTCCAGACATCCTACCGTATTTGCACTACTGTTCATTTCTATTTATAATTCAGTACTTCTATCTCCTATCAAATTCCTAAAATAATTAACTCATTCCTTTGACATTATTTTATTTCCTTCCCTTTTCTTTCTCAGAATCTGCTTCACAACTGATCATATGTATTTGCTATCTTTGTCCAATACAGCTTCCTTAATTTTTTCACTCTTTTTTCACTACCAGTCTTCCTTTTTCTCCTTACTAAGCATTTATAGTCAATTTTTTTTTTGTGTGCTTCCATCTTTTTTCCTGCTCACATTACCATGGATTCTAACCTTACTACTGCCTCTTCCATCCTTCTTTTTAACTCCATACACTTCTATTTTCCCTATTTTATAACAAATTGGCTCATAAATGCTCTGCATACCCTTCCCTCCATTTATAACAACTTATATTTTCCAAAACATCATTTCTTTTTCCCCATTACATTCCCCTAAACGCAATCTATTTGATGGGAAGTGCCCACCACCATCTCATCGAAAACTTTAAATTCTAACAACACCTGATCCAATCCTTGACTATGTAGCACATAATCAATCACACTGATCTTTTGCATTTGTAAAAGTAAATTCCCCCTCATCATCCTCCCCTCTGGAACCGTTACACATAATTAGATTATTCAATTCACAGAACTCAATCAATTTACTACCCTCTTTATTAAACACTTTATCCACACTCCACCTTTCCCTCTCTTCTCTTCCCACCCATGTTCTTTCATTTTCTAAACCATAAATCTTATATCACATTCACCTGATTTTAGTAAACTTAGACTTAAAATAAAATGAAAGATACTGGCATGTTTGACTTTCATGTAAAACGTAACATTTTGAATACTTTTTTTTTTAAGTATAGGGCTAGTTTTTGTCATCAGAATGTCATTGGGTTGCATTTTTTATTTTCAAGGAGACAATTGTAGTTGTAGCAGCTCGTCTGATGATAATGAAGAAAGCTATGTAGATGATAGGAACTGTTTAGCAACAGAAAGATGTTTGAAATGTTTTCCTTTTTTCAGTTTACAGTATATAAAGAAAATAGCTATACTTTTATAGCAATTAAGGTATTTAAATGCAATAAATGGAACATGAATGTAGAAGAAATTATCTTTAACATGGTGCTTTATTTAATATAGTATGGAGGAAGAATTTTCTCAAAATCACCATAATTGTCTTGTTTATGAGAAATGTACCTTTACATTAACCTTAACACGGTGCATTATTTAATATGGTATGGAGGAAGAATTTTCTCAAAATCACCATAATTGCCTTGTTTCTGGAAAATGTACAAAATATGAGCTGGATACTAACAGTGTTAATGAGAAATTTAAACAAAGCACAATGACAAACCAAAACATGGCTATTGGTCATTTTCCCTCACAGGAATCACTAATGAATTTGACAGTAAGAATTTAAAATGATTGAGTCAAATTTGTAACATTTATATCACTAATATTTAAAAAAGGAAAACTAACTTTCTGGAGCTACAATCATCGGTTCCAGATTGACTGCTGACCTTGTTCTTCGTGATGGTTTGGTTTGTCTCTGGAGGGGATTGGATGAACTTCTGTATTAAGATATCACTTGGCAGGATTTCAAAGTTGAAAACGTGATTTTTGTTCTTCCAGATATAAATGTTTTCCCAGACTGTTAGTTGTGTTTTTCCTGTACTATTTTTAAGTAATTGAGGATTCCTGTTAATACTATGTTGTTCCTTCCAAAAATGCTAAGCTACAGCTGATTTTTCTTCCTGTCTTTGATTTATGTTCCTGATGTGTTCCTTTGCTCGTATTATGTTTCTATTAGTCTTTCGAATATAAATTTTTTCACAATCGTTACAATTCATCTGATATATTCCTGATTTGTTCTCTTGTAAATTTGACTCAATCATTTTAAATTCTTAGTGTTAAACATCACTGTTACAAAAGTCCACCATATTTAACTAATTGACAGTTAGTGCTACCTATGAAACAAAGCTCATTCTCTTGCTATTGCATATTTACCTGTAATGTAGCATTACATATTACTTTTCAATATGGCCTTTGAAATTCTCCTTCCACCCTTTCTTTTATTGCCAACTTTGAATTTGAAAAATCAAGAGATACTACAATTGGAGAGAGTAAATGATGCACTTGCTAATGAATGATGAGTAAAAGGCAAAATACTGCATTAGACTTAATAATTTTTTGTTAATGTTAACACATTACTCATATGCATCTCATTAGCCTGTTACTATCGTTGCCCATGCCCACATAACTTTTGATGGCAAAAATGAAAAATGTAATAATTTCACCATTCTGATATTTGTAAAATTGATGTGTTGAATACAGACTAAATATTTGTTAAAAATTGCTTTCGTTATTTGCTTCATTGTTTTTTTCTGCATAAATCTTGTTGTCACTTAAGTTCTTGTGTAAATGAACACTATTTTGCTTTTGCCTTCTCTCTCTCTCCCACCCCATCTGCCCTCTTCAGATCATTTTTGGGGTCAATGCATGGCCTTCAAGATACCTATTTTAAACAATTTTATAATAATTCCTGATCCATGATATTCGTTGTACATCACTCAAAAGGATGAAGGTGAATTGTACTAAAAGTGGAGGAGAAATTGTGAAAATAAAATTAAAATTTGAAAAAATTGCCTAAAAGCTGTAGAAAAATATATGATGATTACAGAATTTGTTGCTTAATATGAGAGAAAGAACTCATAATAATGTTTTTTTATGCCATAAGAATATAATTTGCTTCTGGTTTATGCTGTTTAATTAGTCCAAGCACTTTGTATAAAAATCAGTATTGGTAGTATATTTTGACACTGCAATTTGCCTTTGTAGGGCAGTTAGCTTAGCCGACTATTTAATTTCTGCTTTTTTGTGTGTACATTTTTATTCTTAGAGTTAACTGCTATTTTATATGATTTTTATACTGTTTTAATACAGATTTTAGATGGTGATCATACCACTAGAAAATTGGGTTTGGGGAGCAGTTTTATTTATCTTAAGCTGGGAATACAGTGTTGGTAGAACTTAAGATTAAGCTTGAGAACGTATGTTCAAAGGTTTTGGAAGCATTAAAGAGACAGAAAAATTGTGTATATGTGTGTGGGGGAGGGCTAAGGGTGAGGGTGTGGCAGTGATGTATCAGTAAATCTAAACAGAACATAATTTATATAATGAAAAAAATAGTGAAAAGCCTGTATACCTTTTTCTTCAATAATGACATTAAATTAGGATGTGCAGTTTATTTGGAAATGAAGTTACATTGCATTTCTGTGACTTATGGGTACAATTCTTGGTAATTAACTCTGCTTACCTAAGATATGTTATCAGACGTTACAGCTAGATGATGTTTTACAAGCATTGCCCACATCATCAGCTGTGAGTCCTACTACCAGTTCATTGATGGTTGGATGGACATTTTATAAACTTTTGGATAAATATTCTTCTGTTGGGATCTTGAATTTCATAACCTTTTCTTCATATGTTTTTATAAATATTTTTTCCCATATTCTCAGCTCCAAACGTCTAGCTACAAATTTTATGAATTTGATTTCCATTTCTATATCATGTTTATCCCTCCAAAAGTGATGTACAACCGCTGATTTTTCTATCAGATTGTACTTGATGGTTTTCTAGTGTTCTTTGAGCCTAATTCCAATGCTTCTTTTTGTTTTACCAATATATACTTTATTACATTAGTGTTAATTATATACCATTCCATTGTCAACACTTTCGTAAGTACATTTAATTGAATATATACTTTGTTGCATTCTGAGCCAATTGGTTTTATAGATTCCTGGTTTCTTCTCATTAAGGATTCTGTCACTATCATTGGAGTTGTTCACATTATTTAGACTGAATTTATTCACTGGGACAAAGTAATACAGAACTCTCTTGAGTATTTTCTGGAATTATTTGGTGGCCCAAGGATGATAAGTAAATTTTCTGTGAATGGTAGTTTCTTTCTTGCTGTCAATGTTGTAATTTGTTTTAACTTCTTTTTTTTGTTTGAATCTCATGATTTTTTTGTGTAAAATTTCTTTGTTGCATCCATTGGTTTTTACCATTTGTAATATCTTTGAGTACTCTTCATTGTATTCAAACTCATTCATGGGTATATTAAAACTGCAACAGGTGGCCAAGGTTGTTAAGGCGTGGACTTGTGAGCAGGAGATCTGGTGTTTGATTCCTGCCAGGACTCTCCTCCCTAACTGAGGTTTTTTTTCCAGGTTTTCCTCATAAATGACAAATGCCTGGGAGGTACCTTAAACTTAAGCCTGGAACGTTACCTTCCTTAAAAAAAATATCCTTTCCCAATTTATCATTTCAACTCATGTTTCATCAGTGCCCACCACCTGTGGTGCCTCAGTGGTAAAAACAGGCATTAAACACTATTAAACAAAAGGGTATATTAACGAGTCTATGTGCTAAGCATTGAGGACTGCATGTTTGTGTGCTGTAGGATTGAAGCCATTTGCTTTTATATAATTGTCAGTATACCTATCATTTCTGTATATTCCAAATTTCAAATTATTGCCAATCCTTATAATCTTTAAGTCACAGAAAGACTTGCATTTTAATCTGTTTCAGTGCATGAATTTAATTTCTCAATCTTGTAGGTTTAACAATTTCAAAGCATCACTCAAGTGTTTCTTATTAACTATATATATATATCAACATATTTGTGCCAGACCTAAAAGATGTATGGGAATGATTTGGTGACATACATTCCTAAATCATTCATATATGGGGGGAATCTAAACTTCACCAACAAACTTTTACAAGTTGTCCAGGGATGCTTTCTGAGTGTATTAATATAAGGAATTCATGTTCTCCCATAGCTCATTACCAGATAATTTCATTGCTTTTGTTTAGTTTAACTTAACTATCTTTACATCAATTTACTCGGAATATGATTGTTTCCAAACAAAACACAACCTTTCACTGCTGTAAAGCATAGTACATGTTTTCAGTGCAGTCCACCACCAGGCTTGAACTCTTGTTCAGTTCTGTACAATACTGTTTAGTACATTGTTAGTAATATGGTATGGATAATTTTACTTATGCAGAATTAACTAATATGCGCCTTGTCTATGGTCTCACTCAATGCAATGGAAGAATGGCACAACAATGCTGTGCAGAGCTGTTCCTGCAGTGACTGCAACCTCATCAGACTATATTTGCAGCTGTGAGAAACCGGGTCCTTCACTGTAAGTATGCGAAATACTGACTGTGAGAGGAATGTTAGAATGCAGATCTTGAATAGGATGTTTTAAATGCAGTGTGTGACAACCCTGCAAGCAGAAGTCATATTGAACGAGAGATGAATTAGCCAAGCAACTGTTTTGAGGATCATACATGAACAGCAATTGCACCTTTATCATCCACAGTGTCCAGGCATTGCAACTAGCAGACTTTCCACGTCAAGTGCAGTTTGTTAATTGGTTCTTAAAGCAATGTGCAGAGAACCAACATTTTCCTGCTATGATATTGTATACAGATGAGGCAATGTTTACTAGAAAAGCCATGTTCAACAATAAAATTTTTTTTGTTTTATTTGGTTTATTTACTTACAGATGCTCTTTAACATCTCAGGTCATCAGCGTCCCATTCAATTCAGGGCATGAAATGGCTGGTAAATTTTGTTCAGAGATTTCTTCTTTCAGGTTTGAGGTTCTTATACATGCCGTAAATCTACAACATGAGACCCACAGCTCAACATTCAAAATAGTCATATTTAGGAGTATGAAAAAATCCACATACTGTGGTTAATCCAGCCTACCAACAGGCATTCTCTGTGAATGTATGGGCTGGTATCATTAATGATTTTGTGATTGGGCCTTATGTACCACCCGACAGACTGAATGGATTAAGTCTACAAAACGATCCTTCAATATGTCCTCCCACATTTTTTGGAAGATGTCCTGCTGATAATTCGTAGTGGTATGCAGTTTCAACATGATGGGATGCAGTGAATGTTAGGGAATACCTTGATGAGCAGTTCAGGCACAGATGGTTTGGTGATGGTGGTCCTGTTCCATGGCTAACTTGATCACTGAATCTGACACCCATGCATATTTTCTACAGGGGGTCTTGTGGACAGTCTAGTGTACATGACTCCTGTCGAAACTAACATGAGCCTGGTTACTAGGATTGTAGCAGGTGTTGACGATGTGAGCCAATTTCCTGGGATGCTAGAGCATGTACTACAGTCCATGAGGGATTGCTGTTAAGTTTATGATCATGGTGATCAACATTTTGAACATTAACAGTGTAATTTGGGTTTTTTCATGTCATTTTTTGGTAATATTTGGTCATCTTTCTTAAAAATAAATAATTGCAATTTTCAGGAGCGGTTTAGTAGTTGATTATTTGGTGGCAGGCATAATGTAAATATGCTCTACAGCAGTCAAATGTTGTGTTTTGTTTGGAAACAATCATATTCTGAATAAGCAGATACAAAGGTTATGACAAAAAGTAATCAATGAAATTACCTGGTAATGAGTCACCAGAGACCATGGGTTCCTTATATCAAAACACTCAGGAAAGATCCCTGAACAACTTGTGAAAATTTGTTGGTAGAGTTTGGATTCACTCTGTATAAACCAGCCAGAAAAGGTGATAATGGATTTCCCATAGCTAATCCTACTTCTTGTTTATGAAATTCACTGTTGAACCTGAGGAAATTCTGACTGATGCAGATTTCAGTTATTTGGGTGTATTGGTCTCATTGTATTTCCCAGTATATGTATTTTCCATAGGTCATGTATCATTGTATCATATATCACCTTGCTACGTGGTGTTATCTGCTTTTAATTTTGGTTCCTCCTTGGGTAGTATAATTGTGCTTTTATTGACTGATTTGTTTATATGTATACATTTGTTCAACCAATCCAATTTTATTTTCATGTGCTCTTTCTCACTAAGAAGTTCTTATATTTTTAACTGGTATTCTATCTTGTCTATAATAACAATTTTGTTTCCTTTATCTGCTTTTTTTTTTTTAATACACTACTGGTTTCCTATTCAGCAAATCCAGAATTTGCTTATGTGCTTTAAATCTAGCCCTACTTTTTGTGATGTGATCCACAATTTTCTTCCCCTTTTTTTCTAATGATATTTTATTGTTGTTATTTAGCCTGTTGATCATTGCCTCTAGATCTAATATATATTCCTCCATGTTTTTTGAAAATTTAATACATGTTTTCAGTCCTTTATTTAAAAAGTTAATTTCTTCTTTGTTAAAATGTTCTGTGGACAGGCTTATTGCAATCTCTCAAAAGTTTGGTGTCCATTTATTCTTCTTAAGTTTGTCCCAAAATAAGTTGTTTAGTTTCTTTAGTTGCTTTCCAGCTTTTTTTTTTAATTTATTATTATTATTATTATTATTATTATTATTATTATTATTATTATTATTATTATTATTATTATTATTATTATTATTAATGTGTTCCAAAGATGTGATCTTCAAGTTGCCCCAAATATAATTTCCTAAAACTTTCATTACATTTTTAAATCAATTTCCTAAAGGTTATTGTAGTGCTTTTTCAGATGTTATTTTTCTCTTTGCTGCTATTTGTATATTGTCAGAACACAACTCTAAAGTACTTGCTTTACATCATTCCTTTATAGTTAATTTAGTACTTGTCAGGCTTAAGGGGCGCATTTATGATTCTAAACCTTCATAAATCTCTAACATCCTGAAAGGAACCCTACATATGGAATGAAAAAACACAAATAATACAATGCACTGATATGTGAAGTTGCTGCTGCTGCAGTCTTTTATACTTCTATCACATTACAACTCTAAAAATGTTATCATCTGAGAACGCCATTACAATGACCAGGAAGAGCAGTTGTGCATCTTCATTTGCTCAAGTCTCTCAATAGAATGACACTTTTCTTTACTTTGAACATGCAGACATGCTATAGCTATAGTGTTCACTCACATACAAACACATAGCAATGCAAATGATATCTAATCTGTCGTCTAACCCACTCTTATGCTTCACTTACTTTTAAATATGGTGGGACCGGTTTCGAAGAGACATCTTCTCCGTCTCAACCAACTTGACAACTGGTACGAGAAACTAACATTTATGAAGACCTGTGGCTCCATCCTGGTGGTGTTTTTTTTCTTTATAAACTGGAAATTTGTATTACATTCTCTTGTAATGTCAAAATTCATAAGATGATCCCCTAAGTTTATGAATGTAAATCTTCTCCCATGTGTCCAATTCCGTACATCTGCATGCTTCTTTAAGTAACTTTATTTCTCTTTTTATGTCGTGATTATCTTTCCAAAAATGGTGTGCCACTACTGACCTATCAATCTGTTTGTACTTAACGTTCCTGAGATGCTCCTTTAACTGTGTTCCTATGTTCCTTTTATAGTTTTTCCAAAGTATATCTTATCACATTCTTTACATGTTATTTTGTAGATGCCTGACTTTTTCTCCTGTGGAATGTTATTAAAACTGTTGTCCACTAAAGCATTTTTCAGAGTGTATCTTTTAACAGGTGCCAATTTAATGTTAATATCTTTAAAAAATGTTTGGAATTTATTCATAGCTACTGGATGGTAGGTGAATTTTTTAAAAACCAGTCTCTCTTTTTCAGTTAATAGTGTGGTGGTATTCTTGATCAATTTCTTCTTTAGGAATCTATTAATTTTTTTATTTACTAAATTTCTATTAAAACCATTTATAATGGCAGTTGCAATGTGTGAAACCAAACACTACTTACTTCATTTACATGACTTCAATACTGTTTTAATCACACTATATCATTACTCTATTATTGATACATTACTTCATTATTGATATTGTTAAAAAAACATGTCACATCATTGTTTCTGTTGGATTTCACAATTTTCCATCCAAACATCAATGAATCTGGCAATCAGTTCACTGCTGATGATGTGGACAATGCCCTGTGAAACATGTTCTAATTTAATGGTAAATGGAGCATAAGAGCATTAAATTGATTCACAAGCTAATTATGAATATATCGGAAAGTATGATGACTACATTCTTTTACAGCAAGGAAAAAGTTAAAGGTAATAGAGGAACCAGAAGAAATTGGCTATCATGCAGCTGGAAGTAAATTTAGCATCAGTAAGGACTACATTAGAAATTGGAGGAAGGATTTGCTTCTACATATTAATAGCAAATGGAGAGCTTTTGTGACTAGATACCTTATATCCATAACTAAAAAATCTTTTTTTATCCTCTATTGAAGAGAGGCAATATAAATGTGCAGTATCTACCAAAAATTTGGTGTCGTGTGCATATAAAATGTTGTGTCTTTTTGGATAAATGTATATTTGTGAAATGGCTTTCAGCAACATTAAGTTCTGACAATGCTCCAAATGAAATAGACTTTGCAAAATTCTTGATAGTACATTTTAAAGCAAGCTAAGGATGAGTTATGTGGTTTATTAATTCTAATGATCTCAGCAATAAGGAGAAGTCTCAATGTGATATAATATTTGCTGTAGGCAAATGAAGAAAAGATACCACAGTTTTAACAGTATATTTTTGGATTGATCTTATTCATACTATTATTACTATGTGGCATTTGGGTCACAGCCTCCCTCAATTTCTGCCTCCATTCTTCTCTATCTTCTGCTCCCTGCCTCCACATTCAAATTCCAAATATCTGTAGGGTGTCTCTTCTTACTATATCTTCCCATCGATGTTTGGATCTGCCTCTGGGCCTTGTTTTATAGAATTTTCCATTTAAGATTTTCTTTGGGATATATTTATTCTCCATTCTTTGACCATGTCCTGCCCACCTTAATCATCTCATCTTAATTTCTTGCACTATGTTAATATATTTTTTTTATTATATTTATTTTGCCACATTTTTTACTCTTTAATTGATTTGTATATTCTTCTAAGTTTTTATCTTTCAAATACTAGAAGTTTGTCCTCCATAGCTCGTGTCATTGTCCAGACCTCATTGCTCAATATTAGTACTGGTTTTATAAGCGTTTTATATAATCTTATTTTTGTTTTAGGTAATATTATTTTATTCATAAATATTCTGTGTAGCGAGAAATATGCCTTGTTAGCCGCTATTATTCTGGCTTTAATTTCTTCACTTTCATCTCCCGTATTCTTAATGGTTGTTCCTAAATATTTGGAACTATTGACTATTTCCGAGTGATGCTCGTTAATACAGGTTTTCCCTTGTATTCTTACTATTTCTCTTGTATCATGAATTTTGTTTTCTCATTGTATATTATAAGTCCTACTTCCTTTGCATACTCCTCTAATTTTGTGTATGTGTCCAAAACCTATCTCTTGGTTCTTCCAACTATACAAATCAGTATAAGTCCTGCATATGCTAGGATTTATGCCGAATTGTAATATATATCTAGATATGATTCTATATCTACTGGTAGTTTCCTGATTACGTATTCTAGTGCTAAATTAAACAAGGTGGGTGCCAGCTCATCTGATTATTTGAGCCGATTTGCTATTAAAACCATGTTATATGAATACCTATTTTAATTTGCACTGGGTGTTGTCCATTGTCACCATGACTATTTCTCTGGGATTTGGAACTCTTTCATGATGTTCCCTTCTTCCTTTCTATGCTTTCTGAAAATCCACAATTATTTGATGTACTCCTATGTTATATTCCATGTCTTTTCCAAAATTTGTTTGATTATAAATATTTAATCTATTGTTGATCTTTCTGGTTTAAATCCTGATTGATATTCTGCAATTATTCTTTCTGTATATGGTTTGAACTTATTGTTTATAATGGTTAGGAGTATCTTGTATCCTCTACATAATAGGGATATTCCCTGGTTCTGACATTCTTGTTTATCACCTTTATTCTTATAAATTGGCATAATTATACTTCAATTAAATGTACTTACGAAGCTGTTGACAATGGAGTGGTATATATAACCAATGTACTAAAATTTGTTCACACTTAACTCCATTCACTTACATAAAAATTGGACATATGTTTCGGGAGTGATCCCTCCCATCTTCAGCCTGTAGACAAACTGTTGTTAGAAGTGGCGGTTGGGTCTCTTGATGTTCTTTTGGCGGCATCTGCTGGTTCTATTAGGAACTTGCTGAGTTCGTCCATTGGAGGGAAATTGAAATTCATTAAGTTTTCCTTGTTTTTTGCAATGAAAATTTTTTCCCAAGTGGAAAGTTCTATTGTGTTGTGAAGTTGTTTCAATAGTTTTGTCTCTGGTTTAATTTCATGATTTTTATTCCAAAAGTGTGCTGCTATCGCTGATTTATCAATTTGTTTTAAGGGAATATTTCTAAAGCGTTCTTTTTTCCGGATTTTCAAATTCCTCTTTGTTTTTCTAATGTATTTTTATTGCAAAATACACATTTTATTTCATAAATACCTGATTTTTGTTCTGTTGGCATTTTGTCCTTTACTCTGCAACCTAAGTTCTTTATATTAAAATTGTTCTTTGGGGAATTAAGGAATTATGTTAGCCCCAAAGAACAATTTTAATATAAAGAACTTATTAGGTTGCAGAGTAAAGGACAAAATGCCAACAGAACAAAAGTCAGGTATTTATGAAATAAAATGTGTATTTTGCGATAAAAATACATTAGAAAAACAAAGAGGAATTTGAAAATCCGGAAAAAAGAATGCTTTAGAAATATTCCCTTAAAACAAATTGATAAAAATACATTAGAAAAACAAAGGAATTTGAAAATCTGGAAAAAAGAACGCTTTAGAAATATTCCCTTAAAACAAATTGATAAATCAGCGATAGCAGCACACTTTTGGAATAAAAATGATGAAATTAAACCAGAGACAAAACTATTGAAACAACTTCACAACACAATAGAACTTTCCACTTGGGAAAAAATTTTCATTGCAAAAAACAAGGAAAACTTAATGAATTTCAATTTCCCTCCAATGGACGAACTCAGCAAGTTCCTAATAGAACCAGCAGATGCCGCCAAAAGAACATCAAGAGACCCAACCGCCACTTCTAACAACAGTTTGTCTACAGGCTGAAGATGGGAGGGATCACTCCCGAAACATATGTCCAATTTTTATGTAAGTGAATGGAGTTAGTGTGAACAAATTTTAGTACATTGGTTATATATAATTATACTTGTTTTCCACTAACTTGGTATTGCCTCTTTATCCCATATCATTTTTATTAATTTGTGTAGTATTTCTTTTGTTTTCCTCCATATTTGTATAGCTCGGCTAGTGCATTATCCATGTCTGGGGATCTGTCATTTTGTGTTGCTTGTAATGCTATCTCAATATCTGTGTTATCCAGTTGTTCTACTTCTTATATGTTTCCATTTTCCTTCTGGTTTTGTTGTGGTTCATATACTTGTGGCTTCATTCATGTTGTAGGGTTTAGCAGTTTTTGGAAGTATTCCTTCCACTTATTCCTATTTCTATCTTGTTGGATATAAGGTTGCTGTCCTTATCTTTAAATATATTTGTTTGAGGTTTAAAGCCTTCTCTTAAATATGCAGTTTCTTTGTAAGCTCATCTTTAAGATTTTCTTGTAATCGTTTAATGTTCTCTTTGTTTTTCCTCTTCTTATTTTTGCACATTTTGTGTGATGCTTTCCTCAGCTCCTCATATTCTTGCATTTTCATTCTTGTGGGCCTATTTAACCATCTTCTGTAGGCTTTATTTCTTGCTTCTACCATTTTTAAACATTCTTTATCAAATCATTTCCTGCTTGTTGTCTTTGTTTAGTGTTCCTAAAGTCTCTAATGCCTTCTCCTGTATTATTTGGTTCCATAGTTCTTCTATGTTTTCATGCTCTTCTTCTGCTTTACTTGCTAAATTCCATGATAATTTGTCTTTGTACTTTATTTGGGTTTCTTCATCCTTAAGTCTCTTTGTTTTGATTCATTTTACTTTCTCTTCCTTTTGTTTACAGAAGGCTTTCTACATTTAATGCTGGATCTAACTAAATAGTGATCTGATTCACTATTTGCCCTTCTGTATGATCGTACATCCATTATTTTTGTCCTATGTTGCATATCTATTAGTATATGGTCAATCTGGTTGCTAGTAGTACCATCTGGTGAAATCCACGTTTCTTTATGGATCCTTTTATGTAGATAATATGTTGATGCTATCATCATTCCCTTGCTAGTGGCAAAGTCTATTAACTTTTCTCCATTGTTATTTGATTTGTTATGTAAACTATGTTTCTTATGATATCTTGGCAATACTACTCCTTACCAATTTGTGCATTCAAATCTCCCAACATGATTTTTATATCTCCTTGAGGTATTCATTCACATTCTTCTTCTAACTTCTGATAAAATTCTTATTTTATCGCTTCATCTTTTTCTTTTATGGTTGCATGTATGTTTATACAACTTATGCTTGTGCTCTTTATTTTTTACTCTCAGGATACAGATTCTTTTGTTGATATGTCTAAAACTAATTACTACATCTTTCACCCTTTGTGTTACTATAAATGCTACTCCATATTCCTTACTTCCCTTTTCTTTTCCGCTGTAAAATAGGTTATGTGTCTTCATATCCCAGATGTCTTTATCTTGCCATCTGGTTTCTTGTAGTGCTATAATTTCTATTCTATATTGTGTAAATTGTTCTAATATCATGGCGAGTGCGCTTACTTTGAGGAAGGTTCTTACATTCCACGTATCAAATAACATTTCCCTTTCCTTTGCATTAAATCGGCTTCCATAAATCCTTCCAGTCCGAGGCTTATTAGAGGGTTTTTTAACAATAACAGTTTTTTCAGGGCTAGGTTGTTAGCCTAGCTCCCAACCTCCATCCTAGAGGACCTGCACTACTATTTATAACTCCGGAGTCAGGGTGGCTCGGTTATACCTCTGAGCACTGGGTATCCAGTTTAGTCGCCTTCTACGTCATTCATGGACTACATTCGGACTATTCTTTAACCCCAGTCACCACATGGGGGGGATCTTGTTCGTATAAGTTTATATTTAGAGTTTCTTAGAAATAATATATGACCATTCATACTTAAATAAATTCTATTTACAAAGCTGTAGACAATGGAGTGGTGACAATGTTGAATACATAAGGGTAGGATACCATTCATTCATGTTTTTTTTTTATTATTATTTCAAGATGCATGGGCATGAATTCATTTGTCCTCTTCACAGTCCCAAATGCATTTCTTCGTGTGCCAAAGGTATTATCAGCCACTTATGGTTTTTACTATATACTACTGGAATGTGGGTAATGATGTTAAATATATAAACCCTGCTTGTTTACTATTCACTATTTTTAAACCACAGTAAAAATTTCGTCATATTTATTGTTCATTATTTTTAGCACCTTTATGTTTATTCAAGTGTTCTGTTTGCTACTTTTTTAGTTTATTTGCTGCTTTTCTTGCACTTAAAATATTAAAATTATGTATTTCCTATTTAAGATTGGGACTGACACTTTGAGATAATGCACAATTGATATATACGAATAATACTTTCTAAGACTTAGTTTCTGCCTCGTAGTCGTACTTGCAATTAATTCCTGTAAACTTGCAAAATATTTTATTATACATAACGAGATCTATTTACTCATAGAAGCAGTGCAATAAGTATTACTGATAGATTCAAATAATCAGTTGCAAAGATTGGGTTTATTTAGCTTTTAGTACAATCATTATTCATTAATAATATATGAATCCATTGCGTTGAGTATGATCTTTAAGTATGCAGGAATTAATCAGCAGTTGTTCTTCTCTAGTAGTAGACAGACCATTATACTTTGACGTAGTTGATTAAAATTTGACACCATGGTTAGATTGGAAATTCTGGAAGCAATGCATCACACAAGTAGAAACCCTCTCGGTTAGATCTACCAACTTAATGTCTTGTTATACACTCTGTCATACAGTGCATAAAAATAAACTATGCAAATACATCTCTGCCAAGTGTGAAGTTAGAATATTGGTATGACAAGTGAGTTGGAGGTAATCACACTGCCATCATCATGTAATTCTTCCTCGGTAAATAAAAGTTGAGTAGATTGGTAGTTTAACTAATTACATTAAGGAACAAAATAAATGATAAATTTAAATTATAATTAATCTGTCGTCTAACACACTCTTATGCTTCACTTACTTTTAAATATGGTGGGACCGATTTCAAAGAGACATCCTCTCCATCTTCAACCAACTTGACGACTGGTATGAGAAACTAATATCTATGAGGACCTGTGGCTCCGTCCTGGTGGTGTTTTTTTTCTTTATAAACTGGAAATTGGTATTGCATTCTCCTATAATGTCTAAATTTATAAGATGATCCCTATGTTTATGAATGTAAATCTTCTTCCATGTGTCCAATTCAGTAGGTCCGTGTGCTTCTTTAAGTAACTTTATTTCTCTTTTTATGTCGTAATTATCTTTTCAAAAATGGTGTGCCACTGCTGACCTATCAATCTGTTTGTACTTAACGTTCCTGAGATGCTTCTTTAACCATGTTCCTATGTTCCTTTTAGTTTTTTCAACGTATATCTTATCACATTCTTTACATGTTATTTTGTAGATGCCTGACTTTTTCTCTTGTGGAATGTTATTAAAACTGTTGTCCACTAAAGCATTTTTCAGAGTGTATCTGTTAACAGGTGGCAATTTAATGTTAATATCTTTAAAAAAATGTTTGGAATTTATTCATAGCTACTGGATGGTAGGTGAATTTTTTAAAAACCGGTCTCTCTTTTGCAGTTAATAGTATGGTGGTATTCTTGATCAATTTCTTCTTTAGGAATCTATTAAGTTTTTTGTTTACTAAATTTTTGTTAAAAATATTTATAATGGCAATCTCCTGTATCTTCTCAACTTCTTTTTTGCGCTCATCTTTACTGAATGGTAAATTTACCAGTCTGTATGTTAAGCTGTTGAAAATTGAGTGCTTGTGAGCTATGGGGTTAAACCCATTTGATGTTATATAGATCTGTGTACGTATCCTTTCTATAGGTTCCAAATTCTAAATTTGCATGATTATTATTAATTTTTATATCTAAAAATGGCAACATTCCCTTTGTTTCTGTTTCCAGTGTGAAGGTTCTAACTTGTATATTTAGAAGCTTCAAAGCATCTTCAACAAATTCTTTTTTCACTATACTAAAAATGCCATCAATGTATCTGTACTAGCATTTGAAATAATGTGGGAAGGCGAAAATTATGTAAGTTTCAAATTTACTCATAAATAAATCTGCCAGAAAGGGGGGACAAAGGATTTCCCATTGTGAGTCCTGTTTTCTGTTTATAGAATTCTCCTGCAAATGTAAAATATGACTGGTTTATACAAATGCTAATAAAGTGGACGTATTCTTTCCTGTGAGTTTCATTAATTCGTATCTCCTTTAACCAATCGTTCAGAAACGATAAAAGCTTGTCAATTGAAATACTCGGGAATAGTAGCTATGAATAAATTCCAAAAATTTTTTAAAGATATTAACATTAAATTGGCGCCTGTTAACAGATACATTCTGAAAAATGCTTTAGTGGACAACAGTTTGAGAATATCTTATAACATTCCACAGGAGTAAAAGTCAGGCATCTACAAAATAACATGTAAAGAATGTGATAAGATATACGTTGGAAAAACTAAAAGGAACATAGGAACACGGTTAAAGGAGCATCTCAGGAATGTTAAGTACAAACAGATTGATAGGTCAGCAGTGGCACACCATTTTTGGAAAGATAATCATGACAAAAAGGAGAAATAAAGTTACTTAAAGAAGCACTCGGATGTACAGAATTGGACACATGGGAGAAGATTTACATTCATAAACATAGGGATCATCTTATGAATATCGACATTACAAGAGAATGTAATACCAATTTCCAGTTTATAAAGAAAAAACACTACCAGGACATAGCCACAGGTTCTCATAGATGTTAGGTTCTCGTACCAGTCATCAAGTCAATTGATGATGGAGAGGATGTCTCTTCGAAACCGGTTCCACTGTATTTAAAAGTGAAGCATAAGAGTTTGTTAGACGACAGATTAATTATAATTTACATTTAACAAGCTTCACTGTGTGAGCTCCAACAGAATTTTTTAAAAATGTTTTATTTTTCAAAAGTTCTTAAATGAAAGTAAATGTTTTCTTTTGAGTCTCTTAAGTGCTTAAGATGTAGCTGTTTATGCTACATGGGCAACTTTATCTCCAGTATAAATGCCATAGTAAATAGAAAGTTCAGTAGTAGATGTCGGTATATACAAAGAATCTCTAGCATACTCTCGGAATTATATCAAGACCTTACAAATAGATGCAAATGTTAAATAGATTAAAATACAAAAAATGCTAAAACATTTTAATGCTGCTAGAAATGTGATAAAAAGAGCATTTTTATAGTATTTATTTCTGCTTTAAGCTACTAAATTATGATCTTCAAGGTGCTTAAAATGGAACATTTTAGAACTTAAAAAATTAGTATCATATATTTTGAGTAGATGTTAAAAATATTTGTGTGTTTTGTATTGTTGCATGTTTTCTTTTTCTTTTTTTAAGTAATTATAAAATACATTTTATCTATAGTAGCATATAGCTATTTTGCAATTTATCAAAAAAGTATCTTTATTGATTTTATAACTAAGCACGGAAATGTTTTTTGCATGCTACTCTAAAGCACTAAAAATTAAAATTGTCTGAAATATTTAAAAGGCACAAAAAATGTTTCATTAAAAACAAATGTACTAATTTTGTAACATTTGAAGTCAACTTAGGTTTGTGGTGTCTTCCTGTTTACAGGTATTCTTTGAAGAGCTTGTATCAAGCTGCAAAAACAGGAAATGCAGAAAAATTAGTCCATGCATTAGGTAAGTTAGCTCCTTTCTATCAACTAGCAATGTAATTGACTAAAAACTTAAATTTTCCAGTAACCTTTTGTGCAGAAACCTGTTACAAAGTACTGGATAAAGTGTCAGGGAATGTGAAATAAAGCATATCAGGTAATTGTTGGCAATGCACTATGTATGCCCTTGTTTTAATAGCTAACTGTATTTCAAGATGTATTTGTTCCTCTGACAGTTTGATAATCCTTTAATGAGCCAATAGAATTATTAGGGATTATGAAGATGAGAATGAAAGTAAGATCTTTATAGCCTTGCAGTGTTGACATTTGCCAAAGCATAAGACATTGAGATTGGTTATATATATAGCAGAAGCAGCAGAACATGTTTAACAAATTTAGTACCACCTTCTCAGCAGGACTTTAAATGCCTGAGCAAGCTATTTTAATGCCACTCCCTGCATCTATATACCACTTGATAAAGTTTAGCATTTCTCCTGAACTACAAGTAAAATATATGAGATTTTGTATTTTTCACTACTAGTCTGTAATATTGGTATAGACACTACTATCACTGAAGTGAAGAAATGAAAGAATGTGCAGAAAGCATGTTCGAGATGTTGTTTTAAAAAAAATTGGAGTTTCAAAAACAGAGTCTGCATTCAGTACATTTTTAAGTCTGGCTTCTGAGCAATTCCCGTGATAAACATCAATGCCATAAATATTTTTAGTTCAGGAAACATCTACTGGTTTCCAGGTCTGCATTATTGAATTTTTTGTGAAAGGTTGCTTTGCTGCACTTATCACTTGATTCGTGCACAGATTTGTCTGTTTGCACACATACTAAAAAAAATCATTGTTCAAGAGAACATTCACGTAACCAATGATTTCACTTTCATTTTCTAATTGAATATTTAGGCCTGAATTAGATGTAAATGGTGGGATATTCAGACAGTAACTAGGATATATATAATCAACTACTTGTTGTCTAAACACTCAACTCAGCACTCAACTAGTCGTCAAGTTGGTCGAGAATGGAGTGGATGTTGCTCCGAAACCGGTCCCATCGTTTTCAAAAATAGTGTGAAGCATAAGAGTGTTTAGACGACAAATAGTTGATTATATACATTTCAAAAGCTTCACTGTGTTTAGTTCCAATTAGAATTGTCGAATTTGTGTAATTTCGATAGTTCTTAAAATTTAAAAAAAAAAATAAATAATAACTAGGATGTTGTGTATATATCGCTTGACTTTGTTCTTCTAGCCTGTTGGGTTTGGGAACTGGAATTTTACTGTTGCTGTCAGAATCTAATTCAGGAATTAATTAATTCATCACCTGAATCAGCATTGTAGAAAATATAAAAAATTTCTTTGTCTGTAAGAAACTTCTTTAATAAGCCATGGCTATAAACCCTCAACACAAGCACTACACAGAAATGCTGATATGCACTGCCATATCAAGATGAAATATTTATTCTGTGAACACCGGGGATAAACCAACACCCTATTATATGATAAATATTTATATGAAAGGAGAATGTCACCTCCACTTCCATCTATAAAAAGCAACACTAACTAAATCATATGAACACCTGGAATATAAATGGAGTTATTTCAAGATTGGCATTAAAAGTGGCGCATCATCCATGGTCTATAGCATGAAGAGAGATTTTATTGTTGTTTGCCGTCTATGGTCTGGAATTTGTTAATGTGGAAGGTTTATTGTTTTGGTTAAATGGAAAGTAGTGAAGAAGCTGAAATCAATTAATTAATATTCTGTGTGTGAATTTATATTTATTTAAACATGTTTTATTTAATGCATTTATAATTTTTCTTTATCCTAAATGCTCCCCTAGAAACAGTAAATTAAGGCTGTACTCTACTTATGCAAAATATTCTGTTGGATGAAATTAAAATTGTTTCAAATTCAAGGCACAATTCAAAAGCAAAGGCTGATTGTTTGTAACACAATAAAAGATAGATGTAACTGCAATTTTCTTCTGGGCTGTTGTGTCAATGATGCCCGCCGTAGTTGCGGACAAAACATATGGAATTCTATTCTCCAGTAGACCATGGCACAACAGCCCAGAAGAAAAGTGTAATGTAGAGTACATAGCCGTGAAAGCCTACATACTCTAACAATAAAAGATACATTTAAAAAAATATTTCTACTTTTTCACATATTGTACATACCCTGTTTACTTTTCTGCAGCTGCCATTCCTTTCCAAAACTTTGTTTACTGAGGAATAAGCTTTTAGATGCCCTGTGAATAATAATCTACTGTTTGGGAACTAAACCACTTTAGCACTGCAGCTTTCAACTCTACACAGTTTGTCAAATTTTTGAGAATGATTATTGTTTTGATTCAACATTACATATGAAATTCATGTTTCATCATCAGGCATAATATGAGAAAAAAGTTAATATTCTTACTTGTACCATACCAAAAATGAACTTGCAGCTTCCATCCTTTTGTGTTTGTGCATGGCAGTCAACATTTAAGGTATCCACCTTGCACAAAGTTTATGATATTTTAAGATTTTCAGTGGCAATTCTGAACAATGTACCCGGTAAACTGTCTGGAAGTTCCATTGATTCTGAAGTGGTATATTCCTGGAATTTTTGCATCTTTATGACTAACAAGGTGAATGTGTCTGAACAGAGCCTCACACTTCTTTCTCTATCTTGAACATTTGTATGGCCCTTCTTAAAATGATAACGGCATTGTCTGACATTTTTTCACTCATTACAGTTGGCCCATAAAAGAAATAGAGTTCACAGTGAATTTCAGCACCCTCTTACCTTTTGCATTTGGAAATCAAACTATTGAATGGACTTGAGAACTGGCAGAATTGCTTTTTCATGCAGCCATTATAAACCAATGTCTTGCAAAGGTGAATGACAGTAAACTGGTAATAATATACCGAATAGCAAGGTAATAGACAGCTAAAGCTTCTGTAATGCATAATCATGTGATGTTGCCAACTTCATTTTAGGAGCAATCAGCTCCAACTTTTAAAATGTACCCCATAAATGAAATTTGTCTATTTGCTCCTGTTTTTTTGCTGTTTTGAGGATAATTGAGAATCGGCAAAAATCAACCATTTGCTGCCGAGCTACGGGGGTAGGTCCATAAGTTTCCTACCTAACCATTTTCTAGATACAATAAAGACAAACTATATTTTACTTTTCAATATAGTTACCCTTTATTGCAATACACTTCTCACATCTTTTGAATTTACATTTCAATCCCCCCCCCCCTCCGACTAATAGTCAGAAGTCTTGTCTGCAAAATGAGCATAAACAGCTTCCATCACTTCTCATCACACTTAAATTTCCTTCCTCGAGGTCCTTCTTGAGTTCTGAAATAAGGAAATAGTCACTGGGAGCTAGAGCTGTGCTGAAGGGTGGATGGTTAATCTCCTTGAATTCACATTTCTTCACAGATTCCTTTGCAGTAAGAGCTGTGTGAACAGGCAAGTTGTCGTAAAGAAGGCACACACCACCTTCTTTCTTTGATGGAAACACGTAGTCTGTGTAGTAGTCCAGCATAATACTCCCCCTTTACTGTGGTGTTCCTCTCCTTGAAGTCAATGAAGAGTATTATTCCTTCACATTCCCAAAAGATTGTGGCCATGGTCTTCTTGGTTGACTGGGTGACCTTGGCCTCTGTGCTTCGCCAGGTTTATACCACTCCATTAATTCTCTTTTGGACAAGGGATCATAGTAGAGGACCATAGTTTCATCTCCTGTAACAATGGTTTGCAGAACTTCTCTGGTTGCCGTGGCAGAGCTGCAAAAATGTCTGACAACAGATGACTCATTGCTGCTTTTGGATTGAGGAAAGAAGTTTAGGCACCCATCTTGCACTATCCTTATTCATGTTTAAATGTTCATGAATAATTCGAAGGACTGTTGTTTTTACAAAGGCCCAGCCTTGCTGCTATTTCTGTAATTTTGAGCTGCCAGTCTTCCATAATTTCTCTTTCCACAAGAGCAATGTTTTCAGGAGTAAGCACCTCCAAGGGCCGGCCTGAATGTTCTTTGTCTTCAATGCTTTCTGGACCCATTTGAAAAAGTTTGGCCCATTCTTTTACGGTAAAATATGAGGGGGATGCTTCCCCGTATATACCGTCCAATCGCTGTTTAATTTCATTTGGAGTAAGTCCTTTTGTGAAGAACTTAATAACAGTTGGATACCTATTTATAATATGTCACAATCTTCTACACATAGCCTTCTTTTAGCAACAATATCTGAACAACTGAATACAGCGGAGCAGAAGTTACAGTTGCAACTATTTACTTAACAGATAAAAGGTTTTGTGAAGGCAATAATCCTTATCGGCAAGGCTGGGAACTTACCCTCGTAAAATGCCATACTGCTGTTAAAACTGCCAACCCATAATTAAGGCACGATGTCAGATTTTACTGGAAATGTTGTAGTCACCTCAATTTCAAAGCTATAACACCTTCAATTTTGCCAAAAGACTTTAGGTATACATTTTCTGTTTCTTCTAATTATGGCAGTTAAAAAAGTCAACATTGGTAGAGATATCTGGCTAGAGGAATAGTTGTAAAATAATTATCCTTGAAAATATGAAAAACCCATATTCAGGTAATTTCCCATTTTGAGCAGTTTTATCATAACATTGTAAACCTAATCCATATTTTTTAATTGAATGTTTGTTGATTTTGCTCCCTGATATACAAAAAAGGGCTAGACGGTAGTTTACAGCAGAGTCACACATCATCCACAGCTTTAATGGTGGTGGTTATTAGGTAGGTACTATTGCGGCTGCATGTGACTTTTAGTTCCAGTGAGACTTATCTACACATAATTGCTAATGGGGTACACAATGGTGCCAGAAAAGTATTAGCATTTCCACAGTAAGAAAAAATTCTACATTAGGGTCATAATCCAGGAGCCTGGAGATGGCAATTGGGCATTGTCTGTCATATGAAATAATTTTAAGAAGCTGAAATCTGTTCTTTGGAAATATATTATGGAACCAGGCAAGTATTGGGATGGAGAAGTGGATCAGTAGGACTTTACTGAAGGTTTCCTAATTCCCATATTCCCATGATAAGAATCCTTTTATTTCATCAACAGTGAATTTTTTCCAGCTTCTTACTGTGGATACTGGAGACAGTTTTTTCTTGTTTTTAATAAATTGTTTGGCATATATTTTTATTTCTGTTACAAGAAGTATAAGAAATGAAGTAGTGAAAAAGAGAAGAGCATATTGTAAGGGAAAGGGCACTGTTTTTGTCATATTCATTAAATCACTGAAAAAATGCTGTAGCTGTCACTTTGTAGTAATGCCATCTTAATTTCCTCATCAGTAATGTCTCTCTGCTCCATTCTGCCATTTTATCATACTTGATACATACAGTATACAAAAAAGCATAACAAAATACACAAAAACAAAGCATGGCATGAAATAAATTCTACCACATGTTTTGCTAACTTAACGTTATGTACAGAGGCTCTTGAGCTGAAGTGAATGTCAGCAGAGAAAACCAAGCCCTATTTCAAGAGAAGTGGTAGTGTAACTTCAACAGAAGCAGGCAGATAGAACATTCTTAATGCACATAAACAAGCAATCATATCCAAAAAATAAACTTTGTAGGAGGCTTATCACATTCATCATAGAGTGAAATGAAATGGGAAACTGTAATGTAGCAATTTAACATGTAAAGAAAATAATAATGATATGGGAAAATGCATGCGCTTTTAACACTGTAACTTTTGTATGTATTCCAAACTGTATAAGCAATATTTCTTAATTTGAGATGGTGCCAATGGCTTCTTTTATATCTTGCAGCAAAGAAAGCACAATAATGTTGGGTTCTGTGTATCAGATTTTGGAAGAGAAATGCAACAAGTTTTTGTGTGTGTGCGTGCGTGGCAAAGAGTCTTCTCTGAGGAAAATTTTTCCTCTTTTGGGACATTTCTTTAGATTTATACTTGTTCATTTTGATTGTGAACTGCAGCTAATGTTGTTTTTAAGGATACCATGTGTTTCTTCACAACTTCAAATTCTCTTGTTGTGAAAATTCCCTTAATAGCATCTAACAAGTGGCAAGCAAGTTTTTTGTTTTATTCTAATAGAGGTACAGAACAGTTGGGACTTTCTTGCTTACTTACAATTTAGAATGATAGGCATACAATTGCTGTCTTTTTAGAAAAGGGGCAGTAACATTTACCTTTTTCACACTAATACTTTGTAACTCACGGGAATCCTGCAGTCAGCTTTAATAAAACAATCACACAGCTATGTTTTTTAGAATAGGCATGAACATTAACTACTACAGGCATTCAGTTTTCTCTGCTGGCATTTATAAAAGGATGCATGCCCAAGAACCTCTGTCTGTAAGGGTAAGTTGTGGAGCACTTAAAATAACTGTGCTAGGAAACTGGTGTCTGTGGATCAGATTTTATCTGATCCTGACATTTTAAACAAGTATACACATCATATCTTGGCAGTGTAAGGGTTAATTAGTTATTCAGTGTACCATGTTTTTAGCTATTTAGTATACTTACCAATTTATCCTGCATTTTATATGTCACTTTGTTTAGGTTGTGGATTAAATCCAAATCATGTGTTTCGAGAGTGTGCCTTGGGTACTCCAATGCATGCAGCATGTGCAGGAGGACATCTAGCAGTTGTTCACATCCTACTGCAGGCTGGGGCACAAATGGATGTATTGGACAGAGATCAAAATACACCCTTAATGCTTGCAGCACAAGCCAAACATAATGATATTGTTAAATATATGGTGAAAGCTGGAGCTAATGTAACATTGAAGGTAAGGAATTTTCTTTTGGTTTCCAGAAAAAGTCAATAATAATTGCACTACAAGCAAGGGCTAAAGATGTTATTGGGAATTAATTTGTAAGCATCTTTGTAACATCATTCAGCAATAATTGGTGTTTTTTAATTTTTTTAACTTTTTATTTATTTATTTGTGCTAAGCATTGTACAAGTGAATATGACTGGTATCCATTTCTGGCTCTTTACCAGCCATATTCAGGATTTACAGTACCATTCTTATACTAATAATTTAATTCTAATTAACTATGAATATCATCATTACTATTTGTCTGTATTCACTGTCCAATCCATTTATTCTTCATTTTGCTGAAATATTGTCCTTTATTCCTACTATCTTTGTAAAATATTTCAATTATAGCTATATTTCTATCTTAAACCATTTCTTTTTAATAAACTGTTTTCTCCAAAGTTCTCTTCCTTTGCTCTTAAATATTATGTGTTCAACATCTTGTTTTCCAACACATATATGACATTGGTTTTATGGAATACCAATATTTTTTAATTATGAAGGGAATATAATATGAAATGCACAGTTCTTTTTGGACTGTTATAAATGTGCTTTGGTGCCAGTTTCCATAGACACAAGAGAATGCCATTTTTGATGTAACATGGCATACTGGCATCAATTTGATTTGCAACTATTTCTATGCAGCAATTTTTACAAATTTGGATTGTTGATATTTATTATTCTGGTGTGTGCACTATATTTGAAAAAAATTATCTCTTAAAAATTATTTCCATGTTATGAATCTTCAGCATGTAAATTTACTTTAAAAAATAAAAAAAAATCCTCCCAAAAAAATGAACTGATATTTCCTAAACATAGGTATTCATTTTTTACACTAAACTCCATTTACTTACATAAAATAAGACACGTTTTGGGAGAATCTCTCCCATCTTCAGTTACTCACTGAACCGCCATTACTTGAAACAATGCCTAGACACCTGGATGTTCCTGTGTTGGCATCTGTTGACTGAAATAGGAAATGGCTAGGACACTCAAAGTTCATTAAGAATAAAGTAAACCTAAACAAATCTCAAAAATGTGGAGGAAAGCCTTAGTGATGTGCATCTCGTAATAACTCATGAATAAGTCGGCTAGGAAAGTTGATAATGGACAGCCCATTACTAGTCCTGCTTTCTATTTAAAAAAAATTGTTCTCAAACATAAAACAATGCTTGATTTATGCTCAACTTAGTGAATTGTATGTATTTTTTCATGTGTTCTTCTATTATGTTGTTTGATTGTAACCATTTTCTTAAAAAAACTAATAATTTATTCTGTGGTATGCTGGGAAACAGGGCCTTGACATCAAAAGAAACCAGTGTGTCATTCGGTAATAATTTTAATTTTAATTCTTTAATTTTATTGATGATTTCCAATAATTTTTTATCTTTCATCAAGTTTCTTTTGATGTCAAGGCCCCATTTCCCAGCATACCACAGAATAAATTATTAGCTTTTTAAGAAAATGATTACAATCAAACAACCTAATAGAAGAACACTTCAAAAAATACATAGAATTCACTAAGTTCAGCTTATATTTTTTTTATATTAGAGAGCAAATTTTTTTAAATAGAAAGCAGGGCTAGTAATGGGCAGTTCATTAGCACCTTTCCTAGCTGACTTATTCATGAGCTATTTTAAGACACACATCACTAAGACTTTCCCCCATTTTTAAGGTTTAGCACAGATATGTAGACCATGTATTTGCCATTATAAACAAAAAGCATTTGGAAGATGAGCTAAAACTTTTAAATCTGCAAGAGCCTACAATTAAGAAGTTCACTGTTGAAATGAAATCAGATAAATGTGTTGCCATTTTGGATCTAAAGGTAATCCAAGATCACATAAGGATGCAGCGTTTGCATGACATACAGACTAATAAATATATCACTGAACAGAGAAGAATACAAGCATGAATACCTACACATAATGGAAGTAGCTAAATCCAATGGGTTCAGCAAATAAATGATTAACCAAAAATTAAAAGAATTCAGAAACAAAAAAGTATTAAACAAACCACAACTTTGAGTAATTTATCAGGGAAAAAAATATATAAAAAGTTCACTTACTATAAGAAACTTCAAACGATTTTCAAGCACTACAATATTATATTAGCACCTTAAAACTGACATAGTGTAAAAAATTTATTCAAATTTAAACAGATTCCAGGCTCAAAGAGAAAGAATCTGGAATTTACCAGATTAATTGTAAGGATTGTGAAAAAAATCTATGTAGGAAAGAGAACTATAGGCATTTGGTTGAAGGAACATTGGGGAAACATCCATTATAAACAAATAGAAATCAGCTTGGGTACATTTTTGGAATGGAAACCATGAAATAGAAAAAGACATCAAGTTATTGATAACTGTTGAACAACCAAGGGTACTAAACATATGGGAAAGTATTTATATAAAAAACCTTATGAATTTCAACATCCTGGAAGCAGACAGCACTTTATTCAAGTTTATTGCAAGACCACCAAAAGTCAACCCAGATCCTACCTACCTAACTTCTACAAATGATCCAACAGTTGTTTAACAGCTGATGATGTGGGCAAATGTTTTATGAAACGTGTCTGAGTAAATCTCATGTAAGTAACGCATAAAGAGTGTTCTGTATATTTTGATAATGTGTGTGATAATATTTGTTTAATATTAAATTTTTCATTTTAAAGGGTGGAGATGGCATGACTGCACTTCATTTGGCTGCTAAATGTGGTAATCTGGAAGGTTGTCATCACTTGCTTTCTGTATCCAATGTTAGTAGAATGTACATTGACAGTGTTGATGATGGAGGATGGACTCCTCTTGTTTGGGCAGCTGAACATTGTCATGTAGATGTAGCAAGGTATGTATAAGAGTAAAATAAGTGGATATAAAATGAGGTAATACCTTTTGTTAAACTACAAGGTTTGTAAGATTTTGCTTAAATGAATATTATGCATGCATAAAGTTTTTGTCTTGAAGGTAAGGAACATTTAGATATTCCTCACTGTTAAAACATTTTTGGTTATATAAATGTTCTGGAGCATTCTGATCAAACCTTTTATTGCCAAGAGTTGTTTGTAAGTTCTTTAATTTCCATGAAATGATGTAAAAATTAAGTGACATCATTGATGCCAAGCTGTAATAGTGTATGGCAAAGTTTCAGCCAGATGCAACATGTAGTTAATGCTTGACCACCATTTGAATAAAATTCAGATCTATTGCATCTGCTACAAAAATGGGATAAAATGAGTTATGTATTGTGATTGAATAATTTATTTGAAGATCCTGCATATCAAAACCAATTTGACCGCCACGGGTGGCCGAGGTCGTTAAGGCACGGACTCGTGAGCGGGAGGTCTGCGGTTCGAATCCCGCCAGGACCGTCCTCCCTGACTGGGGTTTTTTCCAGGTTTTCCTCAGTCTTCATAACTGGCAAATGCCGGGGAGGTACCTAAAACTTAGGCCTGGAACGCTTCCTTCCTAAAAAAAATATCCTTTCCCAATTTATCATTTCATTTCATGTATCATTGGTGTCCACCGCCTGTGGTGCCTCAGTAGTAAAAACGGGCGTTAAACACTACTCAAAAAAAAAAAAAAAAAAAAAAAACCAATTTGGATGAAATAGATGGGGACTCTACACCACTGTTGAAGATTATTTCTTGATAAACAAGATTAAAGATTGCCTTAAACACCCAAAGATGAACTGTGTCCAATTGAAGTCTCCAATTATTATATCATTGAAAAGATCCATGGCATTGTAAGGAAGAGCACCAATGAAGGTGTATAAGATAGCTGAGACCATATGCATCTTAATTGAATGAGTACACAGTACATCCAAATTCAAAAGCTGCACAAGAAAAAAGATGTGAGATGGGAGCTGTGATTGTTGACTATGAGTGAAAATGAGTTTCACTGTTACTTATGGCAATGCTACTCTGCAACTCTGTAGATATTGAAGAATTTATAATGAAACTTTTTGGCTACTTTCATATATTTACAGTAAGAGTTGAATGACTAAAACATTTTTGTGAGTTTGTTGGACAGGGACACAAGAACATTCTCAATTACAGTACTGTAAGATGTTGTCACTACTTTCAGCTATCACAAGGATCTGTGAAACATATTCTGCCTTAAAATCTTTCTGTATGTCTGAAGAGAAATGTCCAATGATAAAAAGTGACTCAGTGTTCACTGCACCTTCTTGTGTTTGAGTTTTGTTAGCTCATTTCTGTTATTATTTCATAATGCTACAATTCAAACTGAAGGAGGAGAAGTAAAGCAGTGGAATCTTGCACAATTCTAAACAATTTGATCAAAAAGCTTCCGTCAAGGAAAGATGATAAAATCATTTCAGCTTCTAAGAAAAAGTTTTTGACATTACTTGAAAGTGGTTCCTGGCAGAACTAGAATTTCTCACTGTGTCAAGTGAATTCCATAGTACAACTATTGAATATGTAACTGCATGGGTTTTCCACTCTATAGATATTACATATATGGAGTGCATCTTGCTTAAAATTCCTCCACAGAGGGAAAGCTTTGAGAAGTGTCTCCAGTATTTTCTGAGTGAAATAGATGGAGTTGATATAAATGAGGATAAATTATTTAATACATAAAACTTCTTCATTGTGACGTAAAGATAGAATAAATAAATGGAACTAAGATGGTGCTGATGTGCGCTCAAGATGGAGTGAGGTATTTTCATTCTTCTCTGGTAAAAATGTTCCTACGCTCAGCTACAAACATTGATTAAATTGTATCTCTGACTGCCAGGAAGTAATGCATCAGTGGAGAGTTTTTTGTATATAGTGTTTAATGCATATTTTAACTACTGAGGCATCATGGCAGTGGACATTAATGATATATGAAATGATAAATTGAGAAAAGCGTTCCAGCCGAAGTTTAGGGTACCTCCCCAGCATTTGCCATTTATGAGGACCGAGGAAAACTTGAGGAAAAAATCTCAATCAGGGAATATGGTCCTGGTGGGAATCAAATCCCAGACCTGCTGCTCATAACTTTGTGCCTTAATGACCTCGACCACCCGTGGCACAGTGGAAAGCTTGTTTTCATCCATGGATATGATGTAAACTTCACAGAGATCCAGACATAAAGTTGACACTGTCAAAGCTACGTTAGCTATTATAAATAACTTTGCCATGTCCTGCCAAGAATTTGCCAGCAAGCTAGAGCCAAAAAGAGATATTCTCAATGTGCACTCTTCAGACTTAGACTGTAAGAAAAAGAATTTATGCAGTAATTTTAATTTTTAAGATCTAGAGAGACAACACTGCAGAATACTCTTAGCATTTTCATTGATTTAAAATTAAAATTAAAGGTATTCAGTTTTAAAAATTATTAGTTTGACATAAAACACTCAAAATTGTAATTATGTAGGAGGAAACATGTAATTGAGATCTCCTTTTCCTATCTCAAAATTACTGCTGTAAAGTTTGGAAAGTATCCCCAGATTCTGTGAAAAAAATATGGTAACCTTACAGTAGAAGCTTGATTATCTGCATCTAGATTAACCGTTCATGAATAGTCTTCCTGAGCATCAATTTTTTTTGTAATTAATCATGAAAGCCCTGTTAAAATGCAATATGTATACTTCAGTATTATAAGTTTAACAAGAAACCTTGTTTTGAGACCATTGCATAAGAGTAAAATTGAAAAGCATGTATAACTGCCCCTTCCTTTAACAGTTTGGCCATTACAATATAGTAACTGGAAACTTGTAAGCTAATTTTTGTTTTAATATATTTAGGAATCAACATAGTGAAAACGAGTATAAGGTCTCCAGTAGATAAAATATTTTAAAATGCTAAAAACATTTCTGTGACTTCGCTTCCAATGAACATGGAAGCAGTCTGAAAGATTCCCAAAACAAAAGGAAATTAAGCTAATTACTACTTTGACTGCCTTATCAAAAGAAAAGACTTACAAAAAATTTACTTACCACCCACAAGTAAATAGTAAATTTCAAAAAAATTTCAAACAGTATAACGTTACATTAGTATCTCAGAACAGATACAGTGTTGGCAAAATATTTAAGTTAAATAAAGCAGATTTCAAACCCAAAGAAGAAAAATCAGGTATATACCAGATCAATTGTAAAGACTTTGAAAAAATATACATAGGTAAGACCAAGAGAAATACAGGCATCAGAGTGAAGGAACACTGGAGAAATATCTATTACAAACAAATAGAAAAATCAGCAATAGCTGCACATTTCTTGAATGAAAGTCATTAAATGGTAAAAGGCATCTCTTTATTTAAAGCTGTTCAACATCCCCATGAACTTGACATATGGGAAAAGATTTTCATGAAGAAATATGAACATAAACTCATGAATTTCATCATTCCTGAAGCAGACAACATTTTGTCAAATCACCAGATTAACACAGTCATCTACCTTTTCAAACCTAATAAGATCCACCATGCACCAGTTGTTTAACAGTTATAATGTGAGCAAAGGTCTCATAAAATAGGTTTTGAATTTTTTGATTTTGAGCACCAATTGTTTAACAGTTATAATGTGAGCAGAGGTCTCATAAAATAGGTTCTGAATTTTTTGATTTTGGGAATGAAATGTTAAGAGTGTTTTATCATTGTATCAATATTTTAATCAGACCTCTGTGTTCATTGGAAGTGAAGTCACAGAAATATTTTTAGCATTTTAAAATATTCTATCTACTGGAGATTTTGTAATCTAGTGTTTAACTTTGTTGTGGAATTTCATCTCATGATGTCTTGAATATCAGTTAAGAGAATATGCAAAGTTTTGGATATAAAAACAAAAATAAAAATTACAGAATGATTTGATAATGGTGAATTGGTGTCAGTTTCAAACAATATTAAAAACAAAAGAATCTATTGCAATTTGCCTTGTATTGCTTCATTAATAACAAAAAAGAAAATGCTTGAAGTGGTCTGGTATTTAATGCTGGGTGATGCCTATTTAATATAAATAACTTTGTTATATACTTAGAATTACTGATGTTACATATAGAGTAAATGCAGTTATTTCTAACCCTATGCTAAATTAAATGTTAGTGTACCACTTTACAAACATATTTAATAATACAAAGGTATATAATGCAATAAAACATGGTAATATGCCTATTATTATCATTAGGTTTATATAAGAATACTTTAACATCTTTGGTCATAGCATTCCATTCAATTCAGGATGTGACACTGTTGATATTTTTTTGCAAATACACTTTTGAATAATATATCAATTAAGGTTTTTCATAAGCAAGAAAGAAGAGTAAATTAATTATCTGCTAAAAGAACTATCCTGAATGAATTTGTGATTAATTGTAATAGTACCTATTGCCTCATTGCATTTGTAACATGGATGAAAAATTATAAACTCCCTGGGGTTATTGCTCTTCATTTAGATTTTTGTTTTAGCAGATGCTAAAATGTTCTTCATAAGCAATATGGAAGTATACTGTGGACAACCTCCAGGCTCATATATCACTCTCCTAGTGATATTGTAAAAATGCTTGTTAATCATATTGAGGGCTCTGGCAGATATATTACTATGAATAACTGATACACCAATTATGCCTTGGCACCTCCTCTTTGCTGAAAAAGTGACTCACCTACATCAGTGCTTTGAGGAAGATAAAAGGGGGGATACCACAAAGATCAAGGAATTCAGTCCTAGTTGTTTGGATTCCAAAAATATATGACAATGTCGTAGATACAAAACAAGGCAGTTTCGTTACTCTCAACTATGCACGGGTTCAGAACTCTGAAGAAGATACAAGGAAACCAGAGATCTTGTTAGATTATAATGCAAAAAGGGAGGAATTGACATGGTAGATCAGTTATGCAGATGAATGTAGGAATCCACACAGTGAAACGATCATAAAATCTTAGGTAGATTAAAAGTAAAACTACTTAAAATCATGTTAACACATTAAAAACACTCTTCATATTCCACTCTTAAAACTTTTAAAATTAAAACTGGGAGTTGTTCTATGGTTGACAGTGTGAGCAAACTGCCATGGTTGGCCGAAGTCATTAAGGTGCAGACTCGTGAGCTGGAGGTCTGGGGTTCGAATCCCGCCAGGACCGTCCTCCCTGACAGGTTTTTTCGAGGTTTTCCTCAGTCCTCATAACTGGCAAATGCTGGAGAGGTACCCTAAACGTTTCTTTCCTTAAAAAAAATATACATCCTTTCCCAGTATATCATTTCATTTCATGTATCATCAGTGTCCACTGCCTGTGGTGCCTAAATAGTAAAAATGGGCATTAAACACTATTAAAAAAAAGTGTGAGCGAGGTCTCACGAAACATGTTCCAGTTTTAATTTTAAAAGTTTTAAGAGTGGAGCATTAAAAGTGTTTTTAATGTGTTAACATGATTTTAAATAGTTTTACTTTTACTCTACATAAGATTTTGTGCAGTACATATTCTGTTGCACATGTGACAGGAAGATGTTCATTAGTAATTTTATTTTCTCTGATGGATATAGCAGGAATAAATGCATAAATTATCTTTTGCACAAATGATGCAAATCAAAAAAGCAAGAATAGAATTTTTTTTTGAAAAGACTTAGCATTTTCTTTTATGAAACCTCTTATGGGGCGAGCTAAAATACCTTTACATACTATTGGCATTATAACATTTCTCCAAGAATACAAAGAACCAATCCTTGAACAGGATGAGGAGCTTGCTAAGAAGAAGAGAGTTCACTGTGTCACATGTGGAAAGGCTAAAAATAGCCCTTCTACTGATAAAGTGTGACATATGTTAATCTTTCATATGCAAGGATCATGTGATTACAACACATATATGTGGGAAGTGTCAAATATAAGAAAGTAACGAGGTAGACAGTAAACTAGGTACTTTCAAATGACTATATTGCATTCCATTATACTTAATTTATGTAATTTAATACTATAATTATTGAACAATTGAGGTTTATTTTTTATCATGAAGTAAGAGTAATGTATGTTTGTATTATTATATTTAGTATTGGCTAATAAAAATATAATGGAGAACTGGAAAACAATGATTTAGGTAACTTTAAAGTTTTGGTATAAAGTACACTGCACGCCCACTCATGAAATGTAAGTTACATGCTTGCTGAAGGATTAAGGATGTTCTGGAAAACATGCTTTGTTCCAGAATGAACTGAATATTTTCTTGCCATCTGAACTTTGTTTTTTAGAAGCTAAATGCATCCAAAAGTCATTTTCCATTATTCTTTATCGTAACATCTGAGTTGAATGTACAGGAAAACATTTTTGTTTCTTTTCCCTTGATAAACAGTGAGCATAGTATCTAACTGTTTTAGGAGAATTGACATGTAGAAGAAATTTTCTTGTGTTTTTTTAATAACTGACATTTTCTTGTATTTGAGTCATTTTATTAGCAATGATGATGATAAAGCCTTAAATACATTGCCATTATTAACTTGGAAAAGCTAAGTTGAAACAAAGTAATTATTAATGATGAATGTAGAAATCAACATGAAACGATCTTAAAATCTTAGGTAGATTAAAAGTAAAACTACTTAAAATCATGTCAGCACATTAAAAAACTCTTGATGTTCCACTCTCAAAACTTTTTTTTAAAAAACTGGGACATGTTTCATGAGACCTGCTCACATTGTCAATGAATGACTTGAAAGTGGAACATCAAGAGTGTTTTAATGTGTTGATATGATTTTAAGTAGTTTTGCTTTTAATCTACCTAAGAAAGTAATTATTATTAGAAAAACATAGTGGTCAATATACCACTTGGCGATTTTAAATACAAAATCCTGATAAATCAGCAAATAATTCAGCATAAATAAAAGTTGTAGTATCTAAATGATCTATCTATGATCTACAACTTAGGAAAATCATAAATTCATAATAAAATAAACATTTTGATAGCAAAAGCAGTTAAAAATGACTACTAGATGGTTATTATTTTAGTGGTTTCAGCTGAAATAGAGTGAGTGTTCAAATAACTGGACCTGCTAACGAAACAAACATAAGTGTTTTTGTTTTACAAGCAACTTAATATTGCTAACATTTTCTGCATACTAGCTGGTTGCAGTATTTCAGATTCTCACCATAGCATTCAAGAATTTCTGACTCTGCATGTGAGGCTATAATGTGAGTGATACTAATGGCAGTGGCAGAATAGTGTCAGAATTATTGTTTCATTAGAATTGGATATTCAGTTCAGGATAATCCTTTATTGCAGTTTTTTGAACAAGATGACATTTCATTCTTGGACATTGTTCTACTTCTTGGAATTAAAATGCGAATCAGAAAAAAAATTGCTGGTATAAAGTTCAGAAAAAAGTGACAGCCTTCTTCAAATGGCATTAAAATGAGTAAAGAAAATTATTGTACAGATTATGTCTTTTTTTTGATAAACCACTCTTCCACCGCATTAAAGTGAGCAATTCTACTGTATTACCTGAACAAGATTTATGCACAGGAGAATCTACTGCTCACTTACCCAGTAAAAATGAGAAAGGTGTTGGAAAATGTGAGAGAATTGTTGCAAAATAGTGGGATGACATACTTTGGATGGCAGCATCATCCACTTCTCATTATTATGTGTTGTTGTGCATCCAAGCATTTGGGTGAGCTTTTATCTTCCAAGTAGTACCCTTTTATCAGCCTTTTCCATGTTGATAGCCATTCAATTTTTGTCATGCTTATCCAACAGTATCTGCTGCTCACTTAAGAGACTAGTTCATAAGTTGGAATGAAGTACTTTTCATAAAAATGGTTATTCTCCTGTTTAAAAAATATGTCATTTTGTTAACGAGTTTGCACTTCATTTTGGGGTTTATCAATTGTTAGAGGATTGGCAGTTAGGAAGGTACCGCTTCCTCTTAGAAAATATACTACAATCCCTAAGTTGGAAGACTTTTTTACCTTTTTACACACTGATTGCCTGGCAATTAATGGGCTGTTACTACAACAAAACATTCTTTTTAGTGTGAATAGTATTTTATAATTTAGCTACTTTCTGAGTGCTCATTTTGCAAAAGGACTGAAGCTTTCAAAATGATTTCTATTGTGACAAGCGGTTCTTATTTTTTACTGGAAATATTTGTTTTTGACAGGTACTTACTTATAAATCGAGCAGACCCTCTTATTCTGGATGCTGAGCAAAATACTGCATTGCATTGGTCTGCCTTTTCTGGGAGCATAGATATAACAGAAATGATGCTCAACTATGGCTGTGATGTGAACAGCCCAAATGTTCATGGAGACACTCCTCTGTAAGTTTTAGACATACTTATTATTCATTTTTAATAATGCATATAATACTTATTATATTGTTTTAGTAATGTTTTACCGGTCAACAGCTGATGATGAAAGCAAATGGCTTTGGAAACATGTCCAGTGTTATATAAGTAAATGGAGTTAGTGTGAACAGTTTGAATATAATGTAGTCTATATTACCACTCCATTGTATATAGCTTCATAAGCACAATTATTCTTTTAATGTTGTGTTTATTGATACCAGCCAACAGATATGGGATCACTATGAAAGTTTTGAGATAATAAAAAGTGAATTTGACCCACTTAAAATTGGTATGTGATAGCCCCATCCCTTAAAACAGTATCAGATAGCAACCGTCCCCACTCCTGCATTCCAGAGTGTGAGGGTAAATTACCCCTCCCATGCATGCACAGGTAGCCAGTCATTATGATGGAGCTGGAGAGAGAGCATTTACCGCTATGATTCTTTATGATTTCAAGAGTTTAAACAAATCTCAAAACCTTGAGTGCTTGCAACAGGCTTTTGGGGATCTTACTCCATATATGACAGTAGTTTTCCACTGGTTTGTGGATTTTAAAAGGGGCTGAACTCCACTGCAAGATGAAAGAAGTGGGGCATCTGGCAACAGCAGTGGCTGAAGAAACCATTGTCACGGTGGAAAAAATGGTACATGAAAACAGTTTTGTAACTTTGAAGGGCGTCAAGGCAGCCTTTATTTTGGATTGCCAGCAGTATCAATAATCCTTCCCTACCATTTTCATGTCAGGAAAGTTTCCTCTCATTGGGTGTCCCACAAAAAGTGCACCTGTATCAAATGATGTCAAGAAATGCTGCAGAAATTAGATGAAGGGAGTTCAAGGCCTGTTTTTGAAGTCATCAGAAGTGATGAAATTTGAAAGGTTAGTGAAGCATGAAGAGTGTTAGACAACAGATTTAATTCATGTGAGCTTTACTGTGTTAGTTCCATATGAATTTTTTTAAAGTTTTTACAATTTTTAAAAAAATTGTAATGAATTTATCAATTTGATCTGGAAATAAAATTACATTTGGCAGTTTGGATCTTTCCAGGTGACATTTCACCAATGAAAGTGAAGAGGGGCCAAAGTATTGGGAAGAAAAGGGTGGCCATAATTCTTGTAGAGGAGCAAAGGACAGTTACTGCTCAATGGAACACCATTCGAAAGTTTTTGACAAGTTCCAAGAATGCCATCCAAGGACAGGACTGAGGGGAATCCTGTTCCCTGACAATGTCTCTGATCACATGGCTAATCCCACCATTCAGTTCCTGGAGTCCACAGTGGTCACACTTGACTCATTCTACCTACAGTTCTGACCTGGCTTCATGTGATTATTTTCTATTCCCAGTGGTAAAACACTCCTTGTGAGAAAAGTGTTTTTCCAGCCCTGAAGAGGCTCTGGCTGCATATCAAAATTAACTTTCCACAATTGAGGAAAAGGAGTATCAAAGGTGCTTTAATATGTGGTTTTATTACATGAAAAAGTATAGAGTGTGGTAGAGAGTACTTTGAATAGATGCAGTGGTTGGAATGAGTTTACCAACTCCATATATGATCTCAAAACTTTCGTAGTGACCCTCATATATTATTGGTGTACATATGAAACAAACAAGATATGAAGTTGCATTTCTTACATTCTCTTTACATTTAATCCTGTGATTGTACATGTGATAGAGATATATTTAAATAAGTAATTAAAAATATCAAGTATTCATTAGTGCACAATTCTTATCTTATAACATTTTATGGTTCATTATCTCACTCGTGAAACCTGCCCACATTTATCAGCCATTTTTAATTACTTATTTAAATATATCCTCCATCATATAATTCTTCTCTCACCATATGCATGAAATTTTCTTATGTCACTGCTTTTAATGGATGCATAATCTTTCAGATGGTTTTCCCTATTCCACAAACCAGTCATTTATATGTAAAATAGCAGAATCTGAAAAAGACTCTTAGTTATCTTATTAAAGAGTAAAGTGCAAGACTTTCATCTGAGATTGTTGTATAATATGATGCTAAAGTATAGACATCAATCAGAAGAAACAGTTCAGTCCATTGCCATAAAGCTCCAGTTGGTTAAAAAAGTGTAATATCAAGGTGATCATAGAAATCATGCACATAATGAGTTAAAAGTGATATTTACTGTACAAAAAAAGTTGCAGTAAACCACCATTTAACATTTTTCTGCAAATTAAGAAAAATTTACTGTAAATGGAGGTTTGACACTAAATAGGCATTTACATTTTTCCTTAAAGAAAATGATGCTGCTTTATGTACACCCTAATCTTTATTTTCTCACAATCTGTTTTACATTAATTGTTGCATTATTTTTACATCAGAATGTATGCAGATTATATCCTATTGGTAGGGCTATCTAATAGAAAGAAAGTTTTAATGTATATAGGATAGGTTTAAAAAGCTTATGGTGTATATACAGTTTAAAAAGTTGTTAATTTGTAGAAGTGTTTAAAATTCAGCATATTTTAACAGTAGCTTTTTTATATATATATAAATATATATGAAGTTATATTTTAATTAAAATGAATCAAAGTAACAGCACATTAAACGAAGGGATGTATAAATTACTTTTAATGTTATATTTTGTTTTTGGTTGGATTGAAGCCTGGTCCCGTGGATATTTCAGTAGGTAGCTGCTGATGAACCGGGGACTGGGGGGCTGAGCCAATCAAATTGGAATAAATTTTGATTGGATTCAGTGCCTTCTGGAATTGCCAAAGGCACTGTTCCTAATTGTTATATTTAAAAGTAATGTATCTTTTTTTTTTATTTGTGTCTGTTTTGTATTTAAAAAAAAAAATGTATGTGATGCATGAGAAATAAACAAAGGGCATTATTCATGTAACACTAGAGGTATTAATAATTATCATAGAGTAACCATAATAAAAGCAGCAACAGAAATAGATCCCTACATCAGAGGAACTATTATTCAACAAATTGCCAGAATCCATAAAATCTGCACAACTCCTTTAAAATGATGTTGAGGCCTCTTTGAGTGGTCCAAACATGTAATAATCACTTGGGTTGAGGTCTGGTGAGTATGGGGGCCCTTGAAGAGTATCAAAGTGAAGGTCAGTAATGGGTGCAACTGTTGCAAGGGCTGTATGAAGCTGAGCATTGTCATGTTGCAAAATGGCAACTGTACTCAGGCGGCCACGGCACTTTGATCTGATTGCTGGGGGAAGATGCTTTTTCAACATATCCGAATTATGATGCACTGGTGATGGTGTTTCCTCTAGGCATGTACTGTTCCAAGATAATGCCTTGTTCATCCCAAAAGTGAGTCAGCATAATCTTCCTGGCAGATAGCTGCATCAGGAATTTCTTGGGTTTTGGTGATGAGAAATGGCACCATTTCTTGCTTGCTCCCTTTATTTTGGGTTGGTGATAATGTACCCAGTTTTTTGTCTCCTGTAAAGATTTTCACAAGGAAGCCATTACCTTCAGCTTCAAAGCACCGCAAAAATTCTTCACAGGCATGAACATCTTTACTCTTTCAGTTCTGGATTGAGCTGCCATGGCACCCAGTTTGCAGACACTTTGAGGAACTTAAGCATGTCATGAATAATGTGATGTGCTGAGACAGACTAATGTTCGGATTTGCGGCTATTTCTCCACCGTCACATTTCCATTACAATGGCTTTAACTGCTGCAATAGGCTCTGGTGTCATAATGCTGTGTACCTGACCTGGGTGGGGAGCATCTGTCACAGAAGTCGTCATCCTCCTCCTCCTTCTCTTCTTCCTCTTCTTCAAGGTTCACAGAACAGTTGGAACTTTCACATATTCCATTTAATACTCAATTCAATGCATGTGCCTGGTGCTCCAGTCTCCTTCTTCCTCTGCTGTTTGGGACTGCAGAATTCGGCTTTCTCTGCCCTGCTGGGGACTGGAGCACTAAGCATATTGTGCTGTCTTATGGGTAAGTTAAAATGACAACACATGGCCCAACCATATAACTATGTACTTCTGCAATGCTAATTTGAATCAGCCAGTGGGAGGGAACAGCCAATCAGAATGCGAGAAGCAGAAACAAGCATGCATTCATCTCATTCAGAACAGACTAACTTCCTGGCCAAACTGGAAGTGGCATTGCCAGATCAGCATGGTTTCAATAAATCATGCTAGAGAAAGCAATCATTGAGGATTTCAATTTCGGTTTTATATAATAGAGTATTACATTAAATTGAAAAATAAAATATATTTATGAATTATTAAAATTTGGGGCCAGAGATATGATGTTAAATGGGGGTTCATAAAATCAGGGATTTTCTGTAGTTTTAACATTTATGACGAGTAACAACAAACTTTGAGAAACTGGTTGAGAATCTGAAATCATAAGTTAAGACTTCTGAGTACCATGACTTATTAAAAGTGTACTTGATAGAGAGTTAAAGATTGCCTGCTTAATGAAATATGGAAAATACCCAAAAGGTTGAGCACATTCAGTTCAGTTGCTGGGAACCAGTTTGTGAACCTACCAGTGATTTGCAGAAACATTCATTTTTTGGCTTGTTCCAAGGCATTTTCCTCCCTGCCACTTGCGTATCCCAGTTAAAGATGCACGTCTGCACTTTGTAACATTGTTTTTGTCACAGATCATATTCTAAGCACTCAACACACTCCCATATTACGTGACAGTGTGAATGCACACTGAAAAAGAAACTTGTATCATTGGATAGAACAGGGGCTTGCACTGTATCTTTGTTGATTAACTAAAATGCACCCTTTCAAGTAGTGTAAAAGGAAAACTTATCCTGTAGTTTTAGACTCTGAATAATTTAATCATGGTGTGTAACAAGTATGTACACCAAAGAAGAAATTGCAGACTTGCATCTAAGTGTCAAGTTAACTGCATCATTGCTGTTCTCAGGCACATTGGGGCTCGTCAGGATATGTACAACTGTGTGTTGCTGCTGTTGGCAAGAGGTGCTCAAGTAGAGGTGGCAAACAAAGCAGGAGACAGGCCATTGGACTGTTGTATTCCAAATAGTGATTCCTATAATGCTATAAATTTTAACATTCAACTGAAGTCTGTGAAACCACGAACCCGTACCATCCGTATTCTCTGCAAGTAAGTTCTTAAAATTATAAAATTTAATAATGTAATCATATGATTAGGTTGGTATTTTAACAGTTGAGATTATTGAATGTATATAATAAAATTATAATTAAATAATAATGCAGTATGTTTTGGGTAGCTTAAGCAGTAAGGCATCTAATACCAACTGGACAGTGTGGAGATTTATCCAATAAGTTCATGGCATCCTGCCTGGAACATGAGTACCTGGAGAATTTTCTTTCCTGAATTTATTCTAGGAAGTGAAGGATTAATACGTTTGAAGTGTTCAGCTTTCCACAGGGTTAATGGAGTAGCTTTTCCTTTTAATGATTTAATGTTTACCATATTTACTTGCACATTTTACCTCTCCTTTCCCCCTTCCCCTTCCATTTTTATAGCCAGAAAAATTAAGGAGAAGGGATCAAATATTGAGGAACCTAAGACAAAGAATTTATTAGGTAAATGTGACTCAGTATTAGAAACGGTTATTTTGTCAAACACAAATTTGACTATCTAAGGAATATGATGTTATGAGTATTATGTATTAAATCTCAGAACTGAAGCAGGAATAAGGAAAACAAATTTTATTCCAGGGATTTATTTTGCACTACTGGTGGCAGAGTAGTTTGCTGCATCATCATGCACATCACTGAAAACAGCTAGTTTGAACTTATGAACATTGAAATGAAAATATTTTAGAGCAATAGCTTATTTTATAAGATTTAGTTGATTAACTGTCTAATTGCTGCTTTCAGTATACTTGTCTATATCTCATTAAAGCTGTCGCCTTTCTCTTTGCTTGCGTCATCAATCTGTGCAATGTCATCTTCACATGCTGAATGCTGTGAATGACTGGCCACTATCAAACCTAGCAATTGATTTCTTTGTTATAAAGTGACACTTTTGCAAAATATGATTGTTATAGAATTTTGTCTTGTTATGTGAGTCTACTATATGGATTTAAATTTTTGTCCCTTTACTTGGAAAATAGGTCTTATATGCAAATAAATAATGGCATCATCGGCTCTTGTTGATGAATAAGCATGTATTTTGCAGTCTAAACATTTCTTAAAAGTAATCTTGTTTGTTGAAAAAGTATTCAAATCTGTATGCTTTATCTTATTGGCATGCTTCATGTTATTGAGGGTATGCTTAATGGTTTACTAATGGTTAAATTATTACTTTTATTTCATATAGAACAATATGATATATGTATTTTAAATAATTAATATAAGATGAATAATTTAAATTGATTCTGAAACGATTTAACAAAATTCCAACTAATCTTAAGACATTAACTTAATAATTTAAAATTTATTAAAAGCAGTTTAAGTTATTCTTATATCTTATACATGCTGAATAATACACTACTGATTGAAAATCATCATAAAAGTGTTTAGTTTACAAATCAAAACAATTCTCATGTTAGTGGGTCCCAAGTCTTTGCTTAGTCCAGAAGGCCCTGGCTTCACTCATGCCCAAGCCATAGATCTGTTGATACACCCTCATCATATAGAACAATAAGGGCCATATGCAGCAAGAATTAAATCATTTGTCCCAATCGTGCCATAAATAAATCGTGCCAGCTTCATATTTGTTCATTTCATATCAATAAAGTGACGATATGCTGTTTAGACCTCAGTACATATCCTCATTCATATTTACTCACAAAACATGTTCATGTATAAGGTATGTTAAAAACCAAACTTTTTAATTTTTTAAAATTTGAACTTATCTGCATCTTACTGAGCTTTGCATCTCTATCTGTATCGATACTCTTCTCCCAATGGTGTTTGAGCTTCTAAAAGCAGTTTTTTAAGATTGCACAAAATTCTACCAATGAATTTTGTTTTATCTTCTGAACTAAGTCAAATTTTCATCCTATCATTGTGGATTTCAACTTTGGAAATAATAAAAAGTCTGCAAGTGCTAAGTCAGGAGAGTATGGAGGGTGAGGAAAGAGAGTCAGCTTATTTTTCTTGCAAAAATTGCAAAAGGCAATGATGAATGCACTGATGTGTTATTGTATTGCAGGATTCATCTCTTCACAGTTGTCTCTAGGCCTTTTCCTTCTCATGTTTTCTCAGAAATGTCTGGGTAATACCAATAAATTCTTTGAAACTCATGATGCATAACATCCTAAATGTGAAAGAAAACCATCAACAGCACTTTAACATATGATCTAACAAGTTTTTTGGGGTTTTGATGAAGATTATCTAACCCAATTTATTGATTGGACTTGACACCTTAATTAGCAAATTTTATGAATTGAAAGACAAAAGGCAGGATTACTATTTCCAAACTATTAACAACGTCAAGAATATTTTCCTTGTAGAACAAAATTTTGTATTAATAATTTAATTACTTTTGCTGAGAAGCAATTACTAATCCATGGCATGGAATTATGGACAATTTAAAATTAGTACCATAGAACAGATTTTCCAGTTAAAATTTTTAATTGGAACATTGCATAGTAAAGCTAATCATATATTAAGATCATTGTGTGATTGAGTCGAACTAACACTCTTTTGCTCCACTTATTTGTTTAAATATGTAGGACTGGTTTCATGAACTCTTTGTAGGACCAGTTTCATGAACCCGTTCTTTTCATCGTAAGTCCCTGGTCGACTGGAGGATAAACGGTAAGCTGTGTGTAATCTGCTCTGGTAGAGGTGATCAACTTAAAGTTTATGTTTTCATCGCCGAAAGTGTTGAAATACATTTTAAAATAGTGCAAGTACTTACAAAATTAGCAGCATGGGGAAAAATCTACATTTACAAGTACAAAACAGTTTAATGAACTTCAACACTTCGGTGATAAACTTTAAGTTCATCACACCTCGACCAGAGCAGATTACAACATTTCCACAGCATATCAATTTATCCTCCAGTCGACTAGGGACTGACGATGCAAAAGAAGGGTTCATGAAACCGGTCATACACATTTAAACAATTAAGTGGAGCAAAAGAGCGTTAGTTCTACTCGATTGCACAATGATCTTAATACAGACTTTCCAACATTTAATGATGCTAATTAATTTAATCCACAATTGGTCAGTAGGCAAAAGTTCCACAATTGGTCGAATGTTAGCTTTTTGGTCATTGTATGGTTTTGTTTCTTTTTTTGGATGTTATTTTAATTTTTAGCAAATAAAATAGCTACATTTTATCAGACATACCTATAGAGTTTTTATCATCTCTTTTGAACATGCTATAACAGTAGAAATCTATGAAAAATCAGGAAATGTGGCTTTCCTTGATTTTGTCACAATGCTAATTTAAGAAGTCACCTCTCTCTGCTCATTTTCACATAAGAAAATAAAGTATCTAATTCTTGATATGAAGAAAAAATAACACAAAAACGAAGCTACTCAAGTCTTTTTACTGAAAGGGAAATATCCTGGACAGAATGGTGTTAGCAATGTTTTCATAGTGGCACACGTGGACTTTTCAAAAGAAAACAAAATTTTAAGGATAAAAGAAGCTATTGGAAGACAATGAAATGTAAAAAAGAATGAAGAGCAACTTTTGCTGTAAAAATATCCATTTCAATTATGGTAACCCTTCGGCATCTTCAGAAAAACTACGTGCAATGAGAGAAATGCTCATAATAGCATGTGGGATCTTAAGAAGATCACTGTGGGTATGTTGACGCATAAACTTCAAAATCACCATGGGTGGCCGAGGTTATTAAGGTGTATACTTGTGAGCGGGAGGTCTGGAGTTCAAATACCGCCAGGACCGTCCTCCCTGACTGAGGTTTACTCCAGGTTTTCCTCAGTACTCATAAATGGCAAATGCTGGGGAGGTGCCCTAAAATTGAAACATTTAAAAAATCCTTTCCAAATTTATCATTTCATCTCATGTAAAATCACTGTCCAATGCCTGTGGTGCCTCAGTAGTAAAAATGGGCCAAAAAAAAAAAAAAAAAAAAAAACCTTCAAACTCTGCAAGTTTATACAGAAAGATTGAAAAATCAGTCTGAAAAAATTCAAACTTATAACATAAAAAATCTAATAGGCTTTAGGTTTTGCTGTTTCTAATGCAATTATTTTGTGCCTGTAGTGTACAATCACTTACTTGCAAATAAATATTTACTTCTGCAACATTTGGATGAAAAAACTTTCTTTGAAAATTTTGCAAATAGATAAGGAAAGTGTGTGCGTGTGTGCCAAAACATTCCTGAAATTTGAGTTTTATTGTTAGGTTTATATGTGCCTGAGACCTTTGTATCAACTTGAAACTGTTACTATTCAAGTAAGGCAGATGCAACCCTGAGTCAGTCAGGCATTTGCAAGAGATGTTGCAGTGTCTTTTAGGGGAATAAGCAGAAGACCTATGTGGTATGGTCAGAAACCAGGACATACACAGTTCCACTGCTTTAAGAAATTATCTGCTCTGAGCAATAAGAACATTGATTAGCTCCATGTCTTTACATATGTAACCGACTACCATTTTTTCTTCTTCCTCTTTACTTGGTTCACAAATATTTTTGAGATGTGCCTAAAGCTGTGAACCAAATTTTTAAAGTTTCATTGTATATTTCCACATAAATAGAGATAGACGTCAGGGGAATATGGAGTTTAAACAACCTCCAGCACATCAGCCTATAAGTTTTATTGTGCTACCCCGTTGGGAGAGATGCTTTCATTGTTTCCCAAAATCTGTTCCTTCAGCAAATTGCAGTATTTTGGTTCCAAATTTGGCATCCACTCCCAGGTTTTCCCTGGTTATAAAAGAAATAAGTCTCTTTCTTTCCAGGATTGGACATTCAAACAGGATGTGCAAGGCAGATTCCTCATCCTGTTTACAATTCTGCAAGTGGGTCATCTTTATAGAGTCCCACTTTTTGTATACGTTTCCTGAAGTGACCATGTCCAGTAATTAATGCTATTACTTTCCTTAATCCTCTTCCCTCCAATTTTAGAAGAGATGAGGAAAGAGTATTGCTAGGACTTAGGACAAATTTCTTAGTTTGTATTTGTCCAGGATAAGTTTGCCACCTTAGTTGATGTTTATCGATCTATGTTTTAACTGCAGTCTTGACAATACATGTACTGATTCCAACCAAGGGCTCGGGGCCAATAAAGGGTGCATCACACCCCTTTTGGTAACTGTTCTGCTTTCTCGTTCCCATAAATGTCCTGATGCCCTGCACCACCGCAGTTCAAGTCTGTTGCAAGATGTCAGGGCAGACAGAGCATTTTGACACTCCCATGCCAGTTTTGATTTCACTGGTCGGAGGAAAGTGCTTTTAAGGTGCTGTGATTGTTTGTTTTCTTCGTTTTTGGTGATAACTCTTCTCTACTCCTCTGTAAGCACAATTGAAGATAGCACAGGTGTGGGTGGGTCTAGAATTAATCGACGGGGGGGGGATCGACTACCCCATATATATTTATCAGAATTAAAGTCATACTAAAACAATAAAATAATGTTTCCAGGCTTGTTGGCCATGGTCCAAAGGCTGTAAACACACCTGACGTTTTGCCCGTGACTCTGCCGGGCATCTTCGGAGGAATGACTATCACCACTCGTTGTTGTAGCTCAAGTGACGCTTGTGGCAGCCCCGTCTAATATATCTAGGTACGAAGCATGTAGGCTGTGTTGTCCAACACTTCAGTCTCGTCGAACTTGATGTCATATCCAGTAAGCATGGCATGCTCGGCCGCAGCTGATTTTTCAGTTTGTCCCAGTCGACAATTTCTTGTATGTTCTTTAATGCGTTTGTGTGTGCTTCGTTTAGACTGAAAAATCAGCTGTGGCCGAGCATGCCATGCTTACAGTACATGACATCAAGTTCGACGAGACTGAAGTGTTGGACAACACAGCCCTTTACCATTCTAGATTGTATCGTGAGGCCATCGAAATTTACAAACACAAAAATAATTTCAACAGAAAAGAAGAGGCAGCTCATGTACATAAGGCATGGATGTCGGTTTTGGATGACACAAAAAATCAAGCCTTACAACCAACAGTATCTATTACATCATAAGGACCGGTGCCCTACTGCGATTGGCAGAATAGCAGCCAATGAAAAGGAAGGGAGCGGTGCTCCGTACGTAGATATATTAGACGGGGCTGCCACAAGCGTCACTTGAGCTACAACAACGAGTGGTGATAGTCATTCCTCTGAAGATGCCCGGCAGAGTCACGGGCGAAACGTCAGGTGTGTTTACAGCCTTTGGACCACGGCCAACAAGCCCGGAAACATTATTTTATTGGATTAACGCCGGCCGTGAAAGACTAAATAATTATATCATACTAAAACAGTTTCTAATTAAATATTTAAATAAATAAAATATTATTTAAATTACCAACTGTGATGCAGATTATATTTGTAAATAATGAGCCACAGGCCCACAGAAAATGTCAAATCTTTTTAAAAGACACACATTTAGTTTATATTCCAAAAAATATGACTGTGGTATTAGTTCCTAGAATACAATATGTAAGTAAAAATAAATTAATTGCACCCAGAAAAAAATTGTATGGTAATAATAATGTAACTTACACATCATTGAAGCTGTAACCTCCTGGGATGTTTTCTTGTGAATAGATACTTCCTTTGGAATTACCTCATTGTTGTAGTGGATGTTAAGTAGCACTAAACCATTCAGTCTATTCTGTTGTATATTGGATCTTAGATAGGTTTTCACACCTTAATGTTGAAAATGACCTTTCAGCTGTGTATATTGTTATTGGTTTTATGCACATGATGATTAGAAGTTCCTGATGTTTGGATATGCTTTCGGTGTGGAGAAAGAGAAGAGCTTCAATAGTTGTTTTCAGTTTACTTTGTTGAGTTTCCCAGTTAAACAATATTTTTAATTTTTAAGTTCCCTGATGTTTGGATAGAAGTTGCTTTTGGTGTGGAGAAAGAGAAGAGTTTCAATAGCCCTTTTCGATTTACTTTGTTGAGTTTCCCAAAAGTTAAACATTTCTCATCTCAAAATCGGTCCTGATGGCTTAGTGGTTACCATACTTGCTTCCTAAACCCAAGGGCGCAAAAATCCTAAGTATGGCTTCCTTCGGAAGGGAAGTAAAGCCGTGGGTCCCATGTCGTACATTTACGGCACGAAAAAGAACCTCAAGTCTAAAAGAGAGGCCTCTGAGCAAAATTTGTCAGCTGTTTCACGCCCTGAGTTGAATAGGATGCTGATGACCTGAGATGTTAAAGAGCGTCCATAGATAAATCAATCAAAAAAAAATCATCTCAAAACTTTGTAATAGCTCTTGGCAAGTTTTGTTCATAAATGTTTGCACCTTTTACCATTCTGAAAGGTGGAATCAAGGACTGAAGTTTAAGGATGTAGTAGTGTTTATGTGAGAATCTAGAAGACAATTCATTGAAAATGTAATCTAAAAATGGAAGAAAAAAATTAATGCGATAATGATCTTCTGGAGAAATTGTAGTAAGAATATTGCTTCAATAAATTTGTTGCATGTTATTTGAGGCACCTTAACCTCTACATCAACATCTTTTGCTAATGTGATAGCATTTTGAAAAATAGAATGAAAATTTTGATTTTTTTGACATTCTTTTAATTTATCTATCTTTAACTCTTTCAATCATTTTGTAACACTGAACTAGATCTATGCTTGGATTTTATAGTTATCTGGAAATGCTTACAGTTATTCCGAATATTTCATCTATGGTAACTAGAGCAATTAAGAACTTAACTTTAGGAAAGAGTTAAATAAAATATGTACATTTTTACTCAAAGACTCTTCCTCTTCTAGGAATAACACAATTGCAGATAAAATCTGTTTAAATTGTAAAATAGTATCGTGCCACTCAATTCCACCCAGTTTCACACAGTTTATTTTCTTTATGCTCTTAGCACAAGTGACTGAATTTGTTTTTCATGAGCTATGACTGCTTATTTGACACCGTAACAAAATTCACAATTTCACCAATGGTGTCAAGCTTGTCAAATAGAAGTGATAGAACACGCTTTAGAAACTGACAGATTCAGGCAATGTGCAGCACATTGCATATAGAACACAAGAGGTTGAACTGCTAAAATGCGAGCTTTTATGCCATGAAACAATTTTGCATCACCATCGCATCATTGTATATTCAAAATGGCTAATCTCAAATTTCACAGTTCATTCAGTATTAACTTACAGAACCCTTCATCACTTAAATTGTGCATTACTACAATTCTTAAAAATTCCTCCCTCACACAACACTTTTCTGGGTAAACAAAATGCATGCAAAATGTTAATTGTTCATTTGTACTGATGTCTGTAGTTTCATCAAGTAGAACAGAAAAATATTTCCCTCTCTTAACACCATCTGTAATATTGTTCTCAATTATGACAGCAAAACAGTTTATCAAATCATTTGTATTGTCTTGTTGGAGTATAGGTTTTAGGTGTCTTTGTAAGATGGCCTGTGAAATTTCATCCCCTGTGTCAACTCAGAATTTAAGAAGTTCCATAAATTCCCACTATTTTCTCACCTTCACATCTGTGCTTTAAATCAATGACACCGTCATCCCTGTGCCATCGAAATAGAAAGTTCTGGTGACTGCACAAAATGGAATGGAAACTAATTTCATATGATTTTCATTTACTCTTTTTTCATTTCATTGTTCAATTGAATTTCAACATTCTGTTTTTCCCCTTCTTACACTCATCTAAAATTCTCACTTTTAATGGAGGCTCTTTTATGATAATGTTCTCTGAATATTTGAAGTGCCTTACTTAATTAATTTAGAGGCTTATAGAGACTGCGACTGAACTCTACTATGACCCCCCCCCCCCCCCCGCTTCTTAGGACCAAATAGGACACACCCAACAGTAAGCACCTTCATCTTTTTAATGTAGGTAAGCCAAGGGAAACTGTCCAACCTGGAATTCTGAAAATACGAGCAATGTCCAAAATCTAAAGTTACCAGAAATTTGTAAATTTTTGGTGGAACCCATGCACTAGTCAGGATTCTGTAAGTAGCATATTCAAGGATTAGTGGTCTATTCATATTTACACCACATGTACTTCCCCAAGCCTCAATTGCATAACAAAAATATGGGTGATGAAGCCAAAATATACTAACTTTAGAATTTAATTATTGTGATAATTTCCTTTAAGTATATGCTCATTTTGTTGCAAATAAAGTCCACATCTTGTTTGTGAATTAATTAATTGTCAACAATAAATTTATTTGATTAGTCTGTTCTATTGCTTCTCCATTAATTATGAATTGTATGTCAAGATTCCCATGTCTATTATTGCAGTAGTGAAATGTAAGTGCTTTAGTTTTTTGCACATTTAGTGTTAAATAATTCTTAATAAATATTTGTAAATGATATTTGATTGTTCTGTTATAATTTGTTCTAATCCTGTAAGAGATTTGCCAGAAAATAGCAGTGTTGTATCGTCAGCATATGATATAGCGTTTCAGTAGCCAAGATTAGGCAAATCATTTACATATATGAAAAACAATAGTGGGCCAAGTACAGATCCCTGAGGTACTCCATCTTTAACTATTTTATACATTTTGATTTAGAGTTAGACATTTTCACTTTTATAGTGAATTTCTGTACATTGTATGCATTTTTGTAGGTATGATGTAGAATTTCTCTGGATTTCCTCAGAATTCCATATTTTTGCTCTTTTTCTAATAATGTTGAATGAGATGCAATTTTCTGCTAGTGCAGATGCAATTCTGCCACATTCATCTGAAAAAATCCAGGACTTTCTTAGAAATTTCAAATGAGAAATTTTCTGCCATCCACTGTATTCTCCTGTTCTTGCCCCAAATGACTTCCATCTTTACACCGAACTCAATAAACACTTCGGAGACAAGCAAATAGAGAATGAAATGAAAATTGCTTTAAACAGATGGCTGCACAAACAGGATACATTCTGATACAGACAAAGCGGTGAAAAATTTGTGCTACAATACCAAAAATGCTTGGGAAAAGATGGTGATTATATTTAGAAATAGCTTAGAAATTGTAGAATATTATTGACCTTATTTCAAAATATAAAAAGTGAATTTAAATATTTCTCTTTGGTAGGAAAACCTACTGTTGGAAGGTCCTTTTAAGAGGAAAAAATATATTTAAAATAAATGAGTTCTGGGAGTTTCTAAGCAAAAGGGAACCTGGGTCTTCTGGAGAGCCGAATACCCAGGACTTCTTGGGGATGAATCAAAGATGCAGCTAGGGGTCTTCTGGTTTCTGATAATCCTGACACTATTCAGGTTGTAAGAAATATGTTTTTCTTTTCTTTCGTTATTTAGTTAAAGTTATATGCAAATAAATGTTAATGTAATTATATTGATTTAAAATTGTATAAGATTTTATTAAACATTCATTTATTCACTTTAAATGCTAATTGGAGCTAGTACACTGAAGCAAGTCATATAATTAATATCATTGTATGATTGAGTCAAACTACACACTCTTATTGGCTCCACTTGTTTAAATGTAGAACATGTTTTGCAGACCATCATCCACATTCTCAGCTAACTGTAGACTGCTGGATAATTCTTTAAACTTTAGGGATATATATTCTACTCCAGTAAAGGTGTGATGAACTTTATGTTTTCATCCCTGGAAGTATCGGAAGTTCATTAAACTGTCTCTGTATTTATAAATGTAGATTTTTTCCCATGTGGCTAACTCTTAAGATTCTTGTACTGATTTTAATAATTTTACTTTTTTCATTGTTGTGGTTTTCTGTCCAGAAATAAGATGCTACTGCTGATTTCTTCATTTGCTTGTATTTTATGCTGCTGAAATGTTCTTTTAACTGTGTGCCTATGTTTCCTTTTTTATTCTAATGTAGACTTTTTCGCATTCTTATTTGGTAAATACCTACTTTTTTTCTCCTGTGGAGTACTGTCATTAATATTATCATTCAGGAGGTTTTTAACATTAAAACTGTTTATTGGTGACAATCTAATATTAAAATATTTTAGAATATTTTGAAATTTTTGTGTAGCCCATGGATATTTGAATTTCACATATGGAATCAAACAGATGTCATGCTACTATTTCTGAACATTAAAATAATAAAACATCAAGGAAACCTGGAATTTGGAATGTGAGAAAGAACACACATGCAGATAAAGACATCAAAGCTGACAGATTTAACCAACACAAACATGCAGTAATCAACAATTTAACACATTAACAAGGAAGAATGCACCAAAGAATACAAGCAAGTAGAACTGTGATTATAAATGGATTTAGCAAAGAACTAGTTAGCAAAACAGTACACAAGTTCAAGAGACAAAAACTTATTAAAGAAACCACAACATTTTTAAAAAAATTTGCATAGTATCCATGGAATATGCAAGATTTTAATATTGGATTAGCACCAATAAACAGATTTAATGTTAAAAGCCTCCTGAATGACAATATTAATGGCAGTATTCCACCAGAGAAAAAAAAAAGCAGATCTTCATAGGCACATGGTTAAAAGAACACTTCAGGAATATAAAATAGCAAACAAATGAAGAAATCTACAGTAGCATCTCATTTCTGGACAGAAAACCATGACATAGTGGAAGAAGCAAAATTATTAAAATCAGTACAAGGACGTACAGAGTTAGCAGAGTTGGAAGAAAATCTACATTTATAAATACAAAGATAGCTTAATGAACTTCGACACTTCTGGGGATGAAAACATAAACTTTTCAGTTCATCACACCTCCACCAATGCAGAATATATATCCCCAAAGCATAACAAATTATCCAGGAGTCTATGATTAGGCTGAGGATGTGGATAATGATCTGCAAAACACGTTTACATTTAAACAAGCAAGTGGAGCCAATAAGAATGTGTAGTTTGACTCAATAATGCAAAGATCTTAATTATTCATCATACTTTCAATGTTGTTGTTGTTGATCTAATGTGCAGGATTTTGATCCATCAATTTTTCTCTGGCCAGCCAATATAATTTGTGTATTTTTCCGTCAGGTGCAGCTTTCCTCAGTCTGTGCTTTCCAATAGATGCTCTCCGTTTAGAATCTTTTCAGTATTGCAGATCTTACATGTGTAAAACCAAATCTGTGTAGATGTTCCTCCAAACAATCATATCCAGTTGCCAGTCTAAAATGAGCAACTGCTTCCTTCCTTGATAGATTTATTTTTTGTACTGTTTGTTTTATATTAGAATAATTTTTATTAGATATTTCCACTTGAATATTATGTTGATATTTTTGTTCTATGGTCGTTTTGATATTTTTTAATTTTACATTTAATCCACAGGGCTTTATTGGTTTTGAATATAGCACTGCCCCCTTTTTGGTCAGAAAGTCTGCATTCTCGTTATCTATCACTTCCACATGTGCTGGTATCCACAGTAGTATTATTTGTTGAAATTTTGTTTGCAGTAATCTGTAATAAGATCTCCTGTCCCTTACATTGTAAGATTCATATGAACTATCATATCGTTCTATAGCTTGTATAGCTGAAGCTGAATCTGTAAGAATCACTAATTTATTTTCTTTTATATCAATCCTATGGTATATCTGTTCCAATGCTCATTGTATTGCCACCATTTCACCCTCATAACTTGTGGATTGTCTAGGCAGTGTGAAATAATGCGAGAAATATTTACAATATTTACAATATTACAATATTGTAATATTGTAATAATACAATATTACAATATTTACAATATTTTGCTTGAAATATTTACAATATTTCTGCAGACCCATCTGTGTAAATTCTAAGCCACTCTGTTTCCAGGAATTGGTTGTGTATGTGTTCAAGTGCTATAGTTCTGCATACCTCTGTTGAGTCTTCTTGTTTATTTAATTGTTCTGTCAGCCTTTTTATCTGTTACTATGGTAATATAATCCATTGGATTAGTTCTTGAGGGATATGGGATGTTCTTCTCTGCCAGGTTTAAATAATTGTAATTCTTCTCTAAGTGAGCTTTATTTGTGATCTGTGTTTTTAGTTTGTGTTCTTTGGGTAGTTGATGAAACCATTGATGTTTACTTGGGTTTGTTTTTAACTGTATGTATAATTGTGTTGCTTGTGCTTCAATGCTGGTTTTCATTGGATTATTAACATATTATTCAATGTTATATGTACATTTCTTTCAAGTGCACTAGATAGATCTGTTACAGTTTGGGATGTGTTTGTTTTATAGTGATATCTCGAAAGGCCAAGAGCAGAATCCTATTCAGTGTGTAAATGGGGAGGATGATGAAGGTGAACCCACAGACTTTGTTTATGTGAGTCAGAATTGCTTCACATCAAACATCAGTGTGGAACGCACAATCACCTCCCTACAGTACTGCAGATGTGTTGATACATGTTCAACAAATGACTGCAATTGTGCCACCATCAGTATGCAGTGTTGGTATGATGAGCAGGGACGACTTTTGCCAGACTTCAACTATGTAGGTAAGTGTCTGCTATCAGATTTTCTTTAGTTCTATTTTCAAAATTCATACAAAATTTAAATTATGGAATGTTTAACACAGTAGGGCTCTTTGATAAGGAAAATAAATAAAAAATAAACAAAAGTTAATTTAGCTTTAATTCATTTTTTCTTAACGTAATTTTCATTCAGTTTGATACATTTTGTCCAACGGTATTCCAAAGCCATTATATCACCTTTTTAGGACAATTTTTAAGGTCTGCAAAATACATTCACAACACTTATCTCTTTAGTATTTTCAGAAAATATTTCTTTCCCCAAACTGTTTTTTGAGATTTGAAGTAGATAAAATTTTAAAGGAGCCAAATCTGTTGAGTAGGTTGGTTGCTGTAACAGTTTGAATTTCAGCTCATGAATTTTTGCCATTACAACTGCAGCTTTGTATGCTGGTGTATTATTCTGGTAAAACAGAACTTCTTCTTGGAAAGATATGGTCTTTTAGCTTAATCTCATTGTTCAAATTCTGCAATAGATTAGCAAACTTTTCACCAGTGATAGTTTTTCTATGTTCTAGATAGTTACTAAAAATAGCATCCTTTGAATCCCAGAACGCTAACTACGACTGTTCCTGCAGATGGTGTTGTCTTTGCTTTCTTTGGGTTGTGACTTTTGTGTCAACTGTTCTGACTGTTCATTTGTTTCAGCACTGGATCCATATTTCATTAACATTTAGAAAATTATGCTAACATTCCCATGGGTTACTTTGAAATGACTGGAATATTTAACTGAGACATTCATTCAGACAAATTACTGGTCCACTGTGAGCAAATGCAGAACCAACAAACACAAAGTTTCCTCATACCCAGATGTTCTTGCAAAATGTTCTGACATCTTCATTTGAGATCGCTGCCAAGTGTGATATCTCTCTGATCTTTAATCTTCAATTGCTCAAAAATATATTATGGATTTTTCCAATAATTTCTTTGGATATCACCTTTGTTGGTTGTCCATTGCTGTATTCACTTCGCAATTTTTTTTGACCATGTTTAAATTCAGCAATCAATGTATGAACTATTTTAAAAGATGGGGAAGACTCGCCCAAAATGCATCAAGAGTGGCTGCTTTTCCTTTCAAAAAGTAGAATTTTATTATAATAATAATAATAATAATAATAATAATAATAATAATGTCTACTTTTACTCCATATTTATAATTGAATTATACAAAAGAATGTAATAATTCATTAAATAAAAACTAATCAAGAAAAGCAACTGAAATTCTCTCTCAAAAGAAATAGAATGACTGCCGCTTATGCTCAATTTACCTAACTTATCAAACAGGCTTTGTATTAATATTGTCAGTTTAGACTTAGAATAATGGAAACATTTAATGTTGACTTTCTATATTGAATGCAACTTGTGCAGAATTGATCTTATTTATGTAAATTAGGTGTAGTTTTGTGGATAATAGGTGAAAGCAATGCATGGTAATGTACACATTTAGACAAAAAAAAAAAAATTAGTAATGGCCAGAAAACCAATGGCCAATTTGGAAAATGTAGGAATTATTCCCTAATGCTTGAGTTCACAATACACTTTTTAACACTGCTTTCAGTTCTTGCTCAAGTTATGATATAAAGAGGAAATGTGTTTATTCAAACCTTACGCTGTGATGATTGATGTACAAAAACATATGTCTAGTAATGAGACCTTCTATGTTCAAATTCTGGTTGTGCTTGAATTTTTTATTTGTTAACTTTTGCAAGGGTTTAAAATATGGTAATAGTGCATCTTTTAATGTATAACATGTATTTTGTGTTAATGCATTTATGTTCAAATGCAAAAACCCAAATTATTCATCTTCATTTTCAAAATAAATGTCATATTAATATTCTAAAGCGAAAAACTGAAAAAGGAAGTATAAATAACCTTTATTTAATTTTAAAATAATCAATAATTTCCTCTTTACTTTGAAAGCAAAGATTACTTTGCTTGTGTGTGTGTGTGCGTGCTTGCTTGCTTGCTTGCTTGCGTATGTTAAAATTAAAAAGTTTGCATTTTCAAGTTACATAATGTGTAAATAAAAAACATAACTTTTCTCAAATAAGTGTACTTACGAAGCTGTTGACAATGGAGTGGTATATATATAAACAATGTATACAGTTTTTTTCACACTAACTCCATTCACTTACATAAATTTGGAACATATGTTTCGGGAGCGATCCCTCCCATCTTCAGCCTGTTGACAAACTTAGTTTGCAACTAGTTAGCAACTTAGTTTGTCAACAGGCTGAAGATGGGAGGGATCGCTCCCGAAACATATGTTCCAAATTTATGTAAGTGAATGGAGTTAGTGTGAAAAAAACTGTATACATTGTTTATAAACATAACTTTTACTTGCAAAAATAACAAAATTATTCATGCATGATAGGATTTGAACTTCTGAAGTTTTTCATTGTTAAACACCTCCTTTTAACTACTCAATCATCAACATTCATTCCATCTGAGAATCGAATCCAATTGTATTACTTTCCTAATCTGTGGCATTGTCAAAAGTCTGAGATAGCATTTTCATTCTTGTAAGTTCTTTTTAGCTTTTCTTTCATCCCCTTTTCTAATGAAGTTTGAATGTTTTTATAATGGTGGCACAACAGGTAGTGGATGCTGATAAGGTGAAATGATAAATTTGGAAAGCAATTTTGGGGAGACATTCAGGCCTAAGTATAGGGTACATCTCTGGCAAGTGCCATTGATGTGAACTAAGGAAAATCTGGGGAGTGGGAATCACAAGTCAGGATGTGCCTGAAGCAGAGTTGCAATTTGGAATAAAAATTGGTTTAGATCAATTCTTTCAGCAAATGTTGAACATATTCCACATCTTCCTTGAATAGTTGTCATCATTGTCATTCAAGCCTCATAGACCCAAGATTGCGGGTTCAATCCCAGCCAGAGTTGATGGATATTTTGGGGCATGAAAAGCCTAAGTATGGCTTCCTTCGGAAGGGAAGTAAAGCTGTGGGGCCCATGTCATAGATTTATGGCGCGTAAAAGAACCACAAGCCTGAAAGAAGAGGTCTCTGAGCAAAATTTATTGGCCATTTCATGCCATGAATTGAATGGGGTGCAGATGACCTGAGATACTAAACAGCGTCCATAAATAAATCATATCAACAAATTGTTATCATTCTATTTAAGCCTTTAAATATAAAGATAGTTTTTGTGTAGGCAGCATTCTTTCTAGAAGTGACCATTTTTCTGGAAACAGCATCTACCAGGAATTAACCATTTCATTGTACATCCTGTTATATTTCAGTAACAAACAGATTGTGGTTGCTAGCAATATCTACTTAGTGCTATTCTGTAGCTATACATCCTTCCTGTATAATTTTCATTGACACAGTTGAACATGTTGAGCAATATTAAGTATTTTATTATTATAAAATTTAGTAATTAAATAAAAAAAATGAATATTCTTCGCTTCAGTATGTGACACTTTCCTCTGACTTACAAAGTTGCTGTCCTCAGTGACAGAAAAACAAACCAATAGGGCACAGAGAAGAGCTGACCTCAACACACACCTCACACAAATATATATAATATATAGAAGCATCAAAAAAAGAGAACCTAATAACGCGTGGTACACTCAAAAAGGAATACAACAAAACTGAAAAACAAACATGCAAATATTGTTAAAACAATATAATGTAAATCAGGTAAGCACTAGGATCATAAAATGTAATCAATTCTCAAAAAAAAAGATGGAAAACTAAGCCATGTCTATTATAATCCAAGAGGAATTGTCTGCATGCATTCTCCACAATAGTAGCATAAAAGTCATAGATAAACACTGCTAATTAAAAGTAGGTAAAATGAAACACGGTTGCATCAGTGGAGATCAAGATATCAGTACACAAAGTTACACAGGTGAAAATACAAGTGAATTGGTGTGACAAGCAGGCATATCTCTTGAGTCACAGAAACGTTTCACAGCTTATCAATAATGTTATGCGCATGAAGGAAGTCCCAAATTGGCATACGACAAGACTGGCAATTCCTGAACATGTAATGAACAAGAGTGCTTCCATGATGAATTGCAGAATTCAGTGTCTTGGCCTGCTGTGGGACACACAATAGTATGACAGTGATGCCACCCACGTAACTGGATGTAGTGGGTAAGTGAATGTGGAGGCATTAAATATCTCATGGTCCAACTGGAGAAATGTACATATGAACATCAAAACATCAGCCATTAAACCATAATTGTAGCAACATTAGTATAAACATGTTCTTCTAAGGGGAAAGGAGATGATGGTAGATCCAGTAGGAGGGAGTGATGAGAAAACAGAAGTAATTCAAGGTATAATGTAAGCATATTCGTGCATTGGAGACACAGGTGGAGGAAATTGTGATGGAGAGGTGTGCAGTGCAGTGCTAACCAAACAGGGTACATACAAGGTATGCCAGTCAGACTGGGTATGTACATGTGAATCATAACCAGGCATGAAAAGTTGAAGTTTTAGGTGCTTAAAATAGATTAAAAAACAATTTAATTAAGAACTATTTTTTAATTGTAGACAAGAAAATATTTATATTTTTTGCATTTAAAATGGGCCACAAAATGTTTAAATTAGGTATTATCTTTTTAATTATGCAGGAAAGTATTTCTTTATTTTTATGAATATGACTATAAGTATCACATGTAACCTTGTTTTGATAATTTGCAGCACAATATATTATCAAGATTTTATTCAACATTTTAACAATTAGGCTATGTCTTTTGTATGTTAAAATCATTTTAAAGGCTAAAAATGATTTTTCCACTCAGCTTCCAGATGTTATAGGAGCAAACTTATGTTTTGTTACATTTTTCAACTGCCATGGGTGGTCGAGGTCGTTAAGGTGTGAAATCATGAACAGCTCTGGGTTTCAAATCCCGCCAGGACTGTCCTCCCTGACTAAGGCTTTTTCCAGGTTTTCCTCGGTCTTCATAAATGGCAAATACTGGGGAGGTACCCTAAACTTAAACATGAAACACTTTCTTCCTTTTAAAAAAAATCCTTTTCTAATATATAATTCCATCTTGTGTATCATCACTGTTCATCGCTTGTGGTGCTTTCCCCACCAAAGCATAGTACCACGTGGACCATTACAGCATATAAGTCGGTCCTGATAGTGGCAACCATACTTGCCTCATAAACCCAAGATCGTCTGTTCAATCCTGGCCAGGGTCAATGGATTTTTTTGGGCGTAAAAATCCTAAGTATGATTTCTTTTGGAAGAGAAGTAAAGCCGTGAGTCCCATGTTGTAGGTTTGTAGCAGGATAAAGAACTTCAAGCCTGAAAGAAGAGGCCTCTGAGAAAAATTATCGACCGTTTCATGCCCTGAATTGAATGGGATGCTCATGACCTGAGTTATTAAAGAGTGTCCATAAATAAAACAAATAAAAAAAATATCTTTCACTTACACCTTACTTTATCCCCAACTTCTCCCTTAGGAACACTAATTTTCACTTGAGCTTCTTGCACAATGGAGCTTGATCCAACAAAGGGTTTCCTTTGCATTCCAGCTTCACTATTTTTGAGGGCAAGAATGAAAAATTTGCCATTATGTGAACAAGATCTTGCTTCAATGTTGAATTTTTCAACAGATCCTTTGCATACAAAACACAAACTGCACTATCAGTAGGAAGCTCTTTTACCATAGCAGCATGTTTTACCATGTCATCCCAATGTTTTGCATAATATAGAGCCTCTATCCAGGTGCCTCGGCTTGTTAAAGTTGGTAAACTAGGAAGAGGAATTTCTGGAAGTTTTTCCTTGAAGAATGCAATGCAGGATCGAGTCTTGCAGAAAGTTTTCTTCATATTGAAGATAGGGTAATGATTTGAGAAAATTAATTCCTTATGGTTTCTGAGATTTGGTGAAAGGCATGGGTAAAGCAAGTGATGTGTATAAGGTTAGGGCAGAATGTTTTCATATGAGAAAAGGTTGAGAAAATATAGGAAGCACCACCTGTGCAGAGAAGAAGAACCCTATTCTCTTTAACACCACCAGTAAATATCATCTGTAAACTTTTGTTTACTATGAAGACAATGAACTGGCCATTGACTGGCCCATTATAAGATGAGATAAGTCGTAACAAAGTAGATGTATTGGAAGATGCGTCTAGAAAGTGAATAGCAATTTAAAATTGATCACGCTATCTCTTCTGTTGCTACAAGATGTGGAGGGGAAGGCATGTGACCAAGTTTATCAACTATTATATTTACAATATATATCTGTTGACAGCATCAATTGTCTCGTCTTGGTTTTTAAGCATGTTAACATTTTTTTTTATTTTATTTTTATGTGTGTTAATGAGAATGAGAAAAAGGAAGAGGATAAAAAAGATGTATCATACAGGCAAAGTTTCAGGATGATGTCTCCTCTGCAATGGGATGCAGGGAAGCCGTTTTGTTTTTGGCTTGATGGCTTGGTAATGGTGAAGTTAGTAAGGTTAGGTCCTGGAATTCCAGTGCTAGGTATTGCTGTTGTGGTGGAGGTATGTTTGAGACATAAGATTTTTGGGAGGATCAATCAACAACCCATCTGTGAAGTCCCTATAAGCAGTACTGTATCCCGAACTATTTACATAAACATTCCTAAAATTCCAGATTCATCTTGTTTTCATAATTTAATTAAGCCTTCAAAAATATTTTTTATTGGTCTGCATTCTTTTCAGAAGTGACCATTTTCCCAAAGGCTGCATTCAAGCGCATCCCCATATATGTAAATAACAAACAGAATGTGGTTACTGGCTATTTTTACCAGCTAGGTGTACTTCGTATTATTGTACAATTTCCATAAATGCAGTTCAATATGTTGAGCAATTTTAAACATTTTATTCTTAAAGTTACTAATTATTCCTAAAATAATAATACCCTTGACTTCAGTGTGTGACAGTATAACCTTTTTTTCTCACACATATTTATTTTTTAATTTGTTGTATTTTATTTTTAGGGAATTTAATACTATATTTAGCTTGTTGTTAAAAATCTATGGTTTTTACGAACTTCCCTCCCCCACACACACATGCACGCACGCACACACAGTGTGGCATATTTTGCCGCTTTATCTATTGATAAACATCTGAAAGGATAAGTGCTCATTAGTTAATATTACCTGTCATGTCTTTAATTTATATTTATACATGCTAATTCTATTAGTATGTGCATTATTTTGCCAAAACCATTATTATCTATTATCTATTCCAGAACCTCCAATGCTCTTTGAATGCAATCAAGCTTGTAAATGCAACAGAATCACGTGCCACAATCGAGTGATGCAACATGGAACAATGCTTAGGTTTCAGTTATTCAGGACAAGAGATAAAGGATGGGGTGTTCGTACATTGCGTGCTATACCAAAGGGCACATATGTATGCGAGTAAGTATTTCATTCACATTTTGCATATAACTTATTATTTTTTGTGAAAACATGTGACAAAGTATTTGAATACAGGGTTTATAAGTGAGAGTATTTCTTGGACATGGTAACTTGCATTTTGGATGCATATAGACAGACAAATTATAAGTAATAATGGTACTAGGCATAGAATAACATGTAAATATTACAGTATATGCAATATCTTGTTCTTAATAACTTGTATTTAAAATACTGTAATGTCATCATCATTTAAAAACATGTGTTAGCAATTTATGTAAACCTCTGACATAGCATCTTCACTGACACAAACTCCAAATGACTATAATTGATATCATTGTATGATTTAGTTGAACTACACACTCTTAATGCTTCACTTGTCATAATGTATGAAACCAGTTTCGAGAACATTTAGTTCTCATCATCAGTCAGGCTAAAATCCAACTGTCAGATCATTCATTGAGCTGTGGGAATGTGTATTCCGCTCTAGTGGCAGTGTGATAAACTTTTAGTTTATGTTTTCATCTCCAGCATTGTTGAAGTTCATTAGACTGTTTTTGTATTTGTAGAAGTAGATTTTCTCCCAGGTTGTTAGTTCCGTAGGTCCTTGTACTGATTTTAATAATTTTGCTTTATTTCTTATGTCATGATTTTGTGTGCAAAAATGATATGCTACTGCTCATTTCTCTATTTGCTTGTACTTTATGTTCCTGAAATATTCCTTTAACCATGTGCCTATGTTTCTCTTTGTTTTTCCAGTGTAGGTTTTTTCACATTCTGCACAATTTATTTTGTAAATACCTGCTTCTTCCTCTTGTGGAATGCTGTCATTAATATGGTGTATCAGTAAGTTTTTAACATTGAATCTATTAATCAGTGCCAACCTGATATTAAAATCTTTTAAGAATATTCAAAAAATTTTGTAGTCCATGGATAACATGTGAACTTTTTAAAAATTAGCTTATCTTTTCTTGCTGAAAGTGTTATGGTTTCTTTGATATGTTTTTGTCTCTTGAATTTCTGCACCTTTTTGTGTACTAGTTCTTTTTTAAAAGCATTTTTAACTGTTGTTTTTTCTGTTTGTTTGTATTCATTAAAATATTCTTCTTTGCTAATTTGTAGGTTAACTATCTGGTGTGCTAAACTGTTGATAACTGCATGTTTGTGCACTGTGGGGTTAAAACTGTCAGCTTTTGATGTGATTATCTGCATGTATATTCCAAATTCCAGATTTCCTTGACATTTCATTATTTTAATATCTAAGAATGACACCACCACCAGAGCAGAATACACATTCCCACACTCAACGAATGATCCGACAGTTGAATTTTAGCCTGGCTGATAATGAGAACTAAATGTTCTCGAAACCGGTTCCATATATTATGACAAGTAAGTGAAACATTAAGAGTGTGTAGTTCAACTAAATCATACAGTGATATCAATTATATGATTAGCTTTACTGTGCAAATTCCGATTCGTATTTTAATTTCCAAATGACTATCTTGTTAATCACATTTATTGTTGGTTTTGTGGCCCATATATTGTTTTCACTTTCGTCTAGTGCATTGGCAATTGCTGTCTTCAAGAAGCTCTTTCATAATTCTAACTGTTGACATATTTTCTCATAACCTAAACTTAGGTATTAATTTTTTATACTAAACTCCATTCACTTACACAAAAGTAAGATGCATTTCAGGAGAATCTCTCCCATCTTCAGTTGCTCACTGAACCGCTGTTACTTGAAACTGGCTGGACAAATGGATGTTCCTGTGGTGGCCTCTGTTGGTGAAGTAGGAAGTTGCTGAGTTCATCCATAGGAGGAAACTGGAAATTCATTAGGTTTTCTCTATTTTTTAATATGAAAATTTTTTCCTAAGTGCATAACTCCTTTGCGTTGTGAAGATGTTTCAGCAGTTTAATTCCCGGTTTTATTTATGGTTTTTGGTCCAAAAGTGAGCTGCTACTGCTGATTTATCCACCTGTTTAAACCGAATATTCCTAAAATGTTCTTTCCTCCTAAGTTTAGTGTAAAAAAGTAATACCTAACTTTAGGTTATATTAACACTCCATTGTCAACAGCTTCATAAGTAAAATATTTATATTTTCTCATGCTTATTAAATCACTACACAACATTTCAATGGATGTATTGTAAGACATAGCAAGATTCTCCATGCCAAATTATGCAGAAATTTCAGTTAGAAAATAGCAGTGCTATGCAGTTACTATTGCTTGATTGTATTTACCTAGAAATCAAAAATTAATGTGAGCTATATGTGGATTATACTTCATTCTATACGTAGTTTTTACAGGAACTCAAATTTTCCCTTAAATGGGAGTTTACCTTAAATTGAGGTTTCAGCAAAATGCACGTATTTTCTATTAGCACTTTTGCATTTTAAGTTCAAAATGTTCATCTATAGCATTTATTTGCTATAACATTCTTCTTTTCAATTTGGCAATACAGCCTCAGGTGAGCCTTGGCCTGATGCGGTGACCTCTGCTTCCTCTATCTCCTTGCAACTTCATTGATAGAGGACAGTATTGCAGGGTGGCATGTGATTGGTTGCCTATGATCAAAGAATGCCACCTCTCCATCAGGCAGCTTCCCTGTTGTCCTCATGAGGCTGGGTGGACCCCATTCCATACCTCCCTAACTTAGAAAAATTCCTAAGCATGTATCGGGAATCGAACCTGGGCTTCCCAGTCAGCTAACCATTAGACCAAGGAGGTGGTCCTCTGTAACAATTGTTCACTTTAAGTGATGTGATAAACCTCTGAATGATGTCTACATTGACAAAAGCTTCAGAATTTTTTCTTGAACATCTTGAATGTCTGTAATGATTATATCATCAAAAGCTACAAATTCATCAAAAGTAATGCATTTATCTGGATACTTGCACCCAACCACACAAGTTTGCTTCATCCACTTCTTCACAGTCTTTATCAATATTTACCCCATTAAACCCTGCACTAAGAAAGCAATTTGCAATTGTTTCCCAGGTTACTTTTTTCCAGCTCCTGTGAGCATACAAATTGCTTGCAGGATATTCAATTTAAGAATTTCTTTCTTTCAATAAATGCAGGTACCTTAAGAACAAGAGCTTTGCAATATTTGCTTTCCAAGTTGTGAATTATCCCTAGATCCATGGGCTGGAGTTTGCTTGTGCAATGTGAAGGGAAAAAAATGCACTTTCACATTCCAGAAATATGCCAAGTCTGCTATGAAGAGAAGAACCTTCCTGTTTCTTGCACCCATTTGTGCATCAAAAGTTTCCAAGAACTTCTTGAATAAATCAGATGTATTCCAAGTATTTTTTGTTGCTGTAATATTTGCTAGGCAGTATAGAACTGTTCTTTAAACATCATGACTTCTGAAATTTACTATCATGATAGGATCCACTGTACCACTGTCATGTGCATTCATGCATAAGAGAACAGGAGTTCTCTGCTTACTCATTTGCTCCCCATGACAGGATTCCCCTTTAAAACTCAAAACTTTAGAGGGCATAAGTTAATAAAACAGGGCAGTTTCATCCTCATTATAGATGTCCTGCTGTTTGAAGCCTCGCAAGAGTAATGGAGGCACCTCTTCTGTCCAGTGTATAACATTATACCATTAACTGCACTCTTGTATCCACAAACTGCCCTACAAATGATTCCATATTGTTTCTTGAGCCTATCCAGCCAATCATTTGATGCTTTGATGTCTATTAGTTCAAGTTTACCAGATATTACGAGTGCTTTCATTTTTTATTAGTGCCCCCTCATTGGAATGTTTTCAGCATGAGCCTCATTAAACCTCATTAGGATTGATTCCATTCCTTTGCAGGATGATGTTTTAACATGTGTTCTCTTACGAACTTATACTCTTGAAGCTATTAACAGTGAAATAGTAAACTAATATTGATATAGAGTTTAGTCACCGAACCAATTCTGTATCAATATGTCCTCATTTTTGCTTAGGAACTGCACTGTGCTTCCTAGTCAAAATCTTTTTGTATTTTTCAAAATTTCTGATAATGAATAAAGAAGGCACATTTGCATTTTGCTCCACTTAACAAATTAAATTTACTTTCTCGGAGAGAGAATGTTTCCTTTTGCTGTCATAATAAGGAAGGAAGTCCACACTAACTTATCTAAACAATATGTGTGAGCAAACTGAACAAGCTGATAGTTTATGGTATAAGCTGTGGCAGAACAACACTAACTGACACTATATGGTAAAGAACAAACAAAGCCTGCATAGGCGTATGTGAAAGCAAAAGCAATGTTCATTTGAGTGGTGTAACATCGTCAGTCTTTGACTTTGCTTGGTCCATAACGTACATATTTGAGAACATTTGTAATTTGAGGACCTAGCTCAGCTAAAATCTGATTGCAATTTTCTTATGCTAAATGTGGGCTTTAAGGTAGTGCAAATTAGTGCTAAATTCAGTATAAAATTACATTAATGTTATAAAATATTTTTTGAGATTTGGAATTTCTTGCATTAAATGCAGGTTTGTGCTAAATCAAGGTCATGCAAAATCGAGGCTATACACTGTACCATATGCATTGCATTATCCATACTTACTGCTGGTTATAGTGAGTGCCAAGGTAAGAAATAACGAAAAGTTACATTAGGATAAGAAATGAGGATGAAAAACTAATGAAACTACACTTTCTCCTGCAGTAATATCTCAGGTTAGGAGTGTTTGAATATTATTTTATTTTTTTTAATAATCTGTTAAATTAAAATGCAAAATGTGAAGCTTGACAGAAGCAAATAGAGAGATATAATGGTTGCATTTGAGCAAAAATACATAAAACTTGATTACAATTTTTATAGATATCTTATCATTGAGTAAAGATCACAAATATACATAAAAAAAACACACTAGAAAACACTCACTTCAAATTCATTTAAGAACTTTCATAAAATAAGAAATTTTTTAAAAAATTCTGTTGGAACTCACACAGTGAAGCTTGTTAAATGTAAATTCTATCTAATCTGTCATGTAACACACTCTTATGCTTCACTTACTTTTAAATATGGTGAGACTGATTTCGAAGAGACATCCTCTCCATCTTCAACCAACTTGACGACTGAGTTGGTTGAAGATGGAGAGGATGTCTTTTCGAAATTGGTCCCACCGCATTTAAAAGTAAGTGAAGCATAAGAGTGTGTTACAGACAGATTAGATAGAATTTACTTCAAAGTTTTCTATATGAACTTTGTCCATTAATGTAATTGCATTTAACAAGACAACTACATTTCCTTTTCATATTATTTTGATTTCTTCAACATCTAAAATGTGTAAAGATCAAAGTATAGAAAGGATATTGTATGAAATGTTTATATTTGTAAATTGAGCTGAAAGTTTTTTTTTCTTAATTTTAATTTTTTAATTTTTTTATTTGTTTATTTTTTTTGTTTAATTCAGTACTGTTACATTGTATGTGAAATGAAATCAAGGGATGAGTAAAGCACATGGTGATGTCTGTGTAATAGGAAAGCTGTGTTGGAAAAATAAGAGAGTGGAAATTGTTAAGCTTTTTGAGGTGTGTTTTATTAAGTAATGTAGAATGCTTTTGAGAGTGCAACATCTGTTTGAAACTCAAATAAGTGTACTTACGAAGCTGTTGACAATGGAGTGGTATATATATAAACAATGTATACAGTTTTTTTCACACTAACTCCATTCACTTACATAAATTTGGAACATATGTTTCGGGAGCGATCCCTCCCATCTTCAGCCTGTTGACAAACTGTCGTTAAATGTGGCGGTTGGGTCTCTTGATGTTCTTGTGGCGGCATCTGTTGGTATTATTAGGAATTTGCTGAGTTCATCCAATGGAGGGATATCGAAATTCATCAAATTATCCTTATTTTTTGTAATGAAAATGTTTTCCCAAGTGGAAAGTTCTATTGCATTATGAAGTTGTTTAAGTAGTTTTATCTCTGATTTAATTTCATGATTTTTATTCCAAAAGTGCGCTGCTATTGCTGATTTATCAATTTGTTTTAAGCGAATATTTCTGAAGTGTTCTTTTTTCCGGATTCCCAAATTCCTCTTCGTTTTTCCAATGTATTTTTTGTCGCACTCTGCACATTCTATTTCATAAATACCTGACTTTTGTTCTTTTGGCATGTAGTCCTTTACTCTGCAACCTAATAAGTTCTTTATATTAAAATTGTTACAAGTTCTAAAGAACTTATTAGGTTGCAGAGTAAAGGACTACATGCCAACAGAACAAAAGTCAGGTATTTATGAAATAGAATGTGCAGAGTGCGACAAAAAATACATTGGAAAAACGAAGAGGAATTTGGGAATCCGGAAAAAAGAACACTTCAGAAATATTCGCTTAAAACAAATTGATAAATCAGCAATAGCAGCGCACTTTTGGAATAAAAATCATGAAATTAAATCAGAGATAAAACTACTTAAACAACTTCATAATGCAATAGAACTTTCCACTTGGGAAAACATTTTCATTACAAAAAATAAGGATAATTTGATGAATTTCGATATCCCTCCATTGGATGAACTCAGCAAATTCCTAATAATACCAACAGATGCCGTCACAAGAACATCAAGAGACCCAACCGCCACATTTAATGACAGTTTGTCAACAGGCTGAAGATGGGAGGGATCGCTCCCGAAACATATGTTCCAAATTTATGTAAGTGAATGGAGTTAGTGTGAAAAAAACTGTATACATTGTTTATGTTTATCTGTTTGAAAGTTTTCTTTGTGGCAGATATTTATATACAACTGGTTTTGTATATTCTTATCTGAGATTTGTATATTCAGGTTGTAGCTGCATATAAAGGAATGTTTTAATGAACAGAACATCTCTTTTTCATTGACTTACCATATAAATTGTTGATATGTTGCTTTAATTAAGACACGTTTGCTGCTAAATGAAGGAAACTTGTTCCAGATATATTGGGGAAATAATATCAGACTGTGAAGCTGATCATAGAGAAGATGACTCCTACCTTTTTGATTTAGATAATAAGGTACGTATTAATCAATATACATTACTGCATACAAAGTACATGTGTTACATTATTTTATCACATTTATTAGTTTTAATTAATTTATTCAAATTTACTCAAATATAAGTCAACCCTGAATAAGATGACCCCCTAATTTGAAGAGACTTCGTAAGAATTTTATTCACTTACAAGTACTATCACATGCTAACACTTATCTTGCATCATCACTGTTTTCATTAGTGCTGCTGCTTTTTGCATTAGGACCCTCTTCCCACAATGTGTCATCCTCAGACCCAAATCAGCAGCACTATTTGAACCCATTCACAATAGATTCACTGGAGATCCTTCTTCAAGCTGTAAACATCCATTTGCCTGAATGGTTATTGATGGGTTCTTCAGTTTCCCACCTGGAGTTTGCAGCTGAATAATGGGATGCTGACCTTGTCGAATGTTGGGTGCCAAATTTACATGTCAATGTCTAAATTTCAGGGTTTTGTATTATAGCTGGATTTTTCAGATTGAAACTTCTGAGGTGAAAGGAGTGTGATTTTAAGTATAGCAAAATCAAATGGATAGAAATCTATGGAGTTTATTAATATTTTGTTATTACCACATAACAGTACACTTTTCTGATTATGATGTGCTCTGAGAATATTCTTAGATGCAGACTGAATATGAGACAGATGTGTTATAATTTACGTTTCTCTCCGGAAAACTTTATATTATGTTGTAACTCATAAACTATTTTCCTACATGGATATTAATTCAATCTCGTAACTCCTATAATTCACCACAGATAATAATTTTATAATTTCTTCCACGAAATATTAATAGCCACTTATCTTTACATAATGTTAAAATGTTTCTCTATATGGAGTACAAACCATGGTTTTTGCTAATGGAATTTAAAACACTTTTCTCTATGGAATCAAACGCATAACCAACAAATTTTGAGATAAAAACAGTCACTTATCACAATAGATTATAATAATACTACACCTTACAATACATTATATTTTCAATATAGTGTACTAAGCGAATGAAATTCGTTCATTTCTATTTAGTCTCAATAAAGTTGTCTGTCTTGTGTTTCATTCTTGGTACACATTATTAATGTTGTTACGCTTGTCATTGGTTGATTCACTTAGTACAATTTTTTATCTATAGTTTAATCTTTTCATATTCTTGGCTAGATATGTGTTCCTTTGAACCATTACATTTTTATATTATTCGGTATTGTTATAAAGGCCAACAAAGAAACATTAAGACATTACATTGTAATAGCCCTTATTTGATTCATGAAATTTATAGAAATGAGTTTACTAGATCTATCATATGACCCATGTAAGCTAAAATATTAATTATGGAAGTTTAAGTATGAGCTCAAAAGTAATAAAGACATTATTGGTATTTACTATTAAAATAAAATAACAGTACAATCTCGATTCATCATTTTTGGAGGGACCAAGTTAAAAAAATGATGAGTGCGGGAAAACAATAGATATGGGAAGTGCATAAATCATATTCAGAAATAAAACAGTATATTTTGCGTCAATTTTGTGTGTTACTAGGTACACATTTTACATGTTTGTTGTCGATTATGGTAGTTTAGTGTAGTCATAATTGCCTCGTAGACTCAAGATCATGGGTTCAATCCAGGTCATAGCTGATGGATTTTTTGGAGGGTAAAAACCCTAAGATGGTTTCCTTCGGAAGGGAAGTAAAGTTGTGGTACATGTGTTGTAGACTTATGGCATGTAAAAGAACTTCACGCCTGAAAGAAGAGGTCTCTGAGCAAAGTTTATCGGCCATTTCATTCTTGAATGGAATGCTGATAACCTGAGATGTTAAAGAGTGTCCGTAAATAAAACAAATCAGCATGTTTGTCACTTTCTGTGAAAAAGGTTGTTAATTGACATTTGGTTGTATGCTGCTTTTCTTTACCTGTGAAAAAACAAATTTTATACATTCAATACATTATATTGTTTACTATCATCCATACTGACATTGTCATGTGCTGGCAGTTTCACATGCTCAGAGCTTCGGCTTCAGCTGTTGCATGATTTTCCTCATTTCCCACCCCCCATGTCACAAACACTTGCTACTCTTACCTTGTTGTACACTTCGTGAACGCTACATGTAACAACGTCCTTGTGGTACTCGTCCACTGCCAGTAGGTGTCAGAACTGATGGTACTGGCAACTCTGGCCCATTCTTGGCATCTGCCAGCATGCAGGTTATCCAAAAGTATCATAGTGTCATGGTTGATCTGAGAAACTGTGAAGCGAACTCTGTACATGCAATGATTGCTTCAATTGTTCTAGTGTGAAAACAATTGATTGAGGATAAAATTTCTTTGTGACTGAACTTTTTGAATGAATAATGTGTTAAAATGATATTTGGAGGAACAATGAATGCAGATTTTATTTATATAAGTTATAATATAAAACGTTCGGGACCACATAAACTGAACGATACATCCGGGAAAAATATGGTTCCAGGAACAATAGATTGAGGTTCTATTGTAATTACATGATACCATACAATTACAGTGCAATAAATATAGGAAAATATTTTATTTTAAATTCTATCATTTGCATCATGGCTCCATTGTTGAGCTTCAGATTGTACAAAATACTAAAAGAGGGCAGACATAACAAATAGGCTGAGACCAAGGCTAACTTACTTGGTAACAAAACTCCATGTAAACCCCCTTCACCTCTCCTGGACATTGAATTGAAAAATCATTACTACACTTGTGTAAAGTAGGATTAGCCTATTGTTCGTGATTGGCTTGCTATGCCACAGACGGTGCATTAGTTCAAATAAGGAAATATTTCCTAAACTTAGATATTAATTTTTTGCACTAAACTCCATTTACTTACATAAAATAAGACGCTTTTCCGAAGAATCTCTCTCATCTTCAGTTGCTAACTGAACCGCCATTACTCAAAACGATGACTAGACACCCGGATGTTCCTCTGGTGGCCTCTGTTGGTTGAAGTAGGAAATGGCTGAGTTCATCCATAGGAGGAAACTCGAAGTTCATAACGTTTTCTTTATATTTTAATATGAAAACTTTCTCCCAAGTGGATAACTCCATTGGGTTGTGAAGATGTTTCAGCAGTTTAATTTCCGGTTTTATTTCATGGTTTCTGGTCCAAAAGTGAGCTGCTACTGCTGATTTATTCACCTGCTTAAGTCGAATATTCCTAAAGTATTCTTTCTTCCAAATTTTTAAATTTCTCTTTGTTTTGCCTATGTAGTTCTGTTCAGAATCTGCGCATTTTATTACATAAATTCCTGATTTCTGTTCTATTGGTATGGAGTCTTTTACTGTGCAACCTAATAAATTCTGGATATTATATCTGTTTTGGGGGCTAACGTTATCCCATGTTCTTTGCAAATTTTTTTTGAACTTGTAAATTGGATAGTATGTGAAACTTTTGAATTTGTATCCTTCTTTTGTGTTTTTCAGTATGGAAACTTCCCTTATCTCTTTTTATCTTTTAGATTTATTGATAATTTTTTTCACTTGATAATTTTTAATGTTAGCCCCAAAAAACAAGATATAATATCAAGAATTATTAGGTTCCGCAGTAAAAGGCTCCATACCAACAAAACAGAAATCAGGAATTTACGAAATAAAATGTGCAGATTATGAACAGAGGCAAAAAAAGAGAAATTTAAAAATTCGGAAGAAAGAACATTTTAGGAATATTTGGTTTAAGCAGGTGGATAAATCAGCAGTAGCAGCTCACTTTTGGACCAAAAACCATGAAATAAAACCGGGAATTAAACTGCTGAAACATCTTCATGACCCATTGGAGTTATTCACTTGGGAAAAAATGTTCATAATAAAAAATATAGAAAACCTAATGAATTTCAAGTCTCTTCCTATGGATGAACTCAGCAACTTCCTACTTCAACCAACAGAGGCCACCACAGGAACATCCGGTTGTGTAGCCATCATTTCGAGTAGCGGCGATTCAGTGAGGTACTGAAGATGGGAGAGATTCTCCCGAAACACATCTTTCTTTTATGTAAGTAAATGGAGTTTAGTGTAAAAATGAATACCTAAGTTTAGGATATTTACCACTCCATTGTCAACAGCTTCATAAGTACAATATTTAAGGAAATATTTGATTACTTCAATTATTCCAGTTTGAAAACAATAGTTTGAGGATAGAATTTCTTTGTGACTGAACTTTTTGAATGAATAATGCATTAAAACAATACTTCAAGGAACAATGAATGCACATTTTATTTATGTAAGTTATAATGTAAAACATTTGGGACCACAGAAATTGAACAATCGGGAAAACTATGGTTCCGGGAACAATAGATCCAGGCTCCACTGTAATTATATACACATTTAAATCAGTGTACTAATTTTGGATAAGCTCAGCCTTAATGAATGCTTCATACATGGTCATTCACTGGACTGACAGTGAAACAAAATTCCATGAGAAGAATGGGCTACTTTGAGATGTGCAAAAAAATCATGAATGAATATGAGAGCATTGTGCAAACAGAGTGATCAGGAGTTGCATATAGAAAATGGAAGTTATGTACAGTAATCACCCGTAAATTTTGTGTCCATTTGCAGAAATTTGCCACAAAAGCATTTGAAATATTGTACCAGGCATAAGGTGAAGATGGTTTTCCACAGGCATCTGCATGTCAGTAACTCAAAGAGGGCTGTATTTTGACCACAAAGGGTTCTGGCATTTCAGTCATCTAGTGAATGAGACCATGATTTAACACAGCTGCCATTATCGTTTGGGAAAATTATCATTTATCATCATGCCAGATAGACTGGCAAATATATTAAAATTTTCTCATGGTAGTGTTTTCACCATAGAGATGATCACTTGAAAATGAGATGTATTGTGCAAGATGGGTGCCAAGATTGCTAATGCCTGAACAGAAATGGATGCTAGTAGAGGTGTGTCAGAAATTTCATAGTCTGGTAGCATAGAAAGGCTTCATTTCTATCATTACAGCTGATGAAACCTCTTCACTGCTATGATTCTGCAAGCATTTTATCCTTTAGCAGCCATTCTAAAGAAGACAGAGGTGGTTCTGCAGATGATTTCAAAAGATGGGTTTTGGCATATCACATTCTGCTATGCACATACAACTCAATAGGGATTATTTCAAACAAGACAATATCAACTTGGATATTTCATGAATAATCAGTTCATTCACACTCTCTTTTGACTTACATTATAACAGAGAAATAGTAAAGTATATGCATTTGACATCTGGTAACATTTACCAGTGATTTTTCATTGAATTTTTTCTGTCTTTTTATGGCGCTTATTTTTTTCCGTACATATTTGTTTTAAACATATTTTGTGCCATCATTAAAAAATGGGAGACTTTGTTCTACAGGTATTTCATAATTTCTTTACAGCTTTGACAAAACTTTCATTATACTATGCATTCTAATTACCCATCTGCTAGTCATGCACAAAAGTGCCAGCCAATGCACAAAAGTGCCAGTGCCAGTGAACAAATTCCACCAATACCACTCTGTTGGTGGATGGTTAACTGGAATGCATGGTATTATCTATTTGAGTGGTGTTAAAATTGACATATACAAAAATAAAAGTCTCTTTGACAGAGAGTGAACAAAACAATGCTAGAATAAATGAACAACAGATGAGTTACACTCTGTCTCGTTATAGTGTCATGAAGGGCATATTATAAGAAATGCAGGTTTCAATCAGATGTCCTTATTTCTGCACTGTAATAATTATAGACTTTTGTATGTTAAGAATCATAAAGTGATTGCTTTTAAATATATTTTAAATAACATACATTGAGGGAAGTGATGAAATAGCATGTACATTGTATTGTTTATTATTGTGTTAACAACTGCTTTTTTTTTGTTTAGGATGGAGAAACATATTGCATTGATGCTCGACATTATGGTAACATAGCTCGCTTCATCAATCACATGTGCGTGCCAAATCTAGTACCTGTAAGGACTTTCATTGAACATCAAGACCTGCGCTTTCCCCGCATTGCTTTCTTTTCAAACAGGGACATTGAAGCTGAAGAAGAATTAGGGTGGGTGAAAATGCATGTGTAGCTAAAAAATGTGCAATGTGACATGAATACTTTTAAAATATGGAGGAAGTAAAGATGTTGCAAATTACTATTACATAGATGAGTTAGAATTTGTTTGCTGAAAAAAGTAAATAGTGAGATTGTTAAAGGTTGAAGAAAAATTCATAATCATTGTTTCAGAAAGTTGCAAGATTACATGACTCTGAATTATTTAGGTTTATTATTTACTTTTGTTTTGGTAAAACAGTTAATTATATTTCATTTTATTTTCTAAAAGGTACTATTTTAAAGGATACCTGTTTATATACTTAAAATAAACCTTGCCCATATTCATTTCTTATGCTTAATAGCCCAAAAGGCATTGTTAAACAGCATATGTGCTATCTATAATCAACTCTAGGAAATTTCCATCTTTTTTCCTTGCTGACTAATATCCACATATTTCCAATTATTACTTTGCCTAACTGCATATTGGGGTGCTTTGATTTGGTCCCAGCAGCCTCCTCAGTCATATTACACATATTTGTCCATATTTCATCAGCTCATTTATGAAATTAATAAGGACAGAGTATAGATCAGATCCTATCCTCTCCAGCTTGTGGAATGAAAATACTTAATATCCTAATTCTTCAGTACTGCACCTTCACCTTTAGTTAATGTTGGCTGTTCAAGAGTTTGTAATGCTAATTGAATCTGTCGTCTTAACACTCTTCATGCTTCACTAATCTTAAAAATATACGGAACCGGTTTCAAAGATATGTTATCTCCATCTTCGGCCATGGACGACTGGTGTGAAAGGTTGTTGTTGCGTAGTATCAGAAGCAATGTTCCGCTCTGGTGAAACTTTTATGAACTTAAAATTTATATTTTCTTCTTTCGGAATGTCAAAATTCATCAAATGATCCTTATGTTTGTAGATGTAAATCTTTTCCCAAATATCCAATTCTACTGGTCCCTGTACAGCTCTCAATAATTCAACCTTTTTCTTTATATCATGATTTTTGGTCCAAAAGAGATATGCCACTGCTGATTTTTCTATTTGTTTATATTTTAAATTCCTCATATGTTCTTTAAGACGTATCCCCACATTCCTCTTGGTTTTTCCTATGTAGATCTTATCACATTCAGCACATGAAATCTTGTAAATTCCTGATTTTTTCTCCTTTGGAGTATTATCTGTAGTATTGTCTTTCAAAACGTAGTTTAGACTAAATCTACTAGTGGGAGCCAATTTTATATTAACATCTTTAAATATTTTTTGAAATTTATGCATCACTGTTGGGGTTATATGTGAATTTTTTAAAAGACATTTTTTCTTTAACTGTTGATAATGTAGCGCAATTTTCAATTCTTTTCTTCTTCTGGATTAAATTAAGATTAAAAAATTCCAGAAGAAGAAAAGAATTGAAAATTGCGCTACATTATCACCAGTTAAAGAAAAAATGTCTTTTAAAAAATTCACATATAACCCAACAGTGATGTATAAATTTCAAAAAATATTTAAAGATGTTAATATAAAATTGGCTCCCAGTAATAGATTTAGTCTAAACAACGTTTTGAAAGACAATACTACAGATAATACTCCAAAGGAGAAAAAATCAGGACTTTACAAGATTTCATATGCTGAATGTGATAAGATCTACATAGGAAAAACCAAGAGGAATGTGGGGATGCGTCTTAAAGAACATATGAGGAATTTAAAATACAAACAAATAGAAAAATCAGCAGTGGCATATCACTTTTGGACCGAAAATCATGATATAAAGAAAAAGGTTGAATTATTGAGAACTGTACAGGGACCAGTAGAATTGGATATTTGGGAAAAGATTTACATCTACAAACATAAGGATCATTTGATGAATTTTGACATTCCGAAAGAAGAAAATATAAATTTTAAGTTCATAAAAGTTTCACCAGAGCGGAACATTGCTTCTGATACTACGCAACAACAACCTTTCACACCAGTCGTCCACGGCCGAAGATGGAGATAACATATCTTTGAAACCGGTTCTGTATATTTTTAAGATTAGTGAAGCATGAAGAGTGTTAAGACGACAGATTCAATTCACATGAGCTTCACAGTGTTAGTTCCATGTGAAAACTTTTTTAAAGATTTACAATTTTTAAAAAATTTTGGTTTGTAATGCTGTCCACTCTAGAAGTAGTGAACTGTTTATTAAACATTCTATGGTTAATGTAACAAATTATTATTGAGTTCACTAATTTTGTTCCACTTACTTCGATATGTTTCAATGGCTGTTGCCTTCATCTTCAGTATGGTTCTACTGTCTGCTTCCCAGCATGATATGAACATGTTGCTCTGTGGATATTATGAACTTAGATGAGGTTACTATTGTTTGGGAAATCAAAATTAATCAAATTTTCCTTGTTTTTGTTTATGAATATATTTTCCCATGTTGTTAATTATATGGGTTTTTCAAGAGCTTTTAAGAGTTATGGTTACTTTTGGAATTTGTTCTTCTTTTGCCAGAAATGGTCTTCTATAGCTGATTTTTCCATGTGTTTATATTTTGCATTTCTCATGTGTTTCTTAAACCGTATGGTAATATTTCATTTTGTTTAGCCTATGTATTTCATATTGCAGTCTTTGCAACTGATTTCATAAATGCCTGATTATTTTCCTGACAGAATTTTGTCTTTTGTGTTGGTTTTTAGGAGGTTTTTTAAAACTACATTTGTTTACTGGAGCCAAATGATGTTTGCCTCTTTAAAAATCTTCTGGAATTTTTGGTGTGCCCATGGGTGGAATGTGAATTTCTTGTATACGAGGCATATCGGGAAAGTAAGTACTGGTTTGGAAAAAAAGGCATAAATTATTTGTTTTCACAACGTTCCTTAACTATTTTTGAGATAGTTGCCACCATTGTTCAGGCATTTGTCACAGCAGGAAATCAACTTTTGTATGCCCTCTTCAAAGAAAGATGCCGCCAGTGAAGAGAGCCACTGCTGAACACTGTTTTTTGCACCGTTATCACTGTCAAAGCACCTTCCTCCGAGCTCACACTTCATATTCAGTAACAAGTGGTACTCAAAGGCACGAGATCAGGACTGTATGGCAGATGATTAAACTGCTTCCATCCAAATTGTTGAATATTGTTTTGTGTGACACCAGCAGAATGGATGCATTGTCATGAAGGAACACAATGCCTTGACTGAGCATTCCAGCCTTTTGTTTTGAATTGCACACTGGAGATTTTTCAATGTTTCACAGTATCGTACCGCATTGGTGGTTGCATCTCTGGGAAGGAACTCAACAAGCAGACAGACGAGGCGTCTGTCCCAGAACGCAGTGCATATGATTTTTCATGCTGCAAAGTTGTTTTGAATCTGGGGTGACATGACAAACCCAAGTGTCATCATCGATCACTATCTTGCTTAAGAATTCATCTCCCTCATTACTTTATCAGGTAAGAAATGTTGAAGCACTGTCAAGTCGCTTTGTTTTGTAGACATCCATAAGCATGTTCAGAATCCAACAGGAACACAGTCTGCGATAATTTAAGCATTTTGTGACATTCTCAGGCACAACAGTTTTTGAAATTTGTGGAAACACATTATAAAGCATTCTTATTGTGAACCATCTGTTTTCACAAATTGCCTCATTCACTTGTTTAACCATACCATCAGTGACAACACAAGGCTGCCCTCTCTCTGCTTCATCATGAACATTGGATCGCCCATCATTGAATTGCTTAGCCTACTTTGTCACCATTTCATCTGTCATAACGTTTTCACCGTAAATCTCTACAAGTTCACAATGAATTTCAGCTGGTTTAATATTCCTTGCATTCAAAAGCCGTATTATGGAACGCACTTCACAGCCGGTGGGATCAGATATTGTCTTAAACATTTCGAACGATCACAAACAACTGTAAACACAACGCGATTTGACTGTAATGGTGTCACTAGCATTGCAGTGGTGATAGAACGGAATGGTGCTTACTTTCTGGACATGCCTTGTATATGATCTCGTTTGTAGCCTTTTAGTATGGTGGTATCTTTTATTTTTAAATTTTTTGGTTTTTTATTTGTTTGTTTGTTTGTTTATTTATTTATTTATTTCCTCATTCAAAACTCATAGAATTAACAGTGTGGGAAAATATATTCATAAACAAAAACAAGAAAATTTTGATTAATTTTGATCTTTCAAATAAGAGTAACCTCATCACTAAGCTTGTAAAATCCATGCTGGGAAGCAGACAGTGGAACCATGCTGAAGATGAAGGCAACAGCCTTTGTAACATGTCCAAGTAGGTGGAACAAAATTAGGGAGCTTTGAGTGATTCCTTCAATAATAACGTGTTAATTATACCATATTTCACTGTGAAAATTCCTGCTATTCAAAACTATTCTATAGTTAGCTTAAATCACTGGTCCCAATGAATTCATTATAGTGAGCGTAAAAATTAAACTTTCCCAGAAAATATCTGAGAATATTTTAGGCCTACAGTGAAAGACAAAGGTAGCTTTGTTTTGTTTCATGGAAAAGGTAAATGCTGATAGAATTCTAGTACATTTCAACCTTGAGTTTGTGAAAGTGAATTGGATAAAATTGCATGCCTTATGTACTCCTCTTAATCAATATGCACATGCAAAAGGCTGTGAAATTGGTCAGTGCTTACCTGACCAATTTGGTTCTAAGTTTTAAACAGTAAGTTTTGGGATCTTGAGTTTTCTTTGGGAGTTTATGGAAAAGGTTTTATTAAAACTCTTTTCAGGAAGCGGCATATTACATACTACATATTACCATTTTTTTTAGATGTTTTATTTTCTTGCTAATTTTTATTCAAGTTAAGGAAATATACCTATGTTTTACTCATCCTTGGACATAGTGAAATATGTGAGTTCACAAGGTTCATTATAAGTGGAGTTGACTGTATTCGAATCACATGAATTGGTCACATATTGACAGCACCATTCTAAATCAGTTCTTTTATGTCTTCCTGCTTCGTTCCCTTCCATTCCACAGACTTTCTTTCATCTCCTATTAATAAAAGATAGAATTGGTTTTATATTTCAAGTTTTGGGAGTACTTTGAAATGGATACACATTATTTTTATAGGGAGATGAAGAGGAGGGAAATGAATATAAGAAAAATATATGTGCAGAAAATTGTGAAATATTATAAGGGTCATTTGAAAAGTTCTCAGAATAACCCATGGATTACAGCAGTAGCTCCAAACCAATTTCTTTGTAAAAATCCACCATTTTCCACAGAAACAACTGGCAATATGCTTCACATGTAACTTCTGTGAACAAGGACATCTGATGGAGAAGGCTAGTTTGGGAAGAAATAAGTCAACAAAATCCTAGAGATCTACAGGAACCACACGTGTGTCCGTGGCAAGCAAAAATGATGCAAAATCCAGTAGTGAGAAGGAAGGTGAAGAAATCCAGGATATGGCAACAATGATATCAGGAGATATGTCATCACTAAGGGAGGAGAAAGAAGAAGTACATGCTCTGGCAGAGAAGGGGAAGAAGGCATGGCAAATAGTAGTGTGATGACCAGTGATGAAGGAGAAGCAGCAGGTGCCTGTGCGCAAAGGGGAATGCAAGAGCAGGAAGGGAGAAAGAGATAGCAATAGCATACTGTTGTCTGAGAATGGCAGCATCCTTGAGTTGCAAAAAGATAAACAGAACTTAAGTGACGGCATCAGGGTAATAAGTGAAAAAACATTAGAAAGGTTTGGGTCTTTTGGGATCACAATAGCCAGAAATGAAAGTAAGGTCCCTAGGTCTTTGGAATTGTGAAGGTTTAAAAAATAAAATTGCCTCTAGAACTCTACATCATTTATTGGGGAAATTAGGTTTCTTAGCAGTGGTAGAAACTTGGCTAAGGGATGATGATATTGCATTGAAATATTGTAATTAATAGTAGGAAGGAAGGGAGAAATGATAGCAAAGAAAGATAGAGTATCAGAGATTTAGGATTCTTTGTAAAGAAAACTCTTAGCAAAAAGAGAGAGAAGTGTCTGGATGTAAGGAGGTACTGTGTGTAATGAAATTGGAAGATAACCAAGTGGATGATGATAACTCATAGGAATAGTTTACAATCCCCTATCCTTAAAAACAAAAAATATTTCATTACCAACTAAGCATTAAAATCATTTTAAACTTCACAATTCCATAACACAGAATTATACCATCAATTGAAGAAAGATATGAGTGGTTAAGAAAGACATATTTAAATACAGTTTATAATAATGAGTGAAATTAGTGATAGAAAGGGGAAGTGAATTCAATGATGGTTTTCAAAATGACGACATAATGACAAAAAAAAAGAATATCGGACATAGTAAAGATAAAATTGTAGACATAGCAAGTGAAAAATTTGTTGATTTTTGTGAATTAAAATAAATTGTGCAGAATGTGAAAAAATGTACATTGGAAAAACAAAAAAATATAGGCACATGGTTAAAGGAACATAAAGTACAAGCAAATAGAGAAATCAGCAGTAGCATATCATTTTTGGACAGAAAATCACGATATAGTGAATTCTGCAAAATTATTAAAATCAGTACAAGGACCTACCGAACTGGTAATTTGGCAGAAAATCCACATCTATAAATACAAAGACACACTAATGAACTTCGACATTGCCGGGGATGAAAACATAAACTACATATTTATCACACTTCCACCAGAGCAGAATACACATTCTGACAGCATAACAAATTATCCTACAGTTGAATTTTAGCCTGGCTGATGATGAGAACAAAATGTTCTTGAAACTGGTTCTATATGTTATAAGTAAGTGAAGCATTAAGAGTGTTTAGTTCAACTAAATCATACAATTATATGAGGAATATACTTTTATTTACAAAAGTAGCCAAAGTTTATTGTGAAAACTTGGAAGATGACCATCATAGCATGCATCAAAATCTGCCACCATACTGGAAATTGCTGAAAAAGTGCACAATATGGAAATGGAGCATTGCTAACTAAACGTATAAAAAATTTCTAATGGCATTTCAAGCGAAAGGGTATTTTTCATTTTGAAAGAGGAATTATGTAAGAAAAAATCTGACAGAAGGTTGCTGCTGCTGTTGACACACAATGAGAAGCAAATCAAAATTGCAAATCTCTGAGCAAAATTTGACAGTTTTGTTCATAGACTCGTGACCAGTAATTGCACTACTGTACACCATAAACAAAACAATGGAAGCATCATGGATTTTTCACCGTCCAAGAAGGCAAAGTATATGAAGTTGGCTGGAATTTTGGGATGCTAAAGATATCCTTGATTGACCATATTTCTAGTGGAACATTTATTATTAGAGCATACTATACTAATGTTTTGAATCAACCAAAGACAAAATAAAATATACCAGAAAAGACAAGAGTTGATCAAAGAAGAAAGTAGTCTTATATCAAGACACTGCTCACTTTTACACATGTGTTGTTGCAGTGGTGAAGTATCAATAAACTAGGCTATTAGGCTATGATTTTCTTCCACATGTGCCTTATTCCCTGTATTTGACTCCATTATATTTCCTTCCCCCCCAGCTGAAAAAATTTGTTTGTGGACAAAAATTTTCATTCTAAGTAAAACTTGAAGCATCAGTTGAATATTTTGCAGGTCTGAAGGAATCTGACTTTTATGATGGGATAAAGGCTTTAGAACATTATGGACAAGTGCATTAATGTCAAGGGATACTGTTGAGAAATAAGAATAATTTCAAAAGAATCAGCCTTTACTTTACACTTCATTCCAAGAACTTTTCAAATGCCTCTCATATAATATGAGCCAATCTGATAGCCATGTTTATTAAGGCATGTTGCTGGTAAGAGCGTTGTAGGTTCTAGTGCCACTATGTACATGAATGTATTTATGCTGTGCAGTATTGTCTGTTAGGTGGTGGATATGTGTAATGTCTCAGTCTATTGTGGTTTTTATGGTTGGTAACAACCCTGGCTAGGCCTTTGGCATAATCAGTGAGCTATGATATGATAAATAAGGAAAATTGCATAGCTGCTGCAAGAAAATAAACATAGGTTGCATGATAAATGCGTAAAGTAGGTAGGCCAAATTTCACATTATGTACAAAGCTGAACTCTTTTCAGTCTTAGTGAAAGGTCTCAGCTTCATGCTCTTCCTTTTTGTACATTAATAACATATGATGGTTGTTCATTTAGTGGGTTTTTAAACACAATTTTGAAACATTTATATGGTACCAGTGTGTGGCTTCTAGGGCATTAATAAGCCTTATGACTAGCTAAATTAATATTCAGTTTTTTAAAAATGATCAATGCAAGAATATTTTTGCAAAAGGACTAAGTTTTTAAATCTCAATAGAATAAAATAAAAATTCAAGAAGGCGGAGAAAAAATAGTTGTTGCAGTTGGCTAATGTTGGATTGTTGGTATAGACCTTTATTTCTCTGCTCTTCAATACTTTTCACAAAAAATGACTGGGCAGTAATGCTTGTCCAAATGGTCAATCCACAAAAATAGTGGGCTGATCCCTGAACTAAACCAGATTGACAGTGATAAAATTTGTGAGAAAAACAGAAATTATGTATTGTGTTTATAATATTCTCATTTTTAAGATAAATATAAGTGTGTGTACTTTTTCTTAAAACATTTTGTTTCAAGCTTGAACAATGCTGTCTGCTGTTTAGTTCTATGGAATGAAAATTATTGGACTCAATGCTGGTGTTTATTTCATAATACAGTATAATCTCTTGTATCCAGCAGCTTTACGACAAAGCAGTGCTGTATAACTGATTTTGCCAGATAACTGAAAAATACTGTTATAGGTTATTCAAAGACACACTGCCTAACATTTTTTTCCAAGCAGAAATTGAGCATTTTTCATGTGGATTTTTAAAAATAAAATTTTGAAATACTAAATTTATTTTCATTATTTAATACACAGTTGGTCCTGGTTGTGTAGTGGTAACCATACTTGCCTTCTAAACCCAAGGTCGCGGGTTCAAACCCGGTCAGGATCAATGGATTTTTTCGGGCGTAAAAATCCTAAGTATGGCTTCCTTCGGAAGTGAAGTAAAGCCATGGGTCCTGTGTCGTACATTTACGGCACAAAAAAGAACCTAAAGCCTGAAAGAAGAGGCCTCTGAGCAAAATTTGTCGCCCATTTCACGCCTGGAATTGAATGGGACGCTGATGACCTGAGATGTTAAAGAGCGTCTTTAAATAAAACGAATCAAAAAAAAATTATTTAATACTGTACATTCATCTGTTAGTTCATAATAAAAAAAAACATACTAAAATTACTGTACCTGATGGCTGTTAATTGGTGGCCATATGAATTTAGATTAGAATAGCCAAAATTGCAATCAATTGCAATTGCGTTTAAGTATAAGAACATTTCACTTGTGCTTCATGGAATCCATCGTGCAGCATGGTTTTATTCACTTAATTTATAATGCACAGGTGTGGTTGTGTGTGTGAAGCTACTTTATCACATTTACTACTGTGATATATACTTTTTTTTTCATAGCACTGTGACCAGAAGATCTGTTGTGCTGATAGATGTAATTTGACTGGATGATATCAGGGAACTTTGTGGTCTTAAGTTCCCAGGCATTCACCTAAAGGATTGAGGGGAAAACCCCTGAATAAACCTTAGTAAGGAAACTAGCCCAATCAGAAATAAAACCCAGGCCCGCTGTGTGGGAAGTGCAAATGCAACTGCTAGACTACAGCAGTGGTGTATGATGTGCACTTACTGTGAGGTGTGAAGCTATGGTATGTTGGTGTTACCATGCTTGCTACTGCAAAGCCATGTGCCGCATGTCTAAAATTCCAATTTTTTTTCTTTTCCCCCTTTTTTTTCCTGATTAAAAAGTGCCATTGTTTGATATTGATATTGTTGCTTATTTGGGTGCTAGGTACAAGGGATTTTATTTTTGCTTTTCATTATTTTCTTATTAAAAAGTGCCATTGATTTAGTATTGTTGCCTATTTTGGTGCCAGATACAAGGGATTTTACTGTATTTATGATTATGTATGTGCAAATGAAATAAAACATGAGTTGAAAAGGTGATTTTTAGTGCTAGTGCAATAGCCATATTTAATTTAATTTTGTAAGATAGAATGGTTAGTATACACAAAGGTTAGAGGGGCATGTATATAGTATATGTTAAGAATTAATAATGTATGAAGTGACAGGCCCTCTTAACATGGCATTTATTGCCATTTACATAAAATAATAAAAAAGGACTGTTTAATAAATATGTGCTTGTCAATACTGCATATCTGCTTTTTACATTATTTAAAAATACTTCCAACTCATATTTTGGCTCTAGTTGCATGTTTAAACAAAAGATACATTTTCTGAACAAGTCTGTTTTCACTATGCATAATAATAAAAAATTTTAAAAGGTCTCCTAATACTGTGCTTATTTTTCAAAGTATCATAAGTGCTGAAATTTTCATACTTAGCGTTAAAATCTAGTACTATCACAATGGTAGCATTGGCTTATTGTTTGTAACAAATCTACTGAGGAAATTTTCTGAAATTATTGCAGGTGCTCTAAGGAAAATGCTGTACAACAATTTATTTTTAGTTAATTAATCAGGGATTCACTAATTTCTCAGCAATTCAGCTGTTAAGTTTGAAATGAATGAATTAATTATTCCTGTACCTAGTCATACTATAAGTTCTGTTACAACTTTAAGGAATAGTTATTTGATTAAATGAAAACATACTATGTTTGATATAGCATTTAATAAAGTAGGTCATTCTAAATGCTGAATAAGGTCACTTAAATTGTTAACCTTTCGCATTCACACATCATTAAATACTTTGGTCAGTCATCTATAGTGTTTATGTTCAACTTTGCCACTGCTCAACTCGGATCTTTTAAGGCTTTCAAGATTACTGTGTCTTAAAAGAGTTGTCTTTATGTACAAAATGTCCCATGATATTTGGTCCAGAGGGTTTAGATCAGGACTGAATGATGGCCAACTATAGTGCTGAAGAACTGAAACACATTGTCCATGAGCCACTACTGAACTTTATAAGCAGGAGCACTGTCCTGTTGAAAGATCCAATAGTGACCATTGAAGAGGGTTGATTAAGAGGGCTTCACAACTTTCCCCAGAACTTCCTCTACATTTACCTTTTTTTCAAAAATAAACCTTGGTTACTCCATTATAGGAGACTTGCAACCAAACCGTCATTGATGCTGGATTATGGCTTTGCAAAACCTTGGGAGCAACTTGGAGAGATTCTTCATGATTCCAAGCATACACTCTGTCATTCTGCCTATTAAATATCTGTTCCATTGTGATATTTTTTATTTGAAAAAAAGAATTTCCATATGTAGATTTTTAGTGTACCATTGAAGGAGGTTACTTGATATCTTCATTCTTATATTAGACAAGCATTGAGCAAATGTCCTCTATATCAATGGTAAGCCTGAAGTCCTAGGTCCTGATAACAACTTGGAGACACACATTTTTGACATTTGAAGCTGTTACATCAATATTTTTTGTTTCCTGATTGGATTTCTTATGGTATGTCCCACACCTTTATCACATCCATGGTTCCAACCAAGCGAGGGCACCAGATCTCACTTTGTCATCAACAGAAAAATGTAATAAATTTTTTAATAATCCAGTAGACAAATCTGAGTGAGATTGCTAGCAGTTTTAACAAATTAAATGTCTAACATCTTGGATCCCTTTTGCACTTATGTTATGCTATTACAGCCATTCTTTCATGGACCATTCCATCTTGAAACAAAGATGAATACTGACCCTCTATATGTAATACTGCCAAAGGTTTTTGTTCAAAATGAAAACCCTGGCAAATTGCAGTAAACGAGATAAGGAGGCAAAGTTTGTGACAAAATTTATAAGACAAGTTAAATTTGTTCTGTGACCTTGAAGTTACTTGCAGTTATTTAGATCATAGGCCAAAAAAATATTTTGGACAAGGCCTTAAATGATTGAATTCTGTTTGTTGCAAAATTTTCAACAGACTCAATGCCACAGAGAATTTCAGTGAGTAAAATGCCTTTTAGTGCCAAGTACTTGGGTGACCACATCTGATTTTCACTGGAAAATCATACATTTGCTCTATTGTCAACTCTTAAACCAAATTATAAACTTTTTGATAGTGGCAAAAAATTAATTTTTTGACATATCCATTGCACTATGGTAAAGTATTACATAATGTGCAAGATATGTTTGCTAAACACATTTTTATTGAACAGTCCAATTTTAAACTCAATAGAAGTTAGAAAGAGTGAAGTAGATTGATTATACATATAAAGTAGTCTGTATTAGGTTTGATTTGGTTTTATTTACGGACGCTCTTTAACATCTCAGATCATCAGCGTCGCATTCAAATCAGGGCATGAAACGGCTGACAAATTTTGCTCAGAGGCCTCTTCTTTCAGGCTTGAGGTTCTTTATCATACCGTAAATGAACAACGTGGGATTCACGGCTTTACTTCCCTTCCGAAGGAAGCCATACTTTGGATTTTATGCCTGAAAAAATCCATCGGTCCTGGCCGGGATCTGTATTAGGTGACACTATACTTCACTAACTGAATAATTCATCAGAACTTGTATCAGAAGCTTTCTCTGTGATCTTGCTGGGTACAACTAATGCTGGCAAGTGATGATGTGACCTCTGGTGGTTCTAAGGCAGGAGTGTACCAGATAAATTATTTGGATTATAATCAGATATATACCATATATAGGCAGAACAATAAGAACTTTGAAGATGAGCAAAATAGCACTTTAGAAATGTAAGATATAAACAGGTAGATAAATTAGCAGTTGCAGATTATTTTTGTACATACAGTCATGATATCTCAAAAGAATCTGAATTGTTGAAAGCTACTAACAATTTCAGGGAATTAACAATATGGGAAAAGATTTTCATTTTAAAGAATAAACATCCTGTTACGAATTTTGACATTCAGCCAATGGACTTCCTGTTTTGCTTTATATACTGGAACCACTAGAGGGCACATCGTCATTTACCAGTGTTAATTGGTCACCAGCTGAGGATGATAGCAAAAGCTCTCGTAATATGTTCTGACAAATTAATCAATTAATGAAGTAGTGTCAAGTAATACTGGCTTCTTTATGTGTATGAACAGTCTAATGTATTCCTTTGCACCCTTAACATTATGTTATAGAATTTTTTTTTTCCTTCATATTTTATGTTTTTCAGTAGTTATTCATATAATTTAAGATATTTGAAGGAGCAGCAATTTAAGTGATAAGATCTGGCATGTATGTTTTATGTAACAAATATTGAAAACATAATTAACTGTTGTTACACCTATATGACCTGTTTGGCAAGTAGCAGCAAATGCTCAAATATTTATAATTTTTAAATGCCAGACAAGAGACTTAAAAATATGCATTACCTGTAATTCATTTGTCATCATATGGTATAAATACTGAAGTTTTTTTTACACATGCCTCAGATCATCTGATATTACATATATCTCAAAATTTAACAATCCCATAATTTAAAATAAAAACATTTTGGAAACTGGCATGCTTTCTCGGAAGCCAAGTTCTAATGGGAGAATTAGTTTTCGTAATATTTGCAGTATCAGATGCCAGTATTATGTAAATGCAAAAATGCTTGGGTCTAAAGATGCTATATTTTGTCATGTATTCTTATCCCCATAGGCTTATATGTTAACTATAAACTCTCTTTGGAAAAGTTGTGTTCTATTTTCATATATTTGTAGCAAAACATCCAAAGCCTTCAGCTGAATTGCATATACAAATTAATATATTTCTTGTAAGTTTTTCTTCCATCTTGTATTTCAATCTCCCTCCACAAAATGATACTTTGCAGCGTAGAGAATATGTGGGCACTAGATCCCACCCCCAATTATAAAAAATTATTTTCTTAACTTGTGTTTTCACCCTAGTGTTTCAGTTTCTTTTCATCCATTGCCTTAGCTTTTCTGTGACATTTAAAAAAGTACTTTTTTTATACTACCGTAGAGGTTTAGATCACAATGTACTGTATGTACATGCTCTCAAATGCTGAACCAGCAGAGTTTGGTGAACTTTGTAAATGGTACCTTTACACACATGAAGTTTGTAGTAAGTTGAGTGCTTTTGGGGGGGGGGGCAGTACAGCAAAGTGCTAATGAAATAAACTCTTATTCCCTGCATCCTTATTAAAAGAGAGCTAAAATATCCTGCACAGAGATTACTTTCATACAATTCTCACAGTGACAACACTAGCCATAATCATGAATATATACTGGAAGTTTTCGTCATGATAATAATCATTTTGGTGAAATTTGCAATATAGTTCGTTAATTGCATTTTGGGAAAAATTTGGGCAGAGTACATGCCAAAATATATAATTCTGTAAAGCCCATATCTGCTCATCACTTTATGCTATATATGGCAAATGAGTCTTTACGGATACACAGAATAAACTTTATCATTGAAGTTAGTTCTTTATTTGTTCTTTCTGAATAATACCAACATTCATACTTGTAAAAACTTTTTCTTTAAAGGTTCCCATTTATCAATCCAAATCTCTATTCTTCAACTTTGTAATTAAGGATAATAAATAATTTTAACATGTGCTCAGGTAAACATTTTTAGGTGCAGAAGCAAAATTTAAATTATTTTTCATTTCTGTTTATTTTATTGTTCTTGTGTTGTTTTTCAAGAACTTAAAATAGAAATAATTGCATTTAAATGATTTCTCATTTCTGTTTGTTTTGTTGTCTTGTGTTATTTTTCAAGAACTTATATAAAAAAAAGTTCTTTATAAACATTTTTATGAAAACTGTTTAAAATTGTGAAATAAATATCACTTTAACATTGAACATTATTTGTTAACCTATGATTCAAATCTCTTCATGTTTTTAGAAAGCCATTTACTTGCAAGTTCATCTGTGCTGCATTTATAAGTTATAATGTTTGTGTTAAAAATTACTAGAAAATGTATACCATTTGTTGTATTCTAATGTGTGGCATTTAGGAAAAAATGTAGATTTTTTTTGGTTTACCATTCTTGCACAACTTTTAAAGAATTATATATAATCTCCTTAACTTTGGTAGTATATTCACTCAAATGATCATTAGCATCTGCCTTGACAAGAACAAATTTACAGTAGAACTTCAGTTAATCCTATGGTCTTGTTCGTTAATGTTTCCCATAATTGTGAAAACCCCTCTAAAATTTGATCTGTGCACCTAATATTATGGGTCTAACAAGGGATCTTGTTTGCATAATGGTAAAATGGAAAAGCATGTAGATCTACCACTTCTTTTAACATTTTGACCATTCACAGTAATTTTGGAGCTTGTAAGTCAGTTTTTCACTTGGTGGAATTTAGTGCCACAATGTTTTCACCATCAGTTGAAGGAAAACTAAAGTTTTGAATATACAAATGAAAATGAAAATTATAGAAAGGTTTGATAATGGTGAAATAGTAGTTAACTTGGCTAATGAATTTGGTGTTAGTGTCGCAACAGTACGGGACATCATTAAATCAGCAGAAACCCCTCATGCAGTTTTTGGAGCGAGAAGATGACACTTCATTCTTGGATATTGTGTTACTTTGTAGAATTAGAATGGACATCAGAAAAAAAAAAATTGCTGGTAGTAAATTTCAGAAAAAATTATGGATTTCATCAAAAGGACATAAAAATTAAGGTAAGAAAACCAATTGTTCACATTATCTGTCTTCTTCAATTAACTGCACCTCCCCTTCATTAGGTTGGATAATTGAGGTTCTACTGTAAGTGATTTTAAGATATTTTGCTAAAACAAGAAAATTTAAAATGCAGCAAATAAATTGCATGCAGTTACAAAACATATTTTGGCAGGTACTTGTATGTGTTATGAAAGTGTAGGCTGTAAAATTTGCTTCTTTATTTATTCAAAACTTTGAAAAATGTAAGACAAAACACCACAGAAAAGGCATCATGCATCAGAATTAATTTAGGAAGCAATAAACTATCAATCTATAATGAATGATATTAAAGACTATAATTGCAATTTATATTGAACTCTGCATTATAAAATATATTAATTAATAACAAACACAGAACTTCTTTGTTTATTAAGAAGTTAAAATAATCAACACTCATGAGCATTTCACTCCTTTAATTATTAAAATAACAGGACATGTTTCGTGAACATATCGTTCACATTGTCAATTGAGTACATCTAACGTTCATACGGGGTTTGAATAATGGGCGACTGTAAGGTGTTCTGGTGGATCCTGAAAGAATTTAAACAAAATATTATCTGCTTCCGGAATTTCAAAATTCATAGAATTTTTTCTTTGTCCTTAATAAAGATGTTCTCCCATATGTTAAGCTCCTTAGGAAATTGGACAGCCTTCAGTAATCTTATTTCTTCATAAATTTCGTGGTGTTCATTCCAGAAATGTGCCGCCACAGCTGATTTTTCTATCTGTTTATGCCTGATGCTTCTCATATGTTCCTTCATTCTAATGCCTATGTTCCTTTTAGTCTTACCAATGTATACCTTTTCACAATCCTTGCAGTTAATTTGATATATCCTTGATTCTTCCTTTTTTGATCTACTGTCTACCTTGTTTAAATTCAATAATTTACCAACACTATATTTATTTTGAGGAACCAATCTAATATTGTACTGTTTAAACATTTTTTGAAATTTGTTATTCAGAAGTGGATGGAAAGATAAGACCTATAAAAAGTTCACTTTCCATCCACTTCTGAATAGCAAATTTCAAAAATGTTTAAACAGTACAATATTAGATTGGTTCCTCAAAATAAATATAGTGTTGATAAATTATTGAATTTAAACAAGGTAGACAGTAGATCAAAAAAGGAAGAATCAAGGATATATCAAATTAACTGCAAGGTATACATTGGTAAGACTAAAAGGAACATAGGCATTAGAATGAAGGAACATATGAGAAGCATCAGGCATAAACAGATAGAAAAATCAGCTGTGGCGGCACATTTCTGGAATGAACACCACAAAATTTATGAAGAAATAAGATTACTGAAGGCTGTCCAATTTCCTAAGGAGCTTAACATATGGGAGAACATCTTTATTAAGGAAAAAGAAAAAATTCTTATGAATTTTGAAATTCCGGAAGCAGATAATATTTTGTTTAAATTCTTTCAGAATCCACCAGAGCGCCTTACAGTCGTCCATTATTCAAACCCCGCATGAACGTTAGTTGTACTCAGTTGACAATGTGAACAATATGTTCACTAAACATGTCCTGTTATTTTAATACTCAAAGGAGTGAAACGCTCATGAGTGTTGATTATTTTAACTTTTTAATAAACAAAGAAGTTATATTTTCGTTTTACTGTGTGGATTCCTTCAAAGGTATAAATTAAAACAAACACAGATTTAATTAATACTGGGGATTTTCAGAAGTTAATGGAATGGGATTAACAAGCCATAACATATGAACTACTTGGGGTAGAAATATGATTTTTGTTTGCACGTGTTCAGAAAAATGTAACATTTTATCATGACTACTCTTGAAATGTCTGTCATTAAGCACTTGTCTGAGTACACATGGTATTTCATTTTTAGTTTTCAATACTGTCTATATGAGAACACAGCACTTTTGCTATTCATTAACGCTGTATGAAGGATATCCTTCAAACATCAAGAGATTTGAATCATGTGTTCTTTATGTAATTGATGTCATTATTCTGGTAAAACCTACCAAAATTTACAAGGGCATGTGTACAAATACTTATTTGCTGCGGTTAGAAAAGAAAAATAATGTATAGTATCTAATAAGTCTTCTGGTTTCTCATTCTTAAAATTAAATTGCTCACAACTTAGTAAAAAAATATTTAATTTTATAGTTTTCATGTCTTCTCATGTTTTTAATATTTTCATTTAAAAAAAGAAGGCAAAGAAATGGACAAAGTCCAGATTATTAATAAATGTTATCCTTGGGTGAGTTGTTAGACTGTTCGTCTCCCATTGAGGTGGCCTGGGTTTGATCTTGGTGGGATTTGTAGTGTACAAATTGTTGCCTGGGCAGGTTTTTTTCTGCCTTTCATTCTGCCATAACTCCTATTATATACTCTGCAGAAAGCAACAGGAAGTTACCACAATATCTCCCCAGTACAGTTAAACACACAACATGATGCAGGACCTACCTTCAGGAGGAACACTGAATGAATGAATTTTGTGGAAATGTAACTGAAATGAAGTTGTAGAATACTCTGTATAGTTGCAATAATTTCTGAAACTTATCATTTATGTCTTAATAGTGTTTCAAAGCTGATTTCTCTTTTTGCAGTTTTGACTATGGGGAAAAATTCTGGATCATCAAGTGCAAATCTTTTACTTGTACCTGCGGAGCAGAATCTTGCAGATACTCGGAAACTACCATCCGACAAACATTGGACAATTATAACAAACGTCTTCAGCAAGATGAACAGCAGCAACAGCTGCTAATGTTGGTGTGAATCACTAAACAGATGCTGATAACATCTCCAAAATGTAAATTATTCATAGGGTAAGTGCATAAATGTTGCATATACAAACCATTTGATTTTTGTAATGTGCTTTGTTGAAGTGCCAAGCAGTGTCTGCAGAAAGACAAGGGTTTTCATGAAAAAGTTGTTACATACATTTCTCCTAAAATTTAATTACTGTAAATGATCAAGTGAAAATCTTTGACAAATATGCAGTATCATCAGGGTTAATTCACAGGAGGAAGGGGGATATTCCCCCTCTGAATTGAAACGTCCCACCCTCTGATTTTGAATGACCCATCTCAACTAGTGATGCTAATTTTGCACACACTTGCTATATAAACTGTATAATTTAAATTTTTGGAGCCTTACACAAAAAGTATGTATATATGTCCTATAGCTGTTTTAACATTAAAACGTGTTAAAAAAGTATAATATATAGGCTCATAATCTTGCTCTGTAATTTTGGAAACAACATTATGTATTTAAACATTTCAAACTGAATCTTCATTTTCTTTGTGTCATTGTTGTTTTAAGCTGTTATGGTCCGTCGCTATGTGCAGTCATTTTTAATGTATTATAGCCTGCGAGGAGGCAAGCACCAGTTATTAGTTTGAAAAGTCTAGGCCTGTGTAAACTACAGAATTTCAACATGTCTCAGAAAAGTAGTAAAATTTTGTCATCATTCAAGAAAGCGAATTTCTGGAAATGTGTGCAAATAATGACTGGATACTAACAGTGGCGCTAAAAGAGTTAAAATAGTTGCTGAATCTAAGAAACAATGTGATAATGATGGTGCTACCAAAGAGAAAGTAAATTTTTGAGAATTTAAAACCGGGAAGTTTCAATGTGGGAAAGGGATAACTGTAAGGATGAAATTAATGTGGGAAATTGTGTTGCTTTATGCCATTTTTAAAGCATAAGACCAAGCTGTGGCTGTCTGTAAATGACAAAAACTTACTGTTAATAATATGCACAGTGTGTCCGAAAGTTTATGAACTTGGAAAGTATGGAATGTGTGCATATTGATAATGCCTTTTTAATTGGTGTTTCAGGAAATAATTTCAAAAAATTAAATGATAAAATCGGCGATCAAGAGAAGTGCAAATGATGTAGGAAATGCATATAAATAGTATAGAAAAACAAGGTGTAGAAAAATCTATGAGTGAAAGTGAAAAGTTGTGGGGAAAGCAACATCAAGGAAAAGTAAACATAAATGCTTCATTGTTCAGATCTGCATATGTAATAACTAAACAGAAGTTCTTAATTTTCTAGTGAGTCAATTTGATAATCTTATGCTCCACTTATTGTTGAATTATGCAAAAGCCTGCAAAACTAGTTTTGCATAATTCAACAGTAAGTGGAGCATAAGATTATCAAATCAATTCACTAGATAATTAAGAACATATTAGTTGTATAAAATATAGTGAACTTTTGTAACAGTGGTGTCAAATATTAACATTTTAAAAAATTGAGTCGAAATTGTAACATACACATCAGTTCCTGGTCGACCAGGAACTGATGATAGGAGCGATGGCTCCCGAAACTAGTCTTCCATTTTATTGAATTTTAGTGGTGTGTATGTTACAATTTCGACTCAATTTTTTAAAATGACATATTAGTTGCTTCACTGTATTGGTTCTGGCACGAAATTAAATGTTATATTTAAACAGAAGTTATCATTCAAAGTATATCCTGCAGTAATTGAACTTCAAAAAATTGAATGGTGTATCAATTGATAATATGCTTCATTCAGACCATGCATGCTGAAATATTATTATGAGACAATAAAAATATGTGGACTTTTGTAACAGTAATGTTTAATACTAAGAATTTAAAATGATTGAGTCAAATTTGTAACACTTACATCACTAATATTTAAAAAAAAGAAAGCTATAAGTTTCTGGAGCTAATCGCTCCAGCCAAGTGACATCTTAGTACAGAAGTTCATCCAACCACCACCAGAGACAAACAAGCCACCATGAAGAACAAGGCCCTTCAGTCGATCTGGAACTGATGATGGGAGCGATTAACTCCAGAAACTTAGTTTTCATTTTTTAAATATTAGTGATGTAAGTGTTACAAATTCAACTCAATCATTTTAAATTCGTAATAAAAATATTACTAAGTTCATCATAGAATTGAGTACAAACTTTAGTAGCTTGATAAATTAAAGTGTGATTTCTAAAGAAACCTGCTTAATACTACATGTATGTATTTTGGTCCTTTGAGAGGGTTGCTTGCAATTATTTTTTCAATATTGTTGAATTAGAAAGTGAGACAGGGGAAGGTATTTTCAATTCAATGTTAGCTGCTCTTGTAGAGTATAACATTAAATATTATGGAATTAAAAACCATCTTGTAAGTATCGCAACAGACCTTGCACCTTACCAAGCAGGGCCGCTCTACTGAGTGAACATTTACATATGAACTTAATTGTTATGCATTGTATGAACCACAAAATCTATGCTTGGTGTTATGTGTTTTGTGACAGATGTGTATCATATAGTCTTTTTTAAATTCCTTATATTCTGTGTTTTCTCAAAGTCCAAAAACATCAGAGACTGCTATAGGATGTTTTGCAAGAACTTGAATATGAATAAATTCATATGACTTGGCTTCACTGTGTTAGTTCCATGTATATTTTTTAAAATAATTTATTTTTTAAAAGATATGTTTTAATTAAGAACTTGAATGTTAAAGGTAGGCTTCATTTTTGACCTATGTTGGGTTGCTTCATCATTTAATGCAGTTTGAGCTCTTCTTGAAAGTCGCAGTTCTGTTGTCCATCCTTTTTGGAAAGCTGAGTAACAATCAACTCACAAGGGATCTAAATTTGAAGGATTGGTAAAATGTCTCACAAAGTGGTTGCTTATAATGTATTTTATAAGGCCCTAGAAGATCTGAAAATGTTATCATTCTTTATGCAAAACAGAAATTCTTCAGTTCTTAGGCAAAAGAAGAAATTAAAGTGACTATAAAACTTTATTTTGAAACATTGAAAACAAACGACTTGCTCTGTATTAAGATGATAGTACAAGAATTGCGGGGAAAAACACCATTCAAAGGAGTCGCAATTCAGAACCTTCATGTGATGAATATAGCAAATTTAAACTATTTTAAAATGAATTTTTTAGTTTTTGGTAGGCAATATGAAAAACTGTTTTGTAGACTTGGTTTTTTTTAGGATGTAGCTGTACTAAATCTAGATACATGGCCCTTGAGATGAATGTGAACGTATAAAATATAGTGAACTTTTGTAACAGTGGTGTCAAATACTAACAATTTTAAAAAATGGAGTCGAAATTGTAACATACCAGGTCGACCAGGAACTGATGATAGGAGCAATGGCTCCCGAAACTAGTCTTCCATTTTATTGAATTTTAGTGGTGTGTATTTTACAATTTCGACTCCATTTTTTAAAAATGTTAATGAATGTGAACATGTGTTTTTGGTGACATATCAATTCCCTATTTATGTAAAAAGATAGATTTTAAATTAAGTGAAAGCGCATTTGAAGTACTAGTTAAAGATTTTTACATCTATAAAGAAAATCCTCACACATTCGCACTTCAGTGAAAGAACTTGTGAAGTCAGTCAAAATTATACCTATATGCACGACTGAATGTGAACGTAGATTTAATGCCATGAATCTAATCCTGACTAATGAGAGAAATCCGACACTCAAATGTACTTTTCATATCAATAAATGGACCTTGCTTAATTTAATGGTTATGTTCCAAAAATGAGTACTGTGAAATTTAGCAAGAAGCCATTTTGTTAAAACAAATACAGTTGCAATAGAACCATTCACATGGGGAAACATTTTCATTCTAAAAAATCAAGATAAATTAATGAATTTTGACATTCCACCTCTGATGAATTCAATAAATTCCTATTCCAACCAACAGACTTTGACAGAGATGCAACTCAGATCCAGCTACAACCACACCAAACAGTCCAAAACTACCAAGCTGTCGGTCAATAGCTGTAGATTTTGTTAATTTGTTTTATTTAGGGATGCTCTTTAACGCATCAGGTCATAAGCATCCCATTCTATTCAGGGAGTGAAAGAGCCGGTACATTTTGCTCAGAGGCCTATCTTTCAGGCTTCAGGTTCTTTTTCATGCCGTAAACCTATTACATGGGACGTGCAGCTTTACTTTCTTTCCAAAGGAAGCCATATTTAGGATTTTTATGCCCGAAAAAATCCCGGCCAGATTGAACCTGCCATCTTGGATTTATGAGACAAGTATGGTTACTACTAGACCACCAGGATTGACACAGCTGAAGATGAGAACATAGGTTCCTGAAACATGTATAATTAAAAGCCCTGTATGAAGTTTCAGAAACATTCAATTTGGAATATCATGTAATATATTTGTAAGATGGTTCACGGCTTAACTTAGCCCTGGTTTATTTAGCATTATGAAAACCATTATGCTATTCTGACGTAAGTAAAGGCTAAACTAGTAGAGATAATTTGGTTTATTGTGAAATGGCCCAGTGTTATTAAATGGAGCTTATGACCAGTAAATATCAATTTATATCAAATTCAACTCAGGTTTTGGAACTTTTCAACTGGTATGGGAAATAGGTTCCATGTTTATATCTTTTTTGAACAACTGTTTAGGATAATAAGAATTTGCTAGGTTTTAAAATCATCTCAGCCTTTTAATTGCATAATTATAGTGTATCAACACATGTTTTATATGCTTTTTATCTTCAATAGGCTCATCTATCCAAGGTCAGCTACAAAACTGTGACTGGAGGATGCAGGATTGAATTCCGCTTGGTTCAGGGTATGTGCTGATGTTTCAGATCAGAATTTTTCTGAGAGCATTTCATGCTTAGCACAAAAATCATCCATTTTATATAATTATGAAAATTATTGTCCTGAGATATGTCAAAGGACAGTAATGGTAAGTAAATGAATAAACAAATAAAAAATAAAATCTCCTTATTTAGTCATTAATTATTAAATTACTTGAACTGTAAATACTGCAATTTGAAACATTATCTTTTATTTATTTCTTGTAAGCTGCTTGCCCATAACATGGTAGTGTGCAGATACTTCAATTTTTGCCATTATCACTGTTGGGAATATAGACTTAAAGCACACTATTTGTTATGTGGGTTTTATTTACTTTAATGAGTTGTCAAGAGGCAATGAAAATTATGCCTAAGCCATTCTTAGCACTGCAGCAATTATGTATTTGCATTTGTCTGTCAGCTATTAACGAACTTGCATTTAGGGTTTTACTCCATCAATCTGTTCTATGCCTCACACTGGGCATCATGAGACATATGATTTAGCTAACAAACATTACATATGCATTAGTGTGGCAGTCAGGAAAGCTATTTCATATAATAAAAACAATTTCCAGGTTAGCTTAGGGTTAATTTATTTGTCTTATGTTTAAAAAAAATTAAATAAATTACTTTTAGTATGTGTACCACAAAGTCATAATTTTGAAATCATGTAAAGGTTGCCCCATCTGTTTCTGGCCAATAGTATTTCTCAGTGGCACTGCCCAGTACCTTGCCATTGAAGCAGTTGGAGTAATGCTCTAGTCTGTTCCTAAACGTGTTTGTATTTTAAATTTTACTATAATGCATAAAACTAACATACTTAAAAACATATATGAGGGATAATGGTATGTTGCTGAATTGTATCTATCATCAATAGAGAGCATTTTAATCAGGTTTTTGGCATTCCATACTTGCAATCTTTTTATAAGGCAGTATTGTATTTACTTGCATATTAAATCACCTTTTTTTTTCCATTTTTATAGCCAGAAAATTAAAATGAGATTCAATTGGTTAGAATATTTCCATTTCACATGACAACAGATGGTAGAAAAATGTTATTCATTATTGGTATTTTCATATTATGTCAAGCAGAGATGAGTAGGCATTCTTATACAAACTGCTAAATATTGAATCTAATATCATTTGTTATCCTAAGCTAAGGTTTGCAGCAGTTATACTATTGGTATCACAAATTAACTTTTTCACTGATAACCAAATAGTGGTGTATGCATATCCCTGTGTTGATAATTTTTTTGTTGGTTTTCACTTTGACATTTTTATGTTAATGTGCTGTTTACAAGCAAATTTTGACTGTAGAATTGCACATCTTATTGTTTGTGCTTTGTTAATCACTCCTCTGATCATAAATTTGAACTTTGCTTTTATAATTTCATTATTGCATTTTTCTACTCCCACTGATTGCAAGTCACTTTAACAGCAAACAAAAAATAATAGCCATATATGAGTGTCATTAATATTGAAACAGTGTCCTATGGAAAATTTTTCCATTATTCCCAGAAGCAATGTTATCAAAGTCATGAACTATCTGTACATAACCATCATCAATCCAATGAAACAAAGAAAGTAATTGACAGCGTACCTTTACATCCAGAACAAGATGTAGACCCACACTGTTAACATAATTTTTACTTACACTTATCTTATTTCCAATGTCAGTTTTTATTCAGCAGTTGAAAATTGTAAATCCTCATCTGACTCCAATGTTTATAAATATTAAGAAGCTTGTCTTCCATAAAGAAATTGCGAACCAAAAGCAGCTGTTTCAGATTGCTCTAAAATGAATGAATGATGGCTAACACCTGTTTTTATTACTGAGGCACACAGGCGGTACATGAGATGAAATGATATATTGGGAAAGGATTATTTTAAGGAAGGAAATGTTCCAAACCTAAGTTTTTAGGGTACCTCCCCAGCATTTGGCATTTATGAAGACTGAGAAAAACCTGGAAAAACTTCAGTCAGGCAGGGTGGTCCTGGCAGGATTCGAACCCCAGATCTCCAGCTTACTAGTCCACACCTTAACGACCTCGGCCACTCTTTGGGGTCAGATTACAATACTTTCATATGATGAGTGCCCAGTTTCCTAAATATTTCTGCAGATTTAATCCAAGATTGGACATTATCTTCTAATGAATTCAAGGTATAACCAAGAAATGGCATTATAAATCAGTGCATATTGAACATTTTATATCAAATGGTTATGAAGATACAGCATCTAAAAACATGCATTTTACTGTTTTTGAGTATACTCAATTTTAGCACCACAGAAGAGCAAATGTCTGGTCAAGTTAACTTCATAAATTAAGGAGGAATAAAGAGAATAAATTTTATTAATAATTTATAAAAACTTTTTATTGGAGAATATTAATTTTGCATAGTCTGGCTGAATCATCTCTATGGTATCGTTCAGTAAATAAGCTAGGGTAATAAAGTGCAAATGCATAAACATTAAAATGCAGTAGTCATATTTTATAAAAATTCAAAACTTACAAAATGAAAATATTTTATTGATTTATCAAATAGCTGCTTTCAATCAACTTGTCACTACTAACATCATTGAAACTGATGTTATTATCTGTTATTTTCATTGTTTCATATGCTGTCATCCTCACTGATCATACAGTGAGAGCAGTTTAGAAGTCTCACAACTTAGACAGCTGACCAAAAGACCCACCCTTCTCCAATTGCTGAGATTTTCACAACCTGTGTAGTGCTATTCTCCCTTCCAATCAATTGTGAGAAAGCTATGACAAGAGTTGAACAGTTGGTTGTGCAGTCAATAGTGAGATTTATTTAAATAGTGCAATATAGTTGTTCAATGGTGAGATATTCATTGTATCCTTGTTTATTCATATTCAAGGCATACATCAAATACAAAAGTTGTTTGGCAGAACATGATAGATATTTAGCCATAAATTTCCTGGAAACCCAGTTCCAAGATTTAAAGTTAGTACAGAAGTATAATGAAACAGGTTCTGTGACTACTAGAAAACAAATTGAAGACTGCCTATGACAGATTTGTACTGTATATTTGGCCCTAGAATTATTGGTCCTGATTTATTTTTATCTTTGGGACACATTGAAAAATAGAGTATATTTAACTAACCCTCACATACTGAAAAATTCAAAATGAAGTTAGATCCAGTGATGGGAAATTGATGCTTGTTGTGATAATTTCCTAAGAAGATGTAGATTGTGTGTCAGGGAAAATCGGCAACATTCCCAGCATCCACTCTAAGGAGGGTAAGTACAAAATTATGTTATTTAAATGTTTTATCGAAGATTTTTTTTTAATTGGTTTATTTACGGATGCTCTTTAACATCTCAGGTCATCAGCGTCCCATTCAATTCAGGGAGTGAAACAGCCAACAAATTTTGCTCAGAGGAGGCCTCTTTTTTCAGGCTTGAGATTCTTTATTGTGCCGTAAATGTACGACATCAGACCCATGGCTTTATTTGCCTTCTAAAGGAAGGCATATTTAGTATTTTTACACCCAAAAAAATCCATTGGCCCTGACCACTACACCAGCAGGACTGACATTTATCTCAGATTTAAAATGGTGAAGTGCTTGAATGCCACAAATCTGCACAAGAAAATACTTTCAGCAATGCAGGGCCTAACCGCTAACTGGCTGAACTATATTTGAGCCTTTAAACTGCTCTCACTGTATAAACATTAAAATGAAAATACTCTTAGTTCATATTTCATAAAAAACTCAAAACTTACAGTATAAAAACATTTCTTAATCTATTGATTTATCTAATAGCTGCTTTTGGTTAACTTATCTCTACTATGAACATTATTGAAGCTGCCATGTTCTCTGTTTTTTCCATTACCTCGCATAATGTCATCTTCACTGGGTATAATCAGACTTGCCACTTTGAAGTGCAGACATTGATTTTCAATGTTTTACAGTGTCATTTTAATGATAGGCTGTCATGTAAGAGTTTGTGGGAACTACTTTCTGGCTATAATAATTTTTTAACTTTTGTGAAACAATTTTTTCTCTCTCTGAAAACAGAGGAAGGTTTAATATACAAGTAAATATAATGTTTTATTGTATCTCATATAAGCTCAGAGCTCATTTGCACATCAGTCTTTCTGTTCAGGAAAAAAACCGTGAATAAAAATGTTCAAGTAGTATCTATAGATGGTCTTGAATTGGTAACTGTAGCTAATTGTACCATAGGTGTCAAGTCTGCCTCTCATCCAATGAATGAGATAAATATGAGGATAGGTGAGTTATTTTCCCTCTCTTTCCCCATTAACTAGGTAAAGGAGATAACTTGTCTATCCTGCTAGGAATATTTTCTCTGACTGAGGAATTTTTAGGTTTTCCTTAGCTCTCATTAATAACAAATGTCATGAAGGTATCCTAAATTAGGCCTGGATTTATTTTTTTCCTCCCCAAGAAAAATCTTTCTTACTTTTTATTTTTAAAAGCATTTCTATTTTGCATGGTTCTAGGATCCATCTTCCAGACCTCTAGCTACCATTGCCTCCATGACTCCTTATCTCCTCATAAGCCAGGCTATTCCCTTTTCTTCCTTCTGGGGAATGACCAATGTAGTAATTCCTTGGGCCCTCTTCTATCTGTCATCCATTGAATGTACCCAAATTATTGAAGTTGTTGATGCTCAAGATGGTTGGTGGCATTTTCTTGTAGATTTAATTTTTTCATTATGGCATCATTTCTGACCTTTTGAAGATGAGATAGACATAAGCTGTATCGTAGACCATCCATTTCTCCTGCTTTAATAGTATTTTCCTGCCTTAAGCTCAATACTTAGCCTTCTGAACCATGTCGGTGTATTCATTATCATATTTAATATCAAGTAGTTTTTTGTGTAATGTCCTGATTCCAGCATACTCCATTTAACTGCTGAATAGCAGCATGTGTGTGTAAGATGCATGATTTCCGGCATCTTTCACATTTAACAAATTGACGAAGTATGGATCCAAGATACTTAAAATGGTCTACCACCTTAATTGTACCGTCCTCAAAATTCAAGTTTCTTTCTCTATGCTGAACCAACTACTCTGTCTTTATAAAATTAATATTTAGTTCTTATATGTAACAATTTATTAATTTTTTCATCATGTATTTAATGTCATTGTGTTCTTGTGCCATGATGATTTTATCACCTGCAAAGAAGTATACATTAGCTTGAAATGCTAATTGGAACACTTATAATCATATAACTAAGATCATTATATTATTGAGTTGAATTACACACTCTTATTGGCTCCACTTGTTTAAATGTGGTACATGTTTCATGGACTCTTGTCTACATTCTCAGCTACCTGTCAACTGCAGGATAATTTGTTATGCTGTGGGTATGTGTATTCTTATTTGGTGGAGATGTGGTGAACTTATTTCATCCCCGGAAGTACCGAAGTTCATTAATCTGTCTGTATTTGTATATGTAGATTTTCTCCCATGTTGCTATCTCTGTAGGTCTTTGGAAGGAGGACTACAAAAAAATTTGAAGCATTACCTTACCATAAGGCTTAAGATATGTTTTTTTATGTTCTTTTTTCATGAAAACATAACATTCTTGAATTGGCATTACTCCTTGTTCATAATTTCACTTATGCCTCTTTGTGCGTAGCTCGTGATCTACTTTTTAAGAACTTTCTAAACTGCTTGTACATAATTTTATTTCAAGGATGTTTTCTTGCCTTTGTTTTTATGGAGTCAAATATATCTGTAAGTGAAATTATTAAAAAAAAAATTATATTATTTTTGTGTAAAACTGTAACTGATGTGAGAAGGTAAGGACAGATGAGTTCTGTGGTGAAGAAAAAAGTAACTTGTGATTTACAACCCAAAAAGAAATAGCAGACAATATATATAAATCTCATTTAGCTTAGTAAATTATTTGTAATCACCGCTCTGTGGTTAAAAATATTATGGCATTGTTTTAGCACTCTTTGAATTGTGCATCAGATGCATTTATTGGTTTTATTTTTTAAATTCCTGTAAGAAATTTTTTTTTGAATTTTAAATGTATATATCTTGCATTTTGATTATATTTGTCATCTGATTTATTATTTTAATTTATAAATTATTTTTATAATAAGTCTTTTGCTATTTTATCATTGTATTATATAATTTTTTATTTAAATGTTCAAATCTTTGCAAGATATTTTAATCATGATTGCAGTTAGTGATTTTAATGAGAGTGTGCAGATGCAAATTGGTACAGTTATTTTTTACATGCTTGTTTTAATGGTAAATCCTTTAGGGTTTGAGTTTAAGAGTGAATGTGTTTCTGTATGTATAGATAAAAGGCACTAGCAAAAGCAGATTTAGGGATTAGTAAATCTTTGGCACATCTTTTTGCATACAGGTTCATATTTTAGGAAATATGAAAGCTTATTTGCTAACATAATTTTTTTTTAAATAAACGAGAGTGAAATTAATTTCAATAAGTTTATTTTGTCAGCAGAATTAAATATGTATTATAAATAGATGTTAATGAGTCCTGTTAATAAAATGGTCTACTACTGCCAGATCAGTAGTCCGTAAAGAACATTGTATTTGAACACCTTGCTTTCAGAGGCAGATTAGTCCCAGCAGTCAGTAGGTGCATGCATATCAGAGTAACCTGCCAAAGACATGTTGTTATGTATCAGGCAGAGGCAGTAGACGCTGTAAGAATTAATGTAATGCCTTTTTATTGGATTTAATTGGAATGTGAGGGTCATAGGACATTTTGGTACTTCAGCCTTGCTTAATGGCTGACCATTTGCACCTACAAAAATTGTCCCGGGCATCTCCGGGAGGAAAAGATGAGGTGAGGGAGACAGCAGCCAATCAGAATCCATGGGCAATGGGACACAGATGTGTCTAACATTAGTTCCAGATAGAAAATTGCAAAGTTGGTGAAGCCCCTCAGAAGGGCCATTTCCATACCAGATACCTATGTGAATCACAAAGCACAAGCCACTGTCACACTGCACCAGCTCTCCTTGTCCTGGCACTTTTGATCCTACAACCAGAATGAAATGATCAATTGGAAAATTTATGGAAAGGAAAAACCCATCCCAGCTTTCACCTAAGCGACCAGAAGAAACCACAAAATAAAACCACTAAGCCAGCCCCAAAGAATTTGAACCCAGGACATTCTGAATGGAAGTCTCAAGCATTTTATGACCTCTGCCTTGCTTCTCTTTCCTTTACTCTGAGCGTGTGTTGTTTGACTTATGGTTCAAAGAGATTTTATTACAGTACAAAGATTTTTCACTTTTTGTAGCTTTATAAAAAGAAGATCAACTACTTGGTATTGTAGAGAATTAGAAGAAAGTTTCCCTGTGGTTGATCAATAATAAGAGGACAATTTCTAAAATAGTCTATAGATCAATTGTGGGCTGAAAATAAAAATGAAGATGTCACATTTTGCTCTGGAAAAGCTAGATGATATTATGTAATAAATTATTTATGAGGAAATCACTCAAATTTCACTAGTTTTGTTCCACTTACTTGGACATGTTTCAAAGGCTAGTGAAATTTGAGTGATTTCTTCATAAATAATTTGTTATATGAATCTATATTTCACAGTGAAAATCCCAAACTATTCAAATCTAGATGATATTGTTTCTCAATAAAACAATGACTGTGAAAATAGAAATTAGCTATACATCAAACTCAATCTGCTACATAAAACTTCATCCATATAAGTTGACAGAAATGCATGCATTAGATCCACAGATTAAATTAAAATTTTATAGCTAGTTTCTCTAGTCTTTATGAAGATTTTAGATCTACAATTTGTATTTTTCAGTAGCAAGAGGTTATTCCACCTGCAGTTCAAAGTTAATATTCAAAATAATCGATACTGGGGCAGTGGAAAATTCAAAATCCATATGAATGTACATTACATGATATCTTGGGGGCAGTGTTTGTAATGTGCCATAAGTGCAACACAAATATTGAAGCAATAAATGCTAAGATATTACCTTTAAGATTTTTTTCTCAATTAACTAAGAAAGAACAATTGAATGACAGTAAGATAGAGCTACAGCTCATATAGCTTATACTTTAAGAATTAGGTTACTTACATCTTTGATTTTATTTTTTTGATTTGTTTATTTAAGGACGCTCTTTAACATCACAGGTCATCAGCGTCCCATTCTATTCAGGGCGTGAAACGGCCGACAAATTTTGCTCAGAGGCCCCTTCTTTCAGGCTTGAGGTTCTTTTTCATGCCGCAAATGTACGACATGGGACCCACGGCTTTACTTCCCTTCCGAAGGAAGCCATACTTAGGATTTTTATGCCCGAAAACAATCCATTGATCCTGGCCGGTTTGAACCCGTGACCTTGGGTTTAGAAGGCAAGTATGGTTACCACTACACCACCAGAATCGACTTTACATCTTTGATGGGAGGGTAATTAATAAAGAAATATGATTGGCTTGGTTCCAGCGGTCATCTTATTTTTAATACCAGTTAATAATTTCAAAATTAAAAGACAAAATTTTCTTCCTCTTAATCAACACACTGAACACACTGCAGAGGGGCTGTTTAAAAGATTAAGTATACAAATTCATGAATTGCAAAACAACATTGCAGAAGAAATAGCCAATCTTTTCAGAGTAGAGTTGCAGTATGAGAGTCAAAAGCCTGTAATTCGACAATAAAGATCAGGTCTGTTGGAGCCAGTCTTCAGTATGTTCTTGAGCTTTGTTTGCATGATTTTTCACATTAAGTGAAGAAGCAGAACCCATTGAAAAGTTCACATCTTCACATCAAGCTCCAGCATGTATTGTTGGTATATTGAGGCTAAATTTTTTACCCAGGGTCTCTGTTTTGTCAGAGTCAACTTACCACCAGACCAAAAAAATTCATGTCCTCCGAACTTTCTGAATCAACTGGGAGGCTTCCAGAGATGACAATGTACATTCTGCTTGTGAAAAGATTTCTTGTCAGAGAACAGAATTATTCATTTTTCATCCATTATCGTACCTAAATTAATTTTGATCTTTTGTTTCCCTTTTATTTATTTTTCTCTTCCTGTTCAGAGCAGCAGTAAGCTTTTTTCTAGTGTCTAAGCTTAAACTCATTTGATGCTACTAGATATGCAGGATATGCAGGATAATGCATAATTCTCCATACATAGGTATGCTCTGTTTCGAGAATCTTTGCATTCTGTACAAAATGCATTATCATTTCACTTAAATGAGATTTACTCAGGATGTATGTTTCGTGGAACTATTGTCCTGAGTAAATCTCATTTAAGTGAAACCATAAAGGGTGTTTTAAACATCCGACTCAGAAGAGATTATTATTGAGTGTTTCCTGTGTTTGATTCCAAATTAAATATTAAAATCAAGTGGTGTGTGATCTGATAATCATGCAAGCCACTCAAGTCCACTCCAGGAATGCAGAAATTGGCAATCCAGCCACTCTTGCATGATGGCAGCATAATTGGGTGGTGCTCCATTTTGCTGAGAGTATGTGGGAGAGTCTCTATCCTTATTCAGCAACATGGGCATAATCTTGTCCATCAGCATGTGCAAATATTGGTCCCTACTCAAGTTAACCTTCAGTCAATGTGGGATCAATCAACAATTCCGCAAATCCCACATAACATTTTATCTTACCACTTCTTTGCATTTTTCTATCTGGGTTGGATTCATTGCAATACCGCACGTCCCATCTATTAATATCTTGTAGTACTGCCACGGGTGGCTGAGGTCGTTAGGGTGAGACTTGTGAGTTGGAGGTCTGAGGTTCAATTCCTACCAAGACCATCCTATCTGACTGAGATTTTTTTTTTTCCAGGTTTTCCTCAGTCGTCATAAGTTGCAAATGCCGGGGGGGGGGGGGGGGTATCTTAAACTAATACCTGTAACATTTCCTTCCTTAAAATATCCTTTCCCAATATATCCTTTCATCTCATACATCATCAGTGTTCAATGCCTGTAATGCCTTAGTAGTTAAATAGGGCATTAAACACAATTTAAAAAAAAATCTTGCAGTGACAGTAAACACACCTTCATGAGAGGACAAAACATTCTTTCCAGAGTCAGCAGTCTTTTTTTTTTGCATCTTGTACACATGCCATTTCTTTTATATAATACACTGGATGCTACTTCAACTTAAACCAATTTTCGGAGAAAGTTGTCTGGTACTTTTCGTTATACTGTATAAAAATGAAACTAGAGCTCTGTATATGAGGGTCCTCAGAACATATGAGGAATTTAAAATACAAACAAATAGAAAATTCAGGGGTAGCATATCACTTTTGGACTGAAAATCATGATATAAAGAAAAAAGTTGAATTATTGAGAGCTGTACAGGGACCAGTAGAAAATATTTGGGAAAAGATTTACATCTACAAACATAAGGATCATTTGATGAATTTTGACATTCCAAAAGAAGAAAATATAAATTTTAAGTTCATAAAAGTTTCATCAGAGCAGAACATTGCTTCTGATACTATGCAACAACAGCCTTTCATACCAGTCATCTACAGCCGAAGATGGAGATAACATATCTTTAAAACTGGTTCCGTATTTTTTTTTAAGGTTAGTGAAGCATGAAGAGTGTTAAGACGACAGATTCAATTCACATGAGCTTCACTGTGGTAGTTCCATATGAAAACTTTTTTAAAGAATTTACAATTTTTAAAAAATTTAATCTCACTTTTGAGTTGGTCATTGATACTTCTGTTTTTACAAAATTTTTAAATCAGCTTTGCCTCTATGGCAGTTCCAGATCTTTTTGCTATTGGATGCCACTGCATCATTGTGACAGCTACCTTAACCAGTCAGCAAAATAATCTCAATGCAGTGTTCTTTGAATGTCCATCTTCCAAACTCAAACTTGCATGTAAAATAAAAGGAAAAAAGACATTCATTAAAGCCCTAGGTATGGAGACTTGTGCATCCCCTTTTGATCAGATTAGTGTGCTCTTTCATTATGCATTTTTTTACATACACCATTATAAATAAATCATCTACCTGTGATACCTAAATGCAATGCTATACACTAATAAAATAAAAGTATGGTATTATCTAATAAGCTCAGTCTCAATAATACAACAATTCTAATTTCATTTTCATTGTGTGGAAGGCAGAATGAATTTTTAATTAGAGTAGTTATACAAAGAAAATGTACTCTTGTTTTCCCAATTTAGTCACACAGAAATAGTGGTTGAATAAAAACATAATTTTTCTCTTCCTTCCTTTTTGACACATTTGATCCAGCAATCTAAAAACTTGCATATTTACTTGAAGAAGGTTTTTTGTTGGTTGTGCAGCCATTTATGCATCACTTCCCTCTCTTCTTTGTCTGTAGAAAATTTACAACTTCATAAAGCATCTTTGAGTAATCCATAGAAATGATAGTCGGAAGGGGTGAGATATGGGATATAGGCAGGGTGTTCCAACACTTTAATACCCCCAATTGGTTAATGGTTTCAACAGTCTGGCTGGCATTGTCATGCAACAATGATAGTCTGAAGAGGTGAGATATGGGATATAGGCAGGGTGTTCCAACACTTTAATACCCCCAATTGGTTAATGGTTTCAACAGCCTGGCTGGCATTGTCATGCAACACAGCAGCATTTTCTATGACAACAGGCCTAAACATTTGGTGTGAATTTCTGGTTTCACATTGTTGGCCAGCAAATCATTGTATATTGCACTGTTAATCATGCACCTCTTTTCAGTGTAGTTTTCCAGTATAGCTCCTTTTGAGTCCATTAGAGATAGTAAATATACACCAGCACTTTCATATAATTCTTAACTATTATTTTTTTTATTTTATTTTAATAATTTGTTTCCAGGAACTAAAGGAAGAGCTTTGTATGATTATTTTCAAAATATAAGTGGAAGGTTTGATGAAAATTATTAGTAATAATGTTGCTCCTTTGAACTCAAACTAATATCATTTGACTTATATCTGTGGATCATTTGAAAGACAAAAATTTATGCAATGAATATTTATACATTGGAGAAATAAGGTATTATCTGCACCAGATGGAAAACATTCCAGGAGCTGAACCGTAACAACTTTATGTGGAATTTAATAAAACTTTTTGGCAAATTCTTATAGATTAAAAATCACATTAAATTGCATACCTAAACTAGCATTTGTTCAATAGGCTAAACAAATATTAGTTATTATAATCAACTTACCAGTCTACTAGGATTTTGGAATGACATGTAAGCAGAACACTTCAACTGCAAGCGAGATGTGAGTGCAAATTACACCCTGCTGCTACAGCATGTCAAGAATGCCAAGCAATACCCTTGTCTTATAAGCATTTGAAAGAATAATTGCATGTGGATACACAAGAGGAATGGTTTCGCTCTTGAGATTTTATTGTTATATTGTTGAATGTATTAGTGATGACTTCATTTTCGGAAACCAACAACGGTTGCAGTTATGTGCTTGAAGTTTTATTGAGGATAAAACTGTTCATTTTTAGAAATTACACAGATAAACTGAATAATTTTCAAAGTTATTCCCTACTTGTTTTACAGTGACCAAGCATAAATGATACTATTCCGTAGTTTTCTAGTTCTTTGAAACTTTTAAAATTATGTTAGCTACTTCTTCTATTTTGTAGAGAAAATAATGTTTGGATTAAAAAAGGAATATCTTAGTAAAATAATCTTCACTCTCTTGAAACTTTATGAATTGTTGGGAATTTGATGAATCAACAATAGATATAAGTTTAAGTCAATAGTTTCACATAATTGACTTGTAAGACACAATAAATCATCTTATCGATGTGATGTGTTTTTGGGAGAAACACTTTTGTTCTGTAATCATAATGAATAAGACAATTACGTGAATCAAGGAAATTGTGTTGAACTGTGAAATTATTGAGAACCACTGATAAAGAATTTGTTGCTTATCTTTGAAATGCTGCAATTATTACGAGAATCCAATAACTAGAGCCCAGAGTTTATGTAATATCAAATAATGCACATGCACATAATATGTAGCTAAAGATGGTTACTGTGTAATGAAGCAATTATATGTAAAAAATAAAAATAGCCTATTGTGTCCCATAAGGACAAAGGCCTCCAAAAAAATAGGGAAAGCTTGCTTTTTCCTAATGTGGTGAGCTATTCCACGCTAGTTGTTCGTATGCTGTTTAAGACATTGACTGATTTGTTCTTTGGTTACTCCATTTCTCACTGCACTAGTTGATTCTTGAAAGATTTCCATTTTTCTCTTTCTCTTGCTACTCTTGACTAATCTAGACCTGCATGTTCCCTGAAGAGATCTGTCCGTTTTCTTCTGAGTCTGCCTTGTATCCTTTTTTTTAGCCGGGGGTCCCACATGGAGATCTTGTAGGTCCATCTATTGTCCTGCATTCTTGCAATGAGACCGCCCCAACGCCATTTGCTTCTGGTAGCTATTTGTGCGATGTTTGTTGTCTGAGATAACTGATTTATTAATACTATAGGTATTTTGTCCTTCAAAGTTATTCCCAGGATCTTGCGTTGCATTTTTCCCTGGCATATATAATTTTTTTCTTTTGTTTTTCTGTTATTGACCATGTCTGGCACCCATATAGTAATACAGGGTACACACATGTTTCCAGTGTCTGGAATCTGACTTTTCTTAGTTAGTGTTTGGTCTAACATATATATTATATGTTACATTATGTAATTAATTTATCATTAATTTTAAGCTATAGGTAGTCATTTGTACATGCAATTTCAAAATAATAAGTAATCATATAATCAGTTCTACTGAAATATTACATTCTAATTAATTTTAAAACTTTGGAACGAATGCAAGAGTATTATAAGAAAAGTGCTTCTATTTGTGACTTTAAGTTTCATTAGAAGAGGGTGCACAGTTAATTTTAAATGCTTTTCCAAATGTTCAGGTGTGACATGCAGTTTTTTTGTGGCTTGTGTTTTTATACACAGAAAAAGATTACATGGCATTCTAAATATCACTGGTATATCTTTTTTCTGCAGAGGAACTGTGATAGTAATTCTGAGGGATGTTTTATGTATTGCTTCACCAATAAATAATGATACATAGAAAGAAACTTTGAGTATGTGGAATCCTTATTCATCAACAATCTATATTTTAGTGGACACCATACCATCCATTTCACCTGATATTGAACTGCATCTTCCATTATTCTAATGGCTTCTTAGAGATGCATATCTGAAGTATGTCGGAAAGCCAACTGAAATAGACAGGTTACATACAAAACTGACTTAAGGACTTAAAACTGGTGAATGCTGATAGGGATTCATTTAAAGTTATCCCACTTTGCTGTCATTTCTTTAGTTTCTCTACATTTCACAATTGCATGCCAGTAACTATCTTGTATTCCGCACATCGGACATTCCTCTATATTTAAACCTCTCTTATTCCTTTCAGATTCACTACCCCTGTCTGGGCCCATGCTCCCTTCTTGTCCACCTGTCACCTTCATCCACATATTTCTCTCTACCCCATATTTTCTTTAACCCCCTACAAACCATCAATGACTTTTTACTACTAAAACTACCTAATATCTCCTGTCTTTCCATATCATCAATTCTCTGTTTAATTTCTCTCCCCAAGCCTCTTTCTTTACTCTCTCTATTATGCCACACCATACCCAAGCCAATTTTTTCCATAATCTCACTGATTCTACTACCCCAAGTATTTCCTCCCCTCACTTTCTCTTGCATCACTAGACAGTGTTTCAAAATACAATTCTCTTCTAAATTCTTAATCCTAAACCAATATTTCAGAATTCTTGTTGTACTCTACCTAATTCAGCTTGTGCAACCCTGTTGATGAGCTTTTTGGTAGGCTCATAATTTGTTTGCAGAAATTCCTGTGAATCAAGTCTACATTTAGCCATCCCTCATCATTACCCCAATTTTCTACCCCAAACATCATTAGCCTCTACTACTACCATATATATTTTCTCCAACCACTTTATATGCATTTCCGGTACTACAGGCACTAATAGTTTTCAAAGTTAGCCTACCTTTTGCTAGAATCTTTCTTTCACAGCTTTGAAGTACTTACTTTAAAAATCACAGATTTAATCCTTGTAATTACTGGTTGTAGAAACAGATATCCTAGGTAGCTGCTTGTAGCATTGTACATGTTAGTGATATTAAAAATAAAAACTTTTTGTTGCTGGTATGAGCTTATATTCTTTCTGGAACTGATCTCTGTCTCTGCCATTCACAACAATGCTTGAGCCAGACAAGTCAAAAGCACTAAGTTTGAATGAAATACATTAGATGATTTTGCTGCTCTTAAGCACGAATGCAACTGCATCTGTGTACAACTATAAGAACCTTTCTTCTTTAACACCTTCTGGCAATAGAAGCTTAAATTGTCCAATTGTTGAAATACTTGTTTGCCACAAAGGTAAATCAAATGAAGTTTGGATGCAGCCTCAAAATCAGCATTGTCAGCAAATAGATTTGCAAAGAAATAACCTAAAGTATCTGTTATCTCATCAGCAACAGTCCACGTACACAATGCATCTATATTGACTCTAATTTTTTTAAGATTTTAACAGGGGTCCATATAAGTTTTCGTCAGTATTTATATGTTATTTTATGGTGTGAAATATGTAATATATAAAAATTAATAATAGTTCTGCAATGTTGAAACATGCAAAATTATTTAGTATGGTGTGAAAAATGCAAAATTAAGGCAAATATTTAAAAATATATAATTATATAGAAATCTGAACTCTACTAATAACACCAAAAAAAGACTTTAATACAGTGTGTGAAAGTTACGAATTCAGAAATTGAAAAGAAATAATGTGGGCTTTATTTATGGCAATTCTATATCTTCCAGATCTTAAAAGAGTACAAGTGTAAGGAAAAATTATAGTCCAAACATACAATGGGGTGCTACAATATTACAGGAACATTATTACAAACACAAATAAAAGGAAGGTATACTCTGAAAGATTATTTGTTCATCTGAATAAACAAAAATCCAGATAATGTGGATGATGAAATAAAATGTAGTTCAGTATGTAAACTAATGCAAATTACACACTGTAGAAAAGGTAAATAATTTATTTTACCTGGCAAAGTTAAGATTATAAGATCAGCTTTACCACTTCACCAGGGATAATCACGATTACAATATATATAAAATATATTTACAATAGAGTAAATGCATTAAAATTTGAACATAATACTTGTTAAATGCTGCATTCTCCAAATAAATAATCTTCAAGCAATATTCTAAATTTCCTTGTGATTGACAGTCCATGATATGAGACATAAGAGAGTTCCAGAGACGAGTTGTAAGGATGAAGAAAAGTGAAAGGTTTGGTGTAAGAGTATAGAGAGAATGTAATTGTTATTCAATAGGGTATTTAAATTATGATAAGAAGATAGTGTAGAGCTGAGGTGCATAGAATTCAACACAGAAGAATAGGGAGTCAACTTCCTTCTAGTATCCAGTCAATACCAGAAAAACGAATCAAAAGTTGGAGTGATATAATCTGATATGTGAAGATTGCATTCTTAGTGTATGCAGGCATTATGGACACATTGTAGTCTTTGCCCAAGATTTGTTGTGATGTCAGTTAACATAATGTGGTAGTAATTGAAATGTGACATAATCAATGCTGATAAAAGTATGTTTTTCTTCATATTGAATGTGAGAAAATTCTTAAGCCATTTCAAGGAATAGAATACTAAAAAAATAATTTTTAGCAAGTTTCTTTTGTTTGAATTTGCCAATTATGATTACTGTCAAAATAGACATTGAGAATTTTTAAATACGATTTTATTGACACTTCTGTTTCATGAAGTTTCACAAGAATGGATACTGAGATTAATTTTGTTTAACAATCGATTATACCCCATTATGATTGCCTGCAATTTTCCCAGATATATGATAAGGTAATTTTGTTTATCTCATATTGATAGAGTCTAGGTTTTCGTAAAGTTCAGCTATGTAGTTGATAAGTCTGGTCATGAGTGTGTGTTTACAGTTATAGATCCTCTGCATATATACTGTATCTGCAATGTTTAATGTGATTCATGATGTCATTTATATAAATAGAAAATAGTAATGGTCCCAGTAGTAACCCTTGTGCCACTCCACACTATTTGACCTCCAAGGCGAAAAGCGACCTCCTATTGCGTAGTCATGAAGATATAGGAGTGAAACCTTTGGATTGAGTTCTCAAATAAATGTAGTGACTTAAGTTTTGAAAGTAGTTTATTTACATTAACTGAGGGAAGCATTTTAGAAAAGTGAATAAGAATTCAAACAACCAGTACACTCACACCCATAGCCTCATGGATATCCTCAGTTACATTAAGCAATATTAGTATAGGTCTACCATTTATTTTCACAAATTAGAAAACACTACAAATCATACATACATTTAACACTGCTAGTTCTATTGCTTCTCTTGTGTGACTTCTTAGTGAAGTGATTAGTAGCATAGGCTTATCGGCAAAACAATGGGTAAGTTTATTTTGCATTATGATCACACAGGTACTGCTTACATTTCTGTTTGGCATTCTATATAAGCCATCACTTCATCCAGTTTCATTCTTACCTTCATAGAGACATCACCTTTCTTAATTGTGAACTAGCCTCTTTTTTGCTTCCACTCTCACTTGTCATTATCTATAGATTCATATGCAGTGATAATTTCATCATACCATAGCCACCATCATGATCTTTTTGTAACCATGAGTATACATAAACATCAACACTTTAATAACCAAAAATGTTTCAACATAGTTGGTCTTTGTCATATACTCCTCAATTTAAACTTACTAAATCATCAAATTCTAAGTAAAAGCTTTCAAGAGGAAAAATTATTTGTACATGTAGACAAAAAGGAAAGGAGAAATCCAGGTAAACAGGAGAGGGCCAAATAAATGAGATGCTACTGTACTGAGAAATAATGTAAAATATTCATGATCTTAATAGTACTTTTCATGTAAGTGAATATATACTGTGAACCAGAAATACATAAAAGGTTCCCATCTGTAGCACCTACAAAGTGGCACTATAACAGCAGATTGGCCTGTACATTATGGATCATAAGAATGAGATGATAATATATTTCAAGCTCGTAATTGAAATATAGATCAACTGAAAGTTACAAGAGAAGGGAAGATTTCTTCTCTACCTTTCAGGACTTTGATTTTAATTTTGTGCCAAAATTTAATGCTTTTTTTTCCTTGAACTGGTTCGATCTTTGATATTTTATAGAGAGAGATGATGTAGGTTGCTGTTTGAAATGGATCAACAACTATGAAAGTTCCTTAGATAAAATAAGAGATTAGAATGCTCTTGTTCAGAGATGGCAGAAGAAGATGATTCTGCAGAACATATAGCAAAAGGCATAGAATCAAAAATGTTACTGGTGAGAAAAGGAACCACAAAGCAATTGACACCTTTCAAAGTAAGATAAATAAAAAATTTCCACTCATAAATCACTTACATTTCCTTTCAGGTTTGGATTCTTAAAGAACATTTTGTTGTTTTAAGATATTTTGAATTTCTTCCACTGAGGAGTAATTTATTCAAATTTGATACTCTCAGGACAATGCCTATGAATGGTACTTACATATAAGAAAACTTAGCAAGGTTAAGCTGCAATTGTACATACTAGTTCACATGATGACTTCAATTTCATCAACAACTATGTCTGGTAAAACAGTGTTTTCAACTTTAAAGAGGATTAAGACCTATTTGTATAAATCTTAGACTGAAAACAGACTTTTTACATTGACATTGCTATCATTTTTTAAAAAGAAACCTAGTTTTCATAATTAGTGTTCAATTTGTTTTGTTGAGAAACCTAGGTCTTAACAGAAATTTCCCATAACAATGCATTTTAATGTTCCGTGGTTTATTTACAACTATTATTTTCTATTTGTGATGAGAGTGTTAAGTTATTCATGAACTTAACAGAAATGTAGTGGAGAACAAACTGAATCCCAAAATGAAGAAATGTGATGTACTTAGCTCTCTCCTACATGACCTGAGTATCAGCTGAGTGTGAAAAACAACCACTTACAATTTTGCAGCCTAAATTCAAGTAAATAACAATCATCATCTGTCAATCTTACTTCAAATATATTATTTTTGCATTGATTACACCAGTTAATATTGCTATGGGGACTTTATTCAAGGTTGCTTACAGTTTCGAGAATGTCATGTCATGCTACTACTGCTGGTCAGCATACAGCCAGATAGCCAAGATGCCAAAAGCTCTGTATGGTTAATGTTTAAATTCTAAACCCAGTATAAAATTAAAGTATTAGACAGTAGCCCTCTTTATGTTTAGAAAACTCCTATTTCATTTCTAAAATGAAGGCAGTCAATTATGACATTCCTATGCTCAGAGTGGATGGTTTGCCCATTTTAATATGAACATTTTATTACTAATTTTCTTTAGTGAACCTGTAATACCTCAGCATTAATTACATTTTATTTGTATTTAAGAGTCCAATGCTAAAGCAACTTCTTAAATTCTCTAACCCTAAATCTGACTCTTGTAAGGAAAGGGTGTATGTGTTTGTGTATTGTAATGTGTGTAATGACATTTCTGCAAAATAATTTATTTTTATATACACTGTTCTGTGTATTATAATTTTCAGAGAGAGTACATTTTTGTGATTGCTGATGTTTGGTATTTTGTGACTTGCTCAAGTGTATTGTAGATTTTATGAATGTGCCAATGTAGAGGAAATGAATTTATATGGAAAATTGTTGAGCTGGAGAGCTTAAAGTTCATTTGTCAGGTTGTCTTTAAGAAGCTATAAATAACTTCATGAAAGCTCATGGTAAATACAGCAAAATATTATATAATTATTATTGTTACTGTGAGTACAAAAGGGGGGGGATGTGTATAATGACTAAAGTCTCTAGTGTTAAGATGGTGCAAGAATTTTATATGAATATATTGTATTGGTACTTAAACAGAACCGTTCTTGCCTATTAGGTTTACAAACCGACTACAATGCAAAATAGGGTCAGAGAGTGTGTTAATGCAAATAGGCATAGGGAAACATACATTTGTAAAGAACTATGACATTAAAATGTGGTAGTTGAAATGATTTCAAGATAACCATTGAAGAGAGAGGGCTTTTCAGACTGCTGTTGAATGAATGGTGAAAAAGAGTTTACAAATTATGTTTTCCATATTGCCTGGCTTTTATTTTGCTAGCTTCTGTTTTTTTTAGGAGTTGTTTATATTTTTATTGTTCTACATATGTTTAATTTTTTTTTTCTTTCTTTCAAAATATTGGAACAATTTCTTGTGAAAAAGGAAGTAAACTCAGAAATTCTCCAACTATTTTGATGGGCCACTTGTTTGACACAGTAGGTTTGTTGTTGTTTCAGAACCAGTTGTAAATGTGAATTGCGCAGGTTTGAACACAGTAAAATGTATTCTAATAGTAGCATAGCTAATCAACTTATTTTGCCATTCCTACATAGTGAACCTAGTGGAGAGAGGAATATGTTACAGAATTGAACCTTTCCACTTACTAGTTAATTTGAAATATTTATACACATAAATAATGCTTTGTATATGCCTGTATATCCAAAGAAAGGTAAGAAGTAAGAAATTCTTTTGAAACTACCATAATATTACAGTACAACCTTATTATCATGAATTCCAAGGACTATTTGTTGATTTAGTTTATTTACGGATGCTCATTAACATCTCAGGTCATCAGCATCCAATTCTATTCAGGCTGTGAAACGACTGATAAATTTTGCTCAGAGGCCTCTTTTTTCAGGCTTGAGGTTCTTTTTCATGCCATAAATCTACAAAATGGAACTCATGGCTTTATTCCTTCAGAAGGAAGCATTACTTAGGATCTTTACTCCCGAAAAAAATCCATCATTCCTGGCTGGGATTAAACCCGCGATCTTGAGTTTAGGAAACAAGCATGGTTATCACTGCACTACCAGGGCTGACTCCAAGGACTAAAAAATCATTAGGTCATTTTAAAAACTTTGAGATAAACAAAAACTGAAATTTGAACTGTGTGCCATTCCAGCAAAAAGTAAAGTTCTTACACTTGAAGTTTGTTTAATAAGCTTAATTCACATTATGATACTCATTGTCTGTATATTGGACCCATACTTTTTAGGAAAATGTTGACCCCACGCATAAGATAGGTTTTCTGTCAATCTCAGTAACTGAGATATCTGGGTCATCTGTGTGTAATGCAGAAAGGAGTATTTTGTAGCTCATGATTTTTTTTCTGAATAAAGTTGATATGAATTTTTGCAGACTCCAGACTTGAACTCTTGTATTTCGGTTTGTTAATAATTGCTATCCAAGTCCTTAGGATTATTATAAGATTTAAAATTTAAAAAAAAATTCAAATTAATTTATCTTCTTCTAATAAAATAAAGAAAAACACAATTTAAAAAAAAAATACTTGAACCTAATACTGTATCAACATGTCATCTGTTTCTCTTACACCCCTAATTCTTCTGGGTATTAAATCTATGACCTCACAGAAATAGTTTCATAATCCTGTGAAATTTCCATTATTGTTATTCATCACAAGTATTTGAATAGTTCAGTGACAGCATGCATGATGGCAGACTACAAGATCCCGAGTTTTGAACTAACTGAGCAAGAACATTTTTTTACTCTTTATGCAAGTTACACTTAACATACCATCATTTGATTTTACCGACTAGTTTAAAAATATTCAATTACTGTTTATAGAAAATCAATTTTCCTTGCATTTTTGTATATGCATTTCAGAATGGATCACCACAACACTTTGAAATTGATAAAAGTTCAATACCTAACGTAGCGCTTACTAACAGGGCAGCATAGCATCTGCAGTGTCTCGTGAGTGTGACTTAAAATATTTGAGCAGGCATTACTTTTTTCTGGAATGTACATATATACTTTATTACTGTAGTTAGAGAATGTAAATTAAGTAACTATAAATATACACAAAATAATTTACTTGAGAACACTTCTTTATGCTTTGCTGTCATTCAGGGAAGTGAAAAAGCTGATTAAGTAATGAATGCATTGCTTCTGCAAACCCTGGGGTGATTTTAATGTTACACCGAAACATGCCATTTCTAAAGCAGTTAAAATTTGTTGACAGATAAGCAGAATTAAGTGAATCTCACTTTCTTCCACCTCAAACACATTTGCTGGCACATCACAATCCACTGAAGCACATACAGCTTCATCAGCTACACTAACAGATTTCGCTGAACTTGTAACTCCAGGATATGTAATGTCTTTCAGAATATCCTGTTCATCAGGTGAAGCGATGTCTATATCACTATCAAACTTTTGGGCACTACAACTTTACGCTCTTTTAAAACAGCTCTGCATGTGCTGGGTAACATTGTTTACTGCATCAGGGACACTCCAGGCTGCTGTATTATTTTCAGCAGCAACTATCAAAGGCAGTAATGTCTTGATCCGAAGACTGAAGTGACCTTATTGCATTTAATGGAAAAAATTTAACTTTAAATTAGTTAGATACAGATTGTGTATGCTAAGGGCTGTACATCTGTCCAATCTCAGAAAATGTTAAGGCTCAAACTTGCGAACAGGAGATCTGAGGTTTGATTTCCACCAGGACTGTCCTCCCTGACAGGTTTTTCAACAGGTTTTACTCACTCCTCATAGCTAAAGAGGCATCCTAAACGTAGGGCTGGAATGCTTCCTTCTTTAAAAAAAAATCCTTTCCCAGTATCATTTCACATCTTGTATCATTAATGTCCACTGTCTGTAATGCCTCGATAGTTAAAATGAGCATTAAACACTATTAAAAAAATCTCAGAAGAATGTGTTTATTCTGAGGAACATTTAACTGGTAAAGCAAAAATGCTACTTAGAGAATGAATAGCTGTTGATGGGGAGAGTAAATGTAAGGTGAAATATTAATGTTTATGTTTTTAAAACTATACGGTTTCAGAATTGCCGATCACTAAGGACAGAGTTTTTCACTGCTCTCTGCATCACATACAAGGAGAACAGTAAGAAATTGTTTATTGTGAGCTCCATCATGACATTTGACATGTTTTTTTACTAGTGCAACTTGGGAAAAGTGTAAAAGATTTGTTTCATTCATATTGAATGCACCATTCTTACTTGGTAACACCCTGGTAATTTGTTATTTTGCATCGTTTTTCATCAACTTTGTTTGCTTCGCCATAAATAAGTGGTAACTGTATTGGAATGATGCAGCCAACTAGCAATACAGTTCAAATTTTGAACACCTGCATTTTTTGGCAGTCCCATTTGCTTTTGACCGAATTATAGCCTACATAAATGTACAATGTCACACGCGCGTGTGCGCACACACTTCAACCATTCTAAGAATAAATTTTGATGTCTTTGTACTTGGCACTACAATGTAGTTCAGATTTGTTTCCAGAACCTAATGCAGGATTAATGCTTTTTACGATCCTGAAATTGTAGATAAGGTAGGCTTGGCAATTTCAAAATGTTGTTTTCATACTTTGTGCTAATTTTATGTTTCTTCAATGCAGCAAAGAAGATTTCTTCAATCTTCTAAAATCTTTAGCTTAGTATGAAGCTCTGTTGCAGACCTTCCTCTTGGTCATGTCTAGGTGACATTGATTGCTGTGTCTTAACAAACAAAAATGTGCTTTGGTTTAGAATACGTTGCTTTACTAAAGTGCTGCATATTGTTGAAATGAATTTTTCAGTTAAAATATAAAGCCAATTGTTGACCTATACATATGCAATTGCTGAACCAACAGCATAAAAATAATTTCTGATATATAGATGAGTACTCAAATAAACTTTATTTCCATAACAGTTAACATAATGTAACTCAGATACTAGCATATCTGCTTGCCAACTGACAGGTCTGGATTTGATTTGAGACATGTTTTGATATGAACTTGGTTCAGTTGGTTACTGTGCTGATGATGAAAACAAATGCTCCCGAAAATGTCCATTTAAAAAAGCCAAATAAGTGAAGTACATCACCACATCAATCAGTATTATGTTGTTTTGATTTTTTTCCAAACCTGAAAAGGAACTTTACACACTAAAGAGAGACAGACACACGCGCGCGCACAGGGGTTTCATTCCTAAACATTCCAGTAGAAATAACTACCTCTTGAATACAAATTTAGTTTAAACAGAAAAAATTAAATTTAGATATTGATGGGAACGTTTAAAGCCAATGTTGATTACATTATAAGTCTCACCCCCTCACATCCAGTTACCCTCACTTTCAATTTCAAATGACACCCCTACCTCTTGATGCTTAAATTTTAGAGATGCAATTGTTATCATATGTTTTATTCTCTATAGTTGCCTGGAAACCTGGGCTATTGTTCTTGTTGCTTGAATTTAGACAGAATACCAAAATAAGCCAGTCAGTTATAGAATGAAAAATGTATTTATTGATATTAGGTAATACCTTTTTGGAACTCCTGACTAATCCACTTATTTTCTGCTATTTCTTGTACGGTAATGTACCATTTTGAAAAAAATTACTGTCAAAACAACACTTTTAACATTAAATGCTCAGTAATATTTATAGTATATATTTTTCTGTCCAAATTCAAAAAAGAATAATAGCGGTCTGTTGCCAGGCAATAATAAAAGCAAAAAAGGTGATAACAGCTGCATCCTGTTTAAAATTAAGCATCAGAAGATAGAGTTGTCATTTAAAATTTCAAAATGGGGGTGACTGGGAGTAAGGGGATGAAAATTAAAATTTAATTAACATTTCTTTTAATCTTTCCTCCTCAGTATCTAAATTGACATTTTTTTTTTTTTTTTTTTTTTTGTTTAAATGAAACTTTTGTTAAATAGGTACTTATTTACAGAAAGATAAGAAATGAAAGTGCTGTATGTTTGCATAAGAAGCAACATATACAATGAAAGCAAATGAAAAGTCCGACAACTTAGATGGGCTAAATAAAGCTGTCATGTCAACGCAGTTCGCTATAAGTAACTGAGAAATAACTTAGCAGGGGTGAAACAATATAAAATATTATGATTTCTGTCATTTAGGATGTTAAAGTTTATAAAAAGAAGAAAAATAAGATGTTTACATGTCTAAAAATTCAGAATGACCAAAAGAATTTCTGTAACAGGTTAAATGTTCTTACTTTTGAATTTTTGTTCTTTGCATTGATAGACATATGTTCCCTCCTCTTCCGCCCGTACTCAAATATGCATTTGATTAAAATCTCTCTTCTCTTCATGTGTAGTTATTTAGTAGGTAGATATGCTGAACATATATTGGTCTTTCATGATCTTGTTTCCTGTTTCATAGCAGCTAGCAGGTCAGCAGTTGGAGCAATAACTCCCTGCAAAGAGGATGTAAATCCATACAACTGATTCAATTTCTCACAATTACAGCTACATTTGAAATGAAAATAAGCACGTACCTTATGACAGAATCTGTTGGAAACGTTGGCCTGCTATATCCGACATTTCTGGCATCTTTTTAGAAAATTGTTTTTCATGTGCATCATTTTCTGAAACTGATTCAATTTTTCTCCTTATGTTTTCTATCAGTCTTCTAAAATATGGGGGTTTGTTCTGTATGCTTTATCTTTTAAAAAATCACATACTGTCAGATCAGGGGACCAGTTGGGCCATAATCCTCTATACTAATTACTTTATATTTTATTGGGAGTAAAAGAAATATGGAGCAGAGAGAATTATGTGGATGAAGGTGATAGGTGGATGAGGGAGGGAATCACATGGGCTTGGGCAGGGGTAGTGAAAATGAAAGGAAAAAGAGGAAGTTTAAATATAGAGGAATGTCCAATGTGTGGAATGCCAGATAGTTACTGGCATGTATTTGTGGAATGTAGAGAAACTAAAGAAAGACAGCAAAACTTAGGATTCAGAAGTGGGATAACTTACCAATATAGGATAAGGGGAAACAGTTGGTGAAATGAAAACAAGGCAGAAAATCTTGGAGTTTGGGAATTATTTAGGTAAGGTTAAAAGAAAATAATTAAGAAGTGAAGAACCAAATTGTGCCGAAACATAATTTAAGTTGGTTTTTGATTGAGTTCATTTTGTACATGTAAGTTGCCTGATAGTTGAGTAACCGCAAGGTTAAATCTATTCGGGTCACTTGGTTACACAGCAACTCGGGAAGAATTACTAGAGTGACTGGTTGTATTTTCTTGTATGATTGAGCGATTGTAAAAGAGCACTGTAGAAGCTTGTTGTATCTTGAATGAAATTTAATGACTCATTAGCAGTGTACATGTTAGTGGAGTCTTGCTGGAAACCTCAGATTATCAGTCAGGGGTTCAAAAAATAGTGAAAGCATCATTCTTGTATGTTTCTGCATGTATGGTATTCTCAAAAAAAGTTAGGCCCTGTTACCTGTATAAATTTACTGCACACCATATACCAATTTTCTTATCATGCAAGAAGGTTCTGTTATTTTGCATGAGAACTTGATCATATAAATGGAACCATGCTTCATCAGTAAAGAATTTTAAGATTGGGGCAATTATTCTAATGATTAAAATTCTATAGTAACCAATTACAGAAAATTACCTGAATATCAAGATCGCAGATTATGCACAACAGTGACATTGTATGCATTCAAGTGTAAATTAATGAATTTCAGAAGATGAACTGTTGCTTGAGAATGGCAACTTAAAAAAAAAATGCTAGAAATGTGTGGAGTAGCAGGGCAGCATTTCCAACATCTTTTGTCATAAGGTACATGCTTATTTTCATTGTAATTGTGAGAAATTGAATCAGTTATGAGGATATTACATCTGCTTTTCCATGAGTTGCCACTTTGACTTGCCAACCTACCAGCTACCATGAAATGGATAACAAAGCCATGAAAAACCTGTATTTCTGTACAACTTTCAAGAGAACTACTGATTTAATCCACTACAATACTACAGACTTTTTTAAAAAATTGTATAATACTTCTAAGTCATTGAAAAACAAACCAGTTCCAGTCAACGTAGAGCCTTCACAATCTGGGTTTATTTCTAGTCAATGCTAGTGTTACACTGTTTCTGCTAACTGAACTACGATTAGCAATATAGAGCTCCACTTCTTAGAATATGTGCACTGTGGTTTGAAATCATTGTTGTTCATAATCAGCAAAGCTTCCTTCAAAATCTAGGCATGATGAAGAAGGAGCAGATTTAAATCTCTTTATGACAAAGAACTTATTCAGGATTATCCTCGTTAGAAACGGTGGGTGTTCAGTAGTTATTAGCACTTTGGGGACATACAATGTCCAAGTAACAATTCACTGTCCTAATTTCTTTAGTTTGCATAGTTTGGCAGTTCACAGTTATTGGATATCTGTGCACAGGATATCCACTGGATTAAGTTTTTATGAGCATGTTTTTTTTTTCCTGAATAGGTAAGAAATTTTCTGCATTGGATCTCAGCATCATTAATTCTTGAATGTCATCAAACTATTATTCTAAAGATAGGCAGAGTATAGTGGGGGGCTTGAAACTATTAAGAGTAGTAGATCTGGGGTTTGATTCTGTCTTCCCTGATAGGTTTTCCTCATCCTCATTAGTGGTAAATGACAGAGAGGTACTCTAAACTTAGACCTGAAATGTTTTCTTCCTTTAAATAAAAAAATCCTTGTCCACCTTCTGTAATGCCTCAGTAGTTAAAACAGGCATTAAATACTATTAAAAGGGGGGGTTGTCTTTCATTTAATTCTATTATTGTTTTAAAATGTCCAACACATTACTTTTAAGGATGAAAACAATGCTTTAATTTGTGTTATTTTTAGCGGCAAAGAACACAATGATTTGCATAACTCTATTATTAAAGTATTTTTGAAACAGATAATTGAATTCTGTAAATAGGGAGACATATTGTTTCAAGTTCAGTATGTAAGCTCTATAGCTTTTGAAACTTATTTTAATTATTTTTAATTATAGTGTAATAAATAGGGATTGATTTAAGAACTTAGGAACTTTTTGTACTTTTTTATCCTCAGATAATATGTAGCAATTAAAAGTAATTGTAAAGATGGAAATATTTAAGGTAACAAAAATATAACATCAAGTTTGTTGAATATATAACATTTTTTGTTCAACTTTTACTTCTCGTGCTGATGTTGCTGTTTATAAAGTATTCTGTTTTCTGATTTCATTTTGGTTATGTAGTATCTACATTATGTGATTTAAGGATTAAATATACCTTTTTTATTTCAATTTTAAAGTATTTTACATGCTCTCACTTGAACATATCAATAAGTTAAGATATTGTAAAAACATTTTAAATATCATATGACAATGAGTAAATTGTGACTTTGTTTTTGGTTTAACAAACATTTTTTTCTTATTATAAGTTATAGCTAAGAGTAGTGTTAGATTTAACAAATTTAATATATAATTTCAAACTTTTATTGTTTGTGATAATTAATTGCTGTGTTTTTTTTCTCCTTGTTTACTTAATACTGGCAAATAAATGAAGGTACAAATGACACAACTATGGGAATAATGTATGAAATTTAAAATATGTTTGAACACTTGTGAAGGAAAAAAATGGAAACTTATATTGGAATATATTATTCCTCAAAAGTTTCCAGCCACGAATGTCCTAAGCTGTTATAGCTGCACAAGTAGTCATATGTAGATGGTTTTGTATAAAACAAAATGTTGTACACAGAATATTTGATGGATAAATATATTCACAGTGATTTATTGATAAACATAGTTGTATTTTCTGCGAGTCCTTACCCATTCTATAAACTTTACTTTTGCTAACATGTGCTTGATATTGTTGAACGATACTCCAATGTCAGAATCATTCACATTTTACAATAGTGGATCAAATACAAAAATCTATTAAGATATAATGATATGGCATCTTGAACAAATTATTTCATTATCTATCAGTACTCTAGATGTTCATGCTATGACTAAGGCAATAGAATGCTCTGGTATGGTTGCATTTAGATTATCAGATGGAAAAATTCTACAAGGGGCATTCAATAACTTGATGCCATCTCATATCAAACTGTAGTTCCTCTTGACTTCCATACATTTAGTTTCATTCCACCTGCAGTAATTTAATCCCTTTGGTCCTCCAACCAACCCATTACTGCCTCCTTCATGGTATTATCATTAGAAAATTTCAGTTCATCTTTAGGTTTCAAAAGAAAACAGTCATGGAACTTTTGGACTGCGGGGAAAATAGTTAATCTCCATGTAATCACAATCCTTGATAGCAGTTCTTTGGGATTTGTGGCAAGATGCAACATGACCGTTGTTGGTTTCTTTGATAACCTCGAGTAACAAATTCATTATAAAAGTGTAGTTTTCCCAGTAACAGTGCACTTGTGTGGATCCCAAAAAATTGTTTCCATAGTTTTTCTGGCCAAATGATGCAAACGGAAATGTTTGGGTTTGGGGACCCTTGGTCTTCCATTTCATAGACTCTTTATTTGGTTCTGTGTCATCTCTGATAACATTCTTTGAGAAAAAGGTCCAAATTTGCTGAATTGTTGATGACAAATTTTTTGCTCTAGTTTCTGCATTTGGAAACTGGTCTTTGACATCATCAGATATGAGTGAATGACTATGAAATCCGTATCAACTGAAATGTCTAGTTCACGGACTACTACATTAATCTTGACATGATTTCACAATCATAACCTCCAGCTTCCTCCATTTCTTATAAAGATGCTTCCACAGGGCCATCTGCAATGAATTGTAGCCCCATATAAATTGCTTGCTTGAAACTTAACCGTATAGGTAATATGATGCTGTGACATCGTATACAGCATTTAACCTCTCATTAATGTTTTCTGCTTTATAAGGAATCTGAAGTTGGAAATAGGAAATATGCTCCAAATCCGAGTTTCTTTGTAGATGGGCACATGAAATGTCTGCCACCATCTCTCACGAAGCAGTACTACTAAAGTATATGCTGGTAAGCTCAAATGTGAAGCATAACCGCATCATACTCAGGTAAATAAATTATTAAATGACCCTCATAAAAGAATTTATCTTTAAAAGTAATATGAAATGGAGCAACATACCTTAAATCAGTTTCAGCCACTTCAGTTATACCTGAGGCATTAAATGCACGTAACAGTGTAGCTAGTCTTCTTTTTGGTCATAAATGATTAATTTCTATTTTCTAATAAGTAGAATCTATTCATAGGGCATTCTTTGAAATTAAACCGAACCTTAGACTGTGTACGCCAGCATTTAGAGCTGATGTGAGGAAAAATGCCCTGTCAACACTTTTCCACAATAACTATGAAAGAACAAATACAAGTGACAATTTCAAAAGTTTCACACTAGCAATGCTATTGGTATATTTTCATATAAAGTATTTTTTTTTTCAAATAATTTATTTGTAAATTACAGAATCGTTCAAGAACTTGCACAATAATCATTCCGGACAACTATCATACGCTTTAATGTCAGTACTTAGGATTCCTTAAAAACTAGGAATATTATTATGAACTCTGATGTATGATTTACACTTGAAGTATGTGCTCGGAAGGTATTGAGCACGAATTCGATTCGCGATAAAAAAAAAAAAAAAAAAAAAAAAAAAAAAAGTTGCCTTGATTAAGGCATTTCCGAGGTTGTAGGCGAGGATAGACTGCTTCATTTGTGCCTTATGCGCTCATCATCTCTATAGCAATTGGCAAAGGAAATTAAACACAAAAAGAAAGAAAAAAAAGCACTACTTCAAGGCTGAACCATTTTCAGCCTTAAAGAGCATTCTGGCCACGAGCATGTACTGTGGAACGGGTGGCCCAGGTCTTTAAAGCACGGGAAGTCCGCTGTTCAAATCCCCCAGGTCTTCTTCTTGTTCGAGAACTATACTGCCCGGCACACTTTCTACCCGAATTTTCTTTCCCAGTTTATTATTTTATCTCATGTATCATTCATCAGAGTCCACTAGTTATAAAACGGGAGTTATACACAACTCAAAATGAGTAAATAAACAAACAAGCATCTAATGACGATTATCACGTAATTACACGTGTCGTATTACGCTGCGTTTTTAAAAAGTTTCATTGCCAAGCGCAACAGAAGCCGGCACTGGCATATATTATGAAAGTGTCAATCGATAGGTCGAAGTGAGGAATAATCCAAGACCATCTAGAATAGCACATCAATACTACATTATAGTCGGTCTTGCTTGAGCAGGCCTTAATGCAACTATCGATACTGAACAAATTGGCGCCATTTTCGGTTTTATAGTTTGTAAACATGTACCTGTGAAGTACACTGAATTTAGTTTTTGACTGAATATGGTGGTAATTCGGATAAATTCATATAGCTCTACGTTTTTAAATCTATCTCGTACTCTTTAAAGTGAGTGTGCATTATAAGAATGGATTATAATAGCCTCTAATAATGCATTCACTGAAATAATTGTAACACTGTTTTAATAATGTCTGGGATGTATATAACGCTGAAATTTTGCCCCTTTTTCTGTATTTCCTTTGTAGAAAATACGATTTTTAATATAAAACTACATTTACTGACGAATAACAGATACACAACATTTTGCTTAAGAGCCCAGGATATGTTGCCTGAAGTTGGTATTTAGGTAGAAAAAACTTAACATATTTGTATATTTTTAAAAATATTTAGCTGTTTTTCCTTTGTAGAAAATACAATTTTCAACATTTATACACACACGAAAATCTTCTATATGGGCCCCAGTTATGTTTGCCTAAAGTTGGTATTTGTTTACTTTTATATTTCCTGTACAAAATAAGATTTTAAATATTTACACACATATTCATGAGAAATAATACACATAATAATAATACACATACACATAATCTACCGTTAGAGCCCAGGACGTGTTTGCTTAAATTGATATTTAATCAGATAAAGGTTTACATGTTTGTTTAATTTGTAATATTTACACACCTTTACTGATAGGAAGTTATTAATACACATAAAATATCTTTCATAAGAGGCCAGGTTGTATGTGTTTATAGTTGGTATTTAATTAGAAAAAAAAACGTTTACATATTTATTTTTAAATAGGTTTTGCTGTATTTCCTCTGCAGAAAATAGCATTTGTTATATAAATACACATTTACTGACAGGAAAGTATTAATATAAATACACACACAGCTCTCATAAGACCCCAAGTTATGTTTGCTTAAAGTTGGTATTAGAAAAAATTGACACGTTTATTTTTAATTTTTTTTTTTTTTTTTTTGTATTTCCTGTTTAGAAGAAGTTTTTTTTTTTATATTTATGCACATTTATTAATGAGAAACGAATAACGTAACGCTGAATATAATATATATTGCGTAATAACTTACATCCAACGGCCATGTTTGTTTTGTATTAAAGTCGGATATATTTTAGATGGTCTTGAGTAATCACACAAGCGTTGTCATCCTTCTGTAGTATGCGTTTGGCACACGAAGAAAATATACGGTGTAATTAAAGAGAATTTCAGGGTGAAATTCATCGCAGGTTAGAAATTGTACGTTCAGGTGTTTTAAGTCGAAAGCAAGTCTATTTGGTGCAACAAATTCCAAGCCCGCCATGACATTTCGGAACAAAACGGCCAGATCAGGGACTTTGCGTACTGAATGACTATGTCATTTTTTAAGATTTGATAATGGAAAATCGCAGAATGGCAGTAAAACGATGATATGACTCAATGCAAACCGCTAATGCTATTTTTAAATCGGAAGTTAACGTGAAGAAATTGTTAGATTCGTTAGGCCCAGGGGTAAGTACTTGAATGTTCACGGTAAATATGAGGAGAAATAAAGTAATATGTTGTGTTCATGACACATTTTGAACATTTTGTAGAAGCAAATATACTGATTGATACAAATGCATTTATATCTTATTTATAGATCGCCCCTGTAAAAATGTCAATCTACGCTCTTACTAGCATCAGAAGGTTGGTCAACTTGAAATCCATTAATACTATTGGGTGTAAATGGTATAACTTTCATAATATTATATGCTGTTTTCGAAACACCTACTAGCTACACACGCTTGCTGATTTTTGTATAACTTTTAATATGAAAAGTACTATATAGTCAATATGTCGGTAAGAAAGTACGCTTCTCATAGGCTTTTGGAGTTAAACAATATTATTTTCACAAATTTCTCATAAGACGGTGTGAGGTAAAACGGAAAAGTTTACGTTAGGAAACTCAGTAAATTAGTTTTGAACTTGTCGGGAGGAATCTGTTAGCAAAGCTTACACAGGTTGACTCATAAGTAGATAAATGTAAATACCAGAGACCTGTAATACTGAAGTACGAGGTTAAGTCAAAAAGTAAGTTTCTTTAATTTTTCTTTAAGATGAACAAAGGAAAGATAGAGTAAAGATCACTTTTATTTCAATGTCACTGCTTTATTATTATTATTATTATTATTATTATTATTATTATTATTATCCCAGTAATTCATTAAAACTGTTCAAACATTTATCATAACTTAAAATGATTTGCCCCGTATCCATTTGATAGAAACCGGCTTCTTACTTTTGAGCTATTTCAATACTTCATTTTTGACAAGTTAAACATCATTTATCCCGCATTATGTTTTTTTCTTCCCCAATTTTTCAAATAGATGGAAGTTAATAGTGGTTGCGGAACATGTTGCCAAAGTTAGTTGTTCAATAGATCGTCTGAATCGTTCGATCTTTTGAAACTCAGCGCAAAATTTTCGCATTTTTGGATGTATATCACACCAGTTTCTATACAGACACAGTTCATTGTGAATGTTTACCGATATTGCATTTTGTGTCCACAGAAATCGAATGATTTCGCGCACTTCCTGCCTTAATCGTTTACTTTAAACTGTTACTGCGTCTTATGTTCCGTTGAACGCTATCCGGCTATAGGGTGACACAAACTGCAGCAAGCTGTGTAACTTTTATTTAGAGTAATAAAATAAGGGAAACTACTTTTTTTACTCCTCCCTCGTAAATTCAAAACGACATGCCCTTATAAGTGCTTTTCTTGGAAGCTAATTCTAGACCAGTGTTCTCAAACTGCGCTCCGCGGACACCCGGGAGTCCGTTAACCATTAGATTACATTTAAGAACATTTATTCTTAAATGTATAGATACAAATAAATTACGAAAAAACGAAAACTTGAATCAAATTGAAGGTTACTATTTGTTCTGAAGGGAGATATCAAATAGAGAAGTCGAAAAAGTGGACTAGCAAAAAAACTCCCATGTATCGTCATAGTTTCTTTGAAAACAATACACAACTTTCGACAGTGGGCTGCGTAGACTGGAATAATCAAAGTATACAAATTGGTCCTATCATTCTCTCTCTCTCATTCACGATTTAAAATGAAAGAGTATGTAATAACATTGTTAATACTATTGTGTAAGGACACAGTACAACAATAGGTCCGTCACGCAAATTAAGGGAATTCCTCGCGAGTTGAATAACTTTTAATAAAAAGAAACATATAATTCCAATTTAGGCCTTAATTAATAAAACACAACAAGTTATGACATTATTGTGTGGTATTAGGGGAACAAAATTAGAATTCTTGCAACCTATAAATATTACAGAGAGGAACCACATTTTTGGAATTATCATTATTACTGTTGAGATTAAATCACAAAAATTGGTGGTATACTATAGATTAAATGAAATGTATAACCACTGATAAACAAATCTGTATTGTATGGGCATTTTTAAACATTTTTAAGTCTAACCATGTTTACAAACTTACCCATTTATATCTTTAAATTCACTAAAATAGAGAGAATTAACAGTTTCGAATTACATTGTGTATTTAAGTTGATGTTCAGATGTTTCAATAAAACAAATACATGTTACTATTTAAAAACAATTTCGTTGTACTAAGCAAATATACAGAATCAACAAAAAACAATCGAAAGTTTCATCCTTTTTCATTGGCTTTGAAATTTAATTGAAATGTTATTGTATTAAAAACATATAATGCAAAGATTTTATAAAGGTCATTACAGAACGCTCTAACGTACAAATATAATTCTCACACCATATTACATTAATATTTCATGACGTTGCTTTTGTTAAATACAAAACTTATGCAGCGTTATAACGTTATAAATACAGTTTATATGCTGAATTATTTTCTCATTTTATTTTAAAACAATTTTGGAGAAAATTAAACACGAGCCCTTTATAATATTCCGTTTTCTAGTATACTTTTACTTCTAATAGCCCAATTTCCCTAATTTTCAGAAACTAATTTTAATATTTATTTATATGGTACATGCCGAATTTCGATATGAAGAAATAAATATTGGTGTCGCTAGAGCGATTTTTAAATTTTTGGCTTCAGGTATATCCCCGCTCCTAATGAACCGATTTTCATGATTTTCAGGGACTATTTTGCTTATTTTATTATTTTATTTACATATATATAATCAGAAACTATTTCATTTCAATGGCGTGTATGGATTTTTTTTTTTTTTTTTTTTTTTTTACAAAAATTAAAATTGTGGCCGTTAGAGCAATACATTTGGGCTTAACCCCCAAACGTTTTTCAGGTATGTATATATTTGTATATGTATATATATATATATATATATATATATATATATAGAGAGAGAGAGAGAGAGAGAGAGAGAAATATTCTACCTACTAATTTTTTTGCATTTTTCGATGCCTAGTAGGTACCATCAATGCAAATTTGGATAGATTGATAAAAACTATCTTCTTTGCTACAAACACAATAGCTTACATTCCATCAGAATTCGCTAAAAAAAAAAAAAAAAAAAAAAGTAAATGAACTAAAAAAATAGATGTTTTACGGGTAATAGCTGCATTCCTTCGGAATTTGTTAAAAGGCAAATGTTTAATAAATGTACTTTTATTTATTTGTTTACATATTTAAATTTTGTAAATCGGCAACGAACAAATTTGGAAGAGAGATACAGAGGATGCAAATTTAGATTTTAAACCTTGAGTTTAAATTTTAGGTGACAGCGAAATATTTTTAAACGGGGTCCACATTCAAGGAAATGTATAAGCATCTCATGCACGGCGCAACAAAAATAAACATTAATAAAAAGATTCCTGTTAAAAATATATAATCAATCTACCAACAATTTAACTAAGGTTAGGTGCTAATTTTGAATTTCATATAAAAAGGATTATTGCTTTATCTTAAAGCAAGATACGATACCCACAAGGTATTTCTATATCATCGGACTCTGGCAGCCGTGTAGGAATTTACGAAGAGTTAAGGCATAGACCACAGAAAGATCTGTTCGTAATGACCGGAGTGGGTGTTTAGGACATTTTATAAATAATAAATCAAGAGCCAGAGATAAGTGTTGGTCTAGGGTAATTCACGCTATTGAATGGTTTAAATTGCTACCATAGCTTTCACCAGCTACTTCGGTTGGCATCTTCAGTGGACGATAAACAACACCTAACTGTTAACAAGACGACAGTATTGATCCGCCTCTGTCTGGCTTTTGAGAAAGCATTGGAAATACAACAGAATCCAAACAACTTTAATAGAGATGGTGGATATCACCTAAGTAGCACAAGGAAACCGTTTCTTAAAAACAAGCAACGACCACCCCTCCATCCTCCCCCTCCTCCATTTCCGCCACACACATAACATCGATCGTCCTCTACAGCCAGACAGAGACGAATCAATACTGTCGTCTTGTTAACAGTTAGGCGTTGTTCATCGTCCAGTGAAGATGCCAACCAAAGTAGTTGGTGAAAGCTATGGTAGTAACTTAAACCATGGACCACGGCAAAACAGCCCGAGAGAACTATAACACCGGCCGTGAAAGCCTAAGAAGTACTATAGTGGTATCCATTTCATCAGCAGCATATGCAATCTTTGCCTGCAAATGATTACGTTCATTACACTTAGTTTAGTGGTTACTCCAGCGCTATGCTAACAGATCTCACTTTTGTTAACGAATGCACTAACTTCACATTTAGTGGTGCAACAAACTCACAAAGTTGTACCAAGTGAGCCTGAGAAAACCCGCAATACTGTAACAGAATATCAACAACCCTCCGTGAACATTTGGTGTTGTATCGTGGGCGATCATTTTTAAATGGACCTCTGCTCCACTGTCGCGACCGAGCGCTCACGTTTACAGAGAGAGAGAACTTTTGCGAAGACATTTTGTTTACTTCAAGATGTCCCTGCCACTGCACGAGCTTTCTTATGGTGCTTCTGCACAATTCCATCATCACTAAGCAAGTAGTTAGTTCTGCTATTCCAAATAAATATATAAACTATGGAAAACCAGTTGAATGGCTAACCAAATCATCAAACAAGAATCTCTTGAACTTTTTTCTGTAAGAAGTCCCTGTGTATCCTGCTAACATTCCAAACAGAGCCGGATTACAGCTAGAAATGTGAATCTGTTCCCAATGGTGGAAGAAGTAAGCGGATTGCTGTATACGAGAGCAGGAAAATCACTTTGCACAGCTCTAATGAAACTTGTAGTGTTTATAAACTCTTTGAAAGAAACGACTGTTAGCGCATTTGGGTCTGCTGTTGCATAACTGTGAAATAATATCCCTGTGAAAAAGTGGCATAAATTGTTTTTGTTTTACTTCATTCACCCGTCCAATTTTATACCTATCGATTTCAGGTATAAATGAGTCGCCACATTTTCACTGTAACAAGCAAGGCAAAAGTAGTGTAACCTTTGGGCGCGTTAAGATACAAATGTATACATGTTTGCAGCATTTACACATAAGGCAGCTAGTAGCATTAATTGCTCATGGTCACTTAACATTATTTTGAAATAACTCTTGTTGGAAAACAGTAATGAGAAAGTCATAGTCAGCTATGCACATTTCAAAGGAACTGTTTCCTGAGCAAACATAATGCAGTGTTATGTTTTTTATTAATTACTTTTTCTTTCAATCTATAAGAGTGTAGTGGTTACCATACTTGCCTCCTAACCCCAAGATCGCGGGTTCAAACCCGGCCAAGACCGATTGATTTTTTCGGGCGTAAAAATCGTAAGTAAGGTTTCCTTCAGAAGGGAAGTAAAGCCGTGGATCCCTTGTCGTACATTTACGACACGATAATGAACCTCAAGCCTGAAAGAAGAGGCCTCTGAGCAAAATTTGTCGGCCGTTTCACGCCCTGAGTCGAATGGGACGCTGATGACCTGAGATGTCAAAGAGCATCCATAAATAAAATCAATCAAAAAAATTCTATAAGAATGCATACTTTTAGTTCTTTTTTGCTGCATGATTTTTATCTATTTTCACCTTAGTTTATTCAGCATTAATTTATCGTTTTATCTCAACTTTCTTCACTGTTAATTTACTTTTACACTATTTACTGTAAGCTCGTTCAACAAGAATTTGTCTATTTAGTTCATTATTTTATGAAAAGTATCATTTTACTTAAATTGTGCATGTAGGTTAAATCCTTGAGGCATTTTATTAGTTCTCCGCTTTCATCGAGGCCCTTCAGGCTAAAAGCAATCCTCTTGTCAATCTTAGCTGTAGTATTTCGCTGTTTTTTTTTTTTTTTTTTTTTTTTCCCCCCCTTTAAGGCGAACTTTATCCTGTCAAAAGTAAATCCCTGGTCCTTCAGGATCTTAACTATCGCATATGGGTTAGAATGCTTTCTGACACAATCTTGTTTAGGCAATAAATCTATCTTTCAACAGCAATGTTGGTCCCGTGTCATTTACCACGTAAATTCCACAATCTTTTCAAATGGCTGGGCCATCAAGCCCTTTGCTCTACAAAGTAAATATACAACTAATTTAATTTTTGATGTTCTGGAGAGTCTTCTTGAATATTAATCTTGTTAAGTAATAAATGGGATGTCCGTGCATGAAGATGAACTTCCTCATCGTGGACGCTGTCATTCGCCACTAATTGTCCAATTGCTACCTCCGCTCAAACTGAAATTTCACACACACGCCCCATTGTTGCTAGCACTGATTTGAAACACTACCAGGCAGCCAGTGTATTAATAAAAAGGACTCACTGTATCATGTAGTAATTTAAAATTTGGTAAAGTTATCAAATTGCAAAAGTTAAAGATGTCTCACAACCAAGAGCGGCCGACAGGTTTGCAATATGCTCTAAGCTTTCTAAGGCCCAAGGGCAAGAAGGTTGAACCAACAACATACGCCTCTGGAGTTTAATTTGGAGCCTTTGCCTTTGTACAAAGTTAGAGCAAAACATGATTGATACAGGATGAAATTAATTTCCTTGAAATTAATCGAGGAAACAAGAAGGGGAGAAAAGCAGAAGCAAATTATAACCCTCACTCTTTAGCAGAGGCATGGAGCGCTGAAAGTTTGGAAAGGAAAGAAAACTATTTCTGTCATGTAAACTTAACACTATAAGGTAGTTCTTATAGGGTGAGCTGCATTATTTATCTTCATGAAAATGAACAGGAATTGTGAGAGAAACAGAACAATCATGAACGGAAAACGGAGGGTAAATTTTTTTGGACGCAGAAAACTCCGAGAAAGGCATTTTACTGATTTATTTAAAATAATCTGAACTTTATGTATTCCAAATTAGAAAGGTTTTGGAAAGCGACAGTATACAATTTAAAGTGCTTATTTATTTATTGATGAAGTAGAAATAAAAGAATTGGATGGATGAACGGATATTGCTTTTTTGCCATACAGAGTACAGACTCATCACTTGAATTTAAATTTAAAAAATTGTGATAATTAAATATTTTAAAATTTAATTTACTCTTTTAAAATCATTGAAATTTGTTGTATTCAAAATTTCAATAGGTAGGTTAATTCTACTTGTAAGACATAAAGGTGAAATGGACAATTTAACAATTTTATGGCTGCAAATTTATACATTATTCCTTTGCTCATGAAATAATTGTGTACTTCGCTGTTTAAGAGAAATCATTCTGAATTCTTCTTATAAATATCACGTATTGTATATCAATAAGCCAATTAGGGTAAGTATCTTATATTCCCTAAAGACATTTCTCAGTGAGCCCCTAGGTTTGAGATTAAAAATGTTGTTAATGCTCTTTTTGGTATTATAAACACCCCCTGAACATCAGTACCAGTCCCCAACTTAGTATATTGTATGATGAAGTACAGAGTGCGGCAGATACAATGACCCATTTTAAATCGTGCGTTATTATTGGTCGTGGCTCCTTAGAGAGCTGATGTTTATACCGTTGCGTAGGGCAGTTCAAAGCATTTTCTGTACGTCATATTACATGACCTTGGCCGCTCGCTCCGCTGTACATACTCGGCAGTCAGTACGGGGTGCAGGTTGAATGAACATGTTGCGTTTGCAATTAAAACGTTTTTCAAATGTGGTGATTGTGTCGTAAGAATGCAGATTTTGTTTCGGCAACATTTCGACATCGGTCGGAATGGACAAGCTCCGTCATGGAATGCGATTACGAGATGGGTCAGGCAGTTCATGACAACATCTGCTTGAAACAAGAAGTCAACTTGTAGGTCACCTACCGTTCACACTCCATAAACATGGCAACAGTGAGAGCTGCTTTAGAGCAAAATTTAGCGTCGGCATTCGCAAGCCCTTAACATATCGAATAGTAGTGTGCGTCGGACGAACTGATCACGTTGTACTTTGCTCTAAAGCAGCTCTTACTGTTGCAGTGTTTCTGGATGTGAACGGTAGGTGACTTGCCTGTTGGCTTCTTGTTTGTAGTCGGAAAAAAAAGCTGCGTTCTTACTACACACTCACCACATTCGAAAAACGTTTCAATTGCAAACGCACCTTGTTCATTCGACCTGCATTCCATACTGACTGTCAAGTAGTACTGTACAGCAAAGCGAGCGGCCAAGGTTATGTAATATGGTGTACAGAAAATGTTTTGAACTGCACTACACAAAGATGCAAACAGCATCTCTCTAAGAAGCCGTGACCAACAATAGCGCACGATTTAAAATGGGTCATTATTTTTGCCGCACCCTGTATATGACACTAAAGCGCAAAAAAAAAAAAAAAAAAAAAACATTAATGTTCAGATGGTTTTTAGATATCTAATTGCAAAGTATGCTTTATTACCTTATTTTGACTTTGTAGAATAAAAGGTAAAATTATCGAAGTTAAAAGCTAAGTAAAACGAACTTTTATTCCTTAAGTATAACCAATACTATTAAAACGTTAGCTGCAAATTCAAATTTATGTTCAACACTTATTACTTTAAGCCTCAGAAAGCTCAAGTCACAGGCAATTACTGTTACTTATACATCTTCAGCATACATTCTGTATGAAGATAATTTATATGCAATATAAAAAGTGGGGGTTCCAAAACAGATTCCTGTGGGACCCTATAGTCAAGATTCTTGGATATGTTGTTCAAGTTTTCACACGTATAGTATTTAACAAAGATAAAAATCAGTTGATAGACTAGACCGTTATACCTAACTGATTTAAATTAAATTTCAAAAAGTCATGATTTATAGAATCAAAGGCACTGCTTCAATTTACCCACAACATGTAAGTTATAGCCAAGGCAGCTTTGTACAAAGTCAATAAATGAAACCATAAAACGAAAGGCAGCTTACGTTAGGCATTATTTCTGCAGGGGTTAAGCACTCTAGTAACAGATTATTGCTTGAAATGTTTGAACTGATTTTTAGATAAAATATCTTTCATGTTGAAAAACTATTAATCCTAAGAAACAACAGTTTTTTTTGTATATATTTTGGAAATTGTATTAAGTAAAGTTATAATTCGCACATAGTCCGAATCACCTTTCTTTAAGATTGTTACAATCAATCTAACTTTTAAGACACCAGGAAATTATCCACTTGAAATACACAAATTGAATAAATACCTAAGAGGTACAATAATATTATAAATAACACAATATATAATATTTACAATTATATCATCATTATCAGCAGTTTTTGTATTTTTAAACTGTTGGTACTTTGTACTTCTTCCATTTCGATTCCATGAACAAAGAGGTCCATAAGTTCCGACCTAACCATTTTCTAGGTATGGTAAAGACAAAAACTATATTTTACCTTTCAATATAATTATCCTTTATTGCAATACACATCTTTGATTTAACATTTCAATCCTTCCCTCAAAATAGTCAGAAGCCTTGACTGCAAAATGGGCATAAACAGCATCCATCACTTCTTTATCATACTTAAATTTTCTTCCTCGTAGGTCCTTCTTGAGTTTTGAGAAGAGGAAATAGTCACTGGGAGCTAGATCTGAGCTGTAGGTGGATGGTCGATCTCCTTGAAGCCACATTTCTTCACAGCTTCCTTTGCAACAAGACGCGTTGTCGTGAAGAAGGCGCACACCACCACTCAGCTTTCTTCGCCTTTTCTCTTTGATGGAAGCACGTAGTCTTGCAGTAGGACAGCACAGTACTCTTCATTTACTGTGGCGTTCCTCTCCTTGAAGTCGATGAAGAGTATTCCCTCACAGTGCCAAAAGATTGTGGGCATGACCTTCTTGGTTAACTGAATGAGCTTGGGCTTTAGGGGCGGTGCTTCGGCAGGTTTACGCTACTCCATTGATTCTCTTTTGGACAAGGGATCATAGTAGAGGGTCATAGTTTCATCTCCTGTAACAATGGTTTGCGAAACTTCTCTCTCGCTGTCACGGCAGAGCTCCGAAAATGCCTGACAACAGATGACTCGTTGCTGCTTTTGGATTGAGGAAAGAAGTCTAGGCACCCTCTTGCACTAACCTTATTCATGTTTAAATGTTTATGAACAATTGGAAGGACTGATGTTTTTAGAAAGGCCCAATCTTGCTGCTATTTCTGTAATTTTAAGCCGCCATTTTTCCACAATTTCTCCTTCCACAAAGCGATGTTTTCAGAAGTGAGCACCTCCAAGGGCCGACCTTGGAGGTGCTTTGTCTTCAATGCTTTCTCGACCCATTCGAGGTTGCTTCCCCACATGCACCGTCCAATCGCTGTTTAATTTTATTAGCATTAGGTCATTCTTTTGTGAAGAACTTAATAACACCTCGACACTCCATTTTGAACATGTCTACACATAGCCTTCTTTTTGCAACTATATCTGAACTGAACACAGCGGAGCGGGAGTTACAGCTGCAATTATTTCCTTAACAGATAAGGTATGACACTAGATAAGGTTTTTGTGAAGGCAATAATCCTTATCGGCAAGGCCGGAAACTTATGGAACTACCCTTGTGTGTGCCGGATGTACATTATAAAATGGTTTAAATGCTTTCTTATCAGTGATTCAAAATGTTCATAAAAATGCTACCAACAGAATTAAGATTATTAATATGTTTATTACTATACTTTAATTTCCAATCCTTTTTCGTTTCACGTGTCTACGTGAGTAAATGTATTCATCTGTTTACACCTTAACAGTTTTTTTATTACACATCTTTAAAATTTCTGCTACGTTTTATAATCTCATCTGTAATCCACAACAGATTACCTAGTAATAGAAACTGCTGGTTTTCAAAAATCGTCATTTAATAGCGATTTCTGAAGTACAACTCCATTTTCCATTAGCAAACTCGGTAATGAGGAATTTTATGAAGGAATTGTCAAGGGGCACAATGTGGTGTTAATCTAACTGGAATAAGGGGACAAATCGGTTTGACAGATACACGAGAGGGGCTGGATTACTAAGATTTCAACACGAACTTCACAAATATACGTTAAATTTTTGCAAAGCAAGAAATATTCTGTATTAACACTACTATATACACAATTACACATATTGTTACAACCCCATTGCTTCCATTATCCTAAAATGCCATTCTATACCTAATTTAACGAACTGGGGATGTAACTCAAACGCTAACCTAATGCACTGCTTAACATCATAACTTAAAACGGGATCATATTGAATAAATATCAAGCTTAGACATTCAATAAAAACACAAACATTATTGAGACATTAATAAGTTAGTCTTTATATTAAATAGTTAACACTTACATTCATGATGGACTTAACCAAGACGGCTTCCCCGGAAGGGATGATGACGAGCTTTCAACTCGACTCTCTCTAAAGACCGTTGCTTCTCCCATTTACCCTTATAGACAAAGGCTGCAGTTATGCCTCCTTTCACGAACGCCAGCGGAGAAAACCGAGCCCAGTTCCAAGAGAAGTGTGGTGTGACTTCAACAGAAGCAGGCAGATAACGCGCATAAACAAGCAAGCAATCGTACCCAATTACTTTAACAAAACAACTCCATAGTTGATAAAATAAAATAATCAAAACATTTTAACAACAAAGCAATATCCTTATAATATCAAATAATAGGACAAAATAAGTAAATAATCTTTGTAGCTTAATAGTTAATCAACAAAAAGAAACTTTGTAGGAAACATGTTATTAGTTAATCATATTCAGTTTACAGCAAAATGAAATGGGAAACTGTAATGTAGCAATGTAACACATAAAGAAAATAATGATCCTGGAAAATGCATGGGCTTTTAACAGTATAAGTTTTGCATGTATTCCGAACTTTATAAGGGAGATGTTTCTTAATTTGAGGTGGCGTTAATAGCTTCTTTTCCAACTTGTAGCAAAGAAAGCGCGATAATGTTGGCTTCCTTTGTACCAGGTTTTGCATAGGAATATGATAAGATGTTTTCTTTCTTTCTTTCTTTCTTTCTTTCTTTCTTTCTTTCTTTCTTTCTTCCTTTCTTTCTTTCTTTCTTTCTTTAAGAAAACAGTCTTCTCTGTGTTTTTCTCTTTTGGGACATTTCTTTAGGTTTGGGTATAGACACTTGTTCATTTGGTTGCAAACTGCGGTTAGTGTTGCCTATAAAGATGCATATGTGTCTTTGCAACTTCAAATTCTCTGCAAATTGTGCAAATTCCCTTAATGGCATCCAACAACTCGCTAGCAAAGTTTTTCTTTTTGTTCTGATTGGGGCTCAGTACAATTGGGACCTTTTTGTTTGCTTACCTTTCACAATGACAGGCGTACGATTGCTGTCTTTTTAGAATAGGGGCGATAACATTTAACAGTTCCACAATAATAGTTACTAACTCACGGAAATCTCGCAGTCGGCTTTAACAAAACATGCAACGCATGCACATACTCTAATTTTGCTTATGTACATGTAATCTTTCCCAACATATTTTGAAAAGAAAGAAACTTTATGTCACACTTTAGTCCAGACTTGGGACTGGCAGCTCTGTTATGGAGCTTTTCTGGTGGCTTAAAAGCTCTTTTCCTGAAAAAAGTTTTCATCAATGAATACCGTGCAGTACCTAGTCTAACCTAAATACTGCTACAAACTTTTTAAAGCAACTGTAACAAGTGTTAAATAATAGTTTTGCTGCCAGAAACTATCATCCTCATTGTTGCGTTCAGGTGCAGCAGAAAGCATATATTACTTGGGGTTTAACTTGGAATGGGAAGATTAGGAAAATCATGTTGCTACGATAGCCCTTTATAGAGTTGGAATATCACCAATCAAGATTTCATAGATCCTTAAAAACCTAGACATTAGTACGATATTTGTGTACCAATCCACTGGTGCTCTGTAAGGACCGTGGCTGTTGTCAAAAGAGTGGGGGGCCCATGTTTGGCGGAATCCTGTTCAGAAGCAGAGAGTAATAGCACTGAGTTGAACATATCCAGGATATCCATGTCCAGAGCGCTTAGACCAGGCTAATTATGAAAAATTATTTTAATTGGCGAAAAGTTATTAAACATTGAAGAGTCGTATAACCATTAGAGCAACAGAGTATATGCCTTGATTTCACAAGAAGCTTGTGAGAGGGTCTTGAAGGTTCAGAAAAGCCACCATGCTGCCTTAGTAATGGTTTGAGAGAGTGTGTGCTATGACAAAATCACCAAGATCCATATCTGTCAACAGGGAATGAAAACAACCACCAAGGTGTATGAATCATTCTGCTGAAACTGTGGTGAAGAACATGAACACCACTTTGTTCAACAAGAAACACTGGAGTTTCCAGCAAGATTCAGCTCCAGTCCACAAAGAACGATCACCGGACTTGCCTTGAGAGAGATGTTTTTGAGTTTATTAAGTAATAAATATTGGTCTTCTAGCACTACTACCTGAACCATCTGGGCTACAAGCTGTGGTTAATGCTTGAGGGCGTGGTTTGTAAGAAAAGATACCGCAACATCCAAGGTTTCAAGCGGTCCTTGAAACCAGTCAATGGAGATGATACATGTTGCTATAGATGAATGAGCAGAGACTTCGGTCAAGTATGGGCTATGAAATGAGTGGTGCTAAACGTTTGGAATACAGGAGAGACAACGTATCTAAAGCAATGAAAAAACATTAAATTTAGTTCCTAACTAAAACCTTTAGCAATATTTATAGCAAGACCAGTTGTACTGACCCATTTCCTTTTCAATGAGTAGTAATTATATAATCATTTCATTTCAAAATTTCCCAGTCTGAATAATTACATATTTAACAAAAAAATTAATTGAAATTAAAACACACCAATTTAGGTATTGAGAAGGAAGCTTAATACAATGTTGATTCAATTTTATATCTCTTTCCCTCATTACCAGCCACCCCCACCTTGAAATTTCAATGAGCATCCATACATTTTGCAGCTGGATTGTTGAATTATTGTTTCAATTTGGGCAGAAAAGCATTTTTGTAATATCTCTATTTTGGTAATAACTTGTTTAAAAGTGATATATACCCTACTAAAAACAAAATGCATAGGAATTAGTTAGGAATTCCGAAATAATATAATATTAATAACTGTAATTTTACCCAAAATAAACTAGTTTTTCATCCCACAACTAATTGACTTGTTTTTTTACTCTGTCCAAATACAATAGTAATTAAAACAGCTTGAATGTTGACTATATTTTTGATTTAACTTCTCTCCCCAACCTCCAATGTTACACCTTCCACATTTTTGTTTCACCTGCCACAATATTGAGGTGGAAAGTGTAATAAAATGATTGGAGAGGTTAGTTTTCTCGACAGTTCTAGCTGTTTTGATGAGCTCTATCGAAGTTTAAGTGAATGGTGGCCTTTAGTTATTATCATTTTGGCATCATTTTGTCAGAAAGAGTACCATGTGGAACAAATGTCAAAGCAGCGTTTACATAAGTCAAAGCCCCCGATAAGTTTTTTGGAAAAGTATAAGTGGAAAATTTTGGCTCACACGCTGTAGCCCAGACAGACAATGACTTGTTCCCCAATTCCCCCCAAAATCAAAATTGGCCAGCGAATTTCTTCTTTGAATGGCATTTCTGCAGCATGTATGAAATGTATTCCATAGTATGGACCTGACACAAACTGCACTTTCTACCCAATTCTGAAATGTTTTGATGACGATTTTTCAATAATTTTATTTAACAAAAAATGTATTTATAGTGTGTTGACACAGTTCCACATAGCCCCACAATTGAATGCTCCAACCACTGGTCAAGGAATTAATTTGTGATTCTCAATGGAGATTTTTCTATTATGGATAGCCAACTTTCATCTACCAGGTCAAGATGCAAGCGTGATAAAGCTACCGTGTTTTAACATGCTGATTAAAATTCGGGGTCATGAAGATTGTATTTTTCTCCAGATGTCCTGTCCAAAATGAAAGTTACCGTCTATAATTTTTGCTGAAGGTAAATATGCTGAACTCTGTATAGCCAAAATTTCATAGTCTTATCATGATTATCTTAGGTCATCATCACGGACTTTGTCAGTACTTGAGGGAAAAAAGTTTAACATATGCATACATGCTAACCTTGTATCAACCCATACGAGGGTAGGTCCATAAGTTTCCGGCTTCGCCGATAAGGGTTATTGCCTTTGCAAAATCCTTATTTCGTGTCATACCTTGTGTTCACTTGTTCAGATATAGTTGCATAAAAAAGGCTATGTGTAGAAGATTGTGACATGTTCAAAATGGAGTATTACGTCCTTCACAAAGGAAGGGCTTACTCCAAATGAAGTTAAATAGTGATTTGACGGTGTATATGGGGAAGAACCCCCCTCATATTCTACCGTAAAAGAATGGGTCAATTTTTCCGAATGGATCGAGAAAGCACAAATACGAAGAGCGTGCAGGTCGGCCCTTGGAGGGGCTCATTCCTGAAAACATCGCTCTTGTGTAAAGAGAAATTATGCAAGACCGGTGACTCAAAGTTACAGAAATAACATCAAGGTTGGGCCTTTCTAAAACAACAGTCCTTCGAATTATTCAAGACCATTTAAACATGAATAAGGTTAGTGCAAGATGGGTGTCTAGACTTCTTTCCTCAATCCAAAAATAACGAGTCATCTGTTGTCAGGCATTTTTGGAGCTCTGCCATGGTAACGAGAGAGAAGTTGTCCATTGTTACAGGAGATGAAACGGTGGTCCTCTACTAAGATCCCTTGCCCAAAAGATCAACGGAGGGAGTAGCGTAAACCAGGCGAAGCAGCACCTGTAAAGGCCAAGGTCACTCAGTCAACCAAAAAGATCATGGTCACAATCTTTTGGGACTGTAAAGGAATACTCTTCATTGACTCCAAGGAGAGGAACACCACAGTAAATGGGGAGTACTATGCTGACCTACTGCACAGACTACGTGCTTCCATCAAAGAGAAAAGGCGAGGAAAGCTGAGTGGTGGTATGCGCTTTCTTCACGACAACGCGCCTGTGACGCATTTTAGTGTGACGAAGAAGTGATGGATGCTGTTTATGCCCATTTTGCAGATAAGACTTCTGACTATTTTGGGAGGGAGGGGGTTGAAATGTTAATTCAAAGATTATGAGAAGTGTGTTGCAATAAAGGATAACTATATTGAAAAGTGAAAAATAATTTTTGTCTTTATCATACCTAGAAAATAATTAGGCCGGAAACTTGTGGACCTATCCTCGTACACTGCTGACACTATGTTTCTAATGCAATGCTTTTTATGCCTCCATTGAATGCACAATTTGAAAGTTCCGTCAATAAAATTTAGACCTAGCATCAGAAGACTAGCAAATGCTGAAATTCTATCATCATGTTTGCTATCAACGAGCAACAAAACTTCCCGTTTTTTAAAACATTGTTCAGGAGTAGCAAATCTGCTCCAGATATGAACGTTTGTTTTATACCTAAACCTTGGAGTCTTTAGGGTCTTAACAGAAGAGAACATAGAAAAATCAATCAAAATATTAATTGGGGACAGTTACATCATTAAATATTGAATTTGAACTTGTTTTATTTCTTCATCCATTACCCCATTCACTTTATTCATTTCAGGAAGAATAGTAAATATGTGCGGGGTTATTTATATTGCGGAAAACGGTTGAAGAGGTTTGAGGAGAAAGGTAGACATTATAGGAATACCAAGATAGAGGTGGGGAGGAAGTAGACGAAACAGACATGATTTTCGTAAACAAAATGCAGTAGACGAAGAAGGAACACTCTGATTTCACGCTTAGTCGATCAAAGCCACCCGAGATCACTTGTGTTACTGCCTTTCCCTTCTAAGTAGGCCATGCATTTCAGAGATCACAATGCATACATAATAATGGACGGTTTTCCTTTGATAATACGTTAAGCATAAATGTAGTTTGTGCGAACAGAACAAAAACATAGTAAACCTTAAAATTATTAGCAAGCTAATGATAATTGTTAATTCCTCTCCATCAATTTAATGAGACATTATCAATATTCTCAAAATTACTTGTGAAAAATAACTTTTCTAACTATATCTTTATGTGGAAATCACAGAACCTTTTCCTAGGATACCTCAAAATAGACGAAATCCATTACTGTTTAATTTCCCACAGCTGTTGCTACGACACGCTGAGGTCATACACCACTTAGTAACAAACATAGGACATTCTCACTTATCTTCTAAACGGGAAAATGTCGTTTCCTAAACAAGTTTTTATTTTCTAGGTATTTATTTCAAAGTAATGAAATAAATACATGAGGGTTATAATTGCTTACTTACACGCTATATAAGCACCGAGAGTTATTTTTGTCCTGACAACTCTATGTATAAGGTGGAGTAGAAATTAGAATTACGAGAGTTGGTCCATAAGTTACCGGCCTCGCCGATAACGTAAACTCTTATCTGGTGTCATACCTTATCTGTTAAATAAATAATTGTAGCTGTAACTCCCGCTTCGGTGTGTTCAGTTGTTCAGATATATTGGCATAAAGAAATCTATGTGCAGAAGATTGTGACATGTTCAAAATGGAGTTTGGAGCTGTTATTAAGTTCTTCATAAAAGAAGGACTTACTCCAAATGAAGTTAAACAGCAGTTGGACGTGTATATGTGGAAACACCCCCCTCATATTCTACCGTAAAAGAATGGGCCAAACTTTTTCGAATGGGTCGAGAAAGCATTGAAGACGAAGAGCGAGCAAGTCGGCCCTTGGAGGTGCTCACTTCTGAAATAATCCCTCGCTCTTGTGGAAGGAGAAATTATGGAAGACCGGCGGCTCAAAGTTACAGAAATAGCAGCAAGGTTGGGCCTTTCTAAAACAAGAGTCCTTCGAATTCATGAACATTTAAACACGAATAAGGTTAGCGCAAGATGGGTGTCTAGACTTCTTTCCTCAGTCTAAAAGCAGAAACGAGTCATCTGTTGTCAGGCATTTTGAAGCTCTGCCATGGCTACGAGAGAGAGGCTCTGCAAACCATTGTTACGTGAGACGAAACTATGGACCTCTACTATAATCCCTTGTCCAAAAGAGAATCAATGTATAAACCTGGCGAAGCACCTCCTGTAATGCCCAAGGTGATTCAGTCAACCAAGAATGTCATGGCTACAATTTTTTAGGACAGTGAAGGTAATACCCTTCATTGACTTCAAAGAGAGGAACATCACAGTAAATGGGGAGTACTATGCTGGACTATGCACAGACTGCGTGCTTCCATCAAAGAGAAAAAGCGAGTAAAGCTGAGTGATGATCTTCACAACAACGCGCCTGTGCACAAAGCTCTTGTTGCAAAGGAAGCTGTGAAGAAATGTGCCTTGGAGGAGATGGACCATCCATCCTACAACCCATATCTAGCTCCCAGTGCCTATTTCCTCTTCTCAAAACCCAAGAAGGACCTTCGGAAGGAAATTTAAGTGTGACGAAGAAGTGATGGATGTTTCTCCACTCTTAATGGTGTGAAATTCTATTTAGATAGCACTGTTGTATTGGATTTTGTCCTGGGATTGTCATTGGTTAATAACGTCTATAAAGTAAAAGTGTTACTCAAGTTGTTGTAAATGTTGCACTAATACAAAAAATAAAGCTAGCAGACCACCCCTGTGGTCCAGTGGTAGCATTTGCGACTACTAATCCGAAGGTCCTTCGATTCCCGTCAGGCATAGGTGTCTGGACAAGGTTCTTTTTTACCCCGAGAAGATGAATGCTCTAAGTACCCAAGAATTCTGAGTTCGTTTTGCACCATCATTAATTCATTTCATTCTATTCATGACTACAGACTTCATGTCCATTCTACAGACGTCGCGAGAAGACCAAAGTGGTCCAAACGACAATAAATAAAACTTTAAAAACACTGAGCAATAGATAGTTGTACAATTAAGGTAAAATTGAGGAAACATTGTAACTAGTGAACTGAATTTTCTCTTAGAACTCTTCATTTACAAACAAAGGACGTCAGTAGATTGCGTTTCGGAATTGCTTGTTACGACACCACACCACAACGGGCTGTCTCAAACGCTACAGTGTAGATGTTCTCTGTAATGTTGATTTTCTTGGTTAGCGCACCTGTTATCCGGTCGGGTGACAACACAAACACGTTTAATAGGTATTCCATTAGCGATGGCGCCACCTTCTCAGAACGCGGCGCATGTTTGATGCGTTGAAATCGTTTTTCAAAGGCCGTAGCATAGTACGGCCGCCAATTGCGGTTTACATTTAATTGGTTCCATGGACATTACTTTATATAGATAATCTAAAGGAACTGAGATAGTTTAAATATTAGATCGTTACTTTATTAACAAGGGAACAGCATAAAACGACAGGACGTCTTTGAAAATGTTTTAAATTGGTTATTAAAATATCAAATTGGCAAATGACTGTGACGCCAAGATCGACACTGTTAGCTTCAGTGAGTGACCTTTCGACCCACAATTGATGTTTTAATGTAACGAAGCTTGTTTTACATTAATTGGCTGTGTAAATCGCAAGAACAATAGATATCGAGCTAGTGAAATTAACAACATTGTTCATCAAGGCACCTTTCACCTTAACCCTTTATTACCCACATAATAGTATCGGTGTAGTTGACTAGACCTTAGTAAACCTTGCATCTCACTAAAGGGCAAGAATATATTTCTGATAGAACTTACTCTGATGTTCATCAAGAAGTGTCAGGAGCTTAGCAAGGGTTTTGGAAATTTCTATGTTGCCACTATAATCTCAACAACAATTTCAGTCATGATATTGAGTCTTCACTACTATTCTAACCATATGTGTTCATTATTCTAACATGCTTTATTCCCTTGAATTATAGAACAGTGTATTTTTCACTTGGAATTCATTTTCATTTAATTTTAGTTTATTTACGATGATCTTTAAACCGCCGGTGGCTGAGGTCGTTAAGGTGCGGAGTGGGAGATCTGGGGTTAGAATCCCGCCAGAGCCGTCCTCCATGGCTGAGGTTTTTTACAGGTTTTCCTCAGTCCTCATAAATGGCAAATGCCGGGGAGGTGCCCTAAACTTAGGCCTGGAACGCTTCCTGACTTATAAAAATCCTTTCCCAATTATCATTTCATCTCATGTATTACCAATGTGCACCGTCTGTGGTGCCTCAGTAGTAAAAACGGACGTTAAACACTATTAAAAAAAATGCTCTTTAAAATCTCAGATCATCAGCGACCCAGTCTATTCAGAGCATGAAACGGTCGATAAATTTCGATAATTCTTTTAAATATACGATAGTATACGCGCGGCTTTACTTTTCTTCCGAAGGAAACCTTATTAGGATTTTTACACTTGAAAAAATCCACCGACCCTGGCCGGAATTGAACCCGGTACCTTGGGATCTACGAGGCAATTATGGTTACCACTAGAGCGCCATAATAGACTCCTATAATTCAAATTTGTATATTAAAGAGACAATATTTTTTTTACAATAACAGAATATTGCATTTCTTCCACAAATTATAAAACACACTAGGTTAGTAGGGCATTGAGATTAAAGGTTTCACACTGTTTTTTAATAATATATGTGATAAATGCATTTGATTTACATGCAATAATGTAGCGTTTTTGACTTGTATTCATAGGCACTTAAAACGAGCCACCTGAACAACATGGTCATCTTTAGTGATTCAGACAAAAGTTTCTTGGCTTAATGGGATGTTAGTTTTTTTCATTAATGGAGGTGATATATGAATTTTAAGTTCCTTGTTTTAATGGATGATATGTTTTGTTATTTACCTTTTTAAATAGGAGTTAACGCCAGTTTTTACCACAGGCGGTGGACACTGATGATACACGAAATGAAATTGCATATTGAGAAAGGATTTTTTTTAAAGAAGGAAACGTTACAGGCCTAAGTTTAGGGCACCTCCCCGGCATTTGCCATTTATGAGGACTGAGGAAAACCTGGAAAAAACCTCAGTCAGGTATTACTGTCCTGGCGGGATTCGAACCCCAGACCTCCCGCTCACAAGTCCGCACCTTAACGATCTCGGCCACCCGTAGTGCGTTTGAAGACACAACTATCGACTGTGTTTTGGGGTTCATTCAAGACAGATCAAGTGTAAAGAATGTGTAACATACAACAGTGACAGAGAAATTGTTTACTTCAAGGAATCGGTTGATTGTGCTATTTTATTGTAAGCCTGTTCATTGGAAATAAACGAACATGATTATGTTGTTACATATTGAATCATCGTTGTTTCACATTCTTTACTGGTAAAATTGGGTCTCTTCCCATTTTCATGTACTCACATGCTGAATAAAATAAAAAATTTACCGCAATTAAATATCTCTATTACTTGTGCAACACAGATATGAGTTTGTAACTGTTCATTTTCCTGTCATGAGCCATTCCTGCAAGGAACCGGATAATGCCAACCAGAAAGTTTCCTAGAAATTTCCAGATGATTGGCTCGATCATATTACAGGGAATCACACTGAGTCGGCGCTATCAAAGTTCTAAAGTGTGATCAATCAATGTTCAGCAACTGGTCCGAAAATTGACTATAAAAGCAAAACGCAATTTTAAACTCAGTCTATCAAGGAGAATAAGTTTACTTCTCAACATACTCAGAAGTTCCAATGTCGACAGGATTATTATGGTGCTTGGGTACCTATTTCCCATCCAGAAATAATATTTCAGGAGATAGAGGCCTCAAGGGTTTGTACTCATCAGTTTTGCCTAAATGCAGATATGCAGATTTTCAAGAAAATTTGTGGCTCTGAAGCTAAAACCTACATAACAGAGATAAAAGAATTAACAACCTGCTCGTAAGATAAGCTGATAGAACTTATGTGATGATACAATTTTAAACATTACAATTGTAATCACGGTTTATTTTTAGTTTTAAAATGTATGCAATAAAGAAAAAAATATGCAAATATATATTTATATCCATTTTCTTTTACTTTGAAACCCTTCTTTGCATGCAAATTTTGACACTATTGGTAGTCATATTTATGTTTAATGAACTTCAAGAAATTTGGATTTCAAGTTTTAAAATGCTAATATCACAGACCAATTTCTTAGAACTTAGTATGGTCTTCCTAATATCTGAAGCTCTAATATTAAAACCATTAATCAGCTCCAATATTAAAACTGTCTAATGATGGATATGAATGAAAATTTCGGATTCTGTAATTGCATTAAAATCTCAAAATCTCATTTAATAAAAATGTCGCATGTCGACTTTTTGAAGTATAGAACTCATTTCACATAACAAAATACTTCAGCACATTAAGTGCATAAAGCTACATACGCAGTTTTTTTTTTTTTTTATTCGTTTTATTTACAGACGCTCTTTAACATCTCAGCAGGTCATCAGCGTCCCATTCAAGTCAGGGCGTGAAACGACCGACAAATTTTGCTCAGAGGCCTCTCTTTCAGGCTTGAGGTTCTTTTTCATGCCGTAAATGTACGACACGGGACCCACGGCTTTACTTCCCTTCCGAAGGAAGCCATACTTAGGATTTTTACGTCCGAAAAAATCCATCGGTTTGAACCCGCGATCTTGGGCTTAGAAGGCAAGTATGGTTACCACTACATCACCAAGACCGACACATACGCGGTCTTTAAACACTACCCAAAACTGTCAGCTTCTCTTAATGACTATGTACATAACCTAATTCTTGAATAGGACTTTGGTAAAGCTAGATATGGGCTTCATTATTTGTTATTTAAGAACATATGATATTTACGCGAATCTAATGCGCCAATGAATGTAATGCGCATCCCAAATTCTAAACTTAAAACCATAAAAAAGATTTTGGCGTCTTAGAGATAAACTCGTCCGCTTCATAAACCGATCAGAACACAGAATTTATAAGTGGACTATTATTACATCTTGAAGCACGTAGGACAAAATCCATCACTCGTGCTGTTGCCAGGACAGTTGGCGTAGATCAAAGAAGAAAAAGTTATTTCTTATGGTGTCACTAGTCACAGGTTGCCCGTTCTTTTTCCTTTCATGTACGAATTCCAATTTTTTCCATCAGGGTCCGAATATCTTCCTTTGAGAGGATCAATGAATTTATTCCTACTAGCTTTAGTTGCAAATAATGTCAATTTCTGTTGCCTTCACAAGCGAATGTTGCTCTCAACTATAATGCACTCTCTCCCTGCCTTTCTGTTACTATCATTTTTTTCAGCACAAAGGATTACTTTACGCTTAAAAGTAGCATCATAAGATGTTCTTTTCTGTTTGACCTCCATTTCATGACATTCAAACGCTCAGTGCAATTATAGAGCAGCAATAAATGTAACGAAGTCAAGAATTGCAGGAATCATTATGACGTAATAAACGATAACTTTGAATGAAGTTACCGGCGACCTACGGAACGAATTTGCACTTGAATCTAATACGCCATCGAATATAATGCGCGCCAGTTTTGAATACATTTGGACAAAAGGTGTGCATTAGATTCGCTTAAGTACGACATGTACATATATTTTTAAAATTAATGTAAGGTTAATATAAACTGAAGTAATGTATGTGGCAACATGTGAAATACATAAGGAGAGCATTCAGGCGTATAATAATATGGGCCAGGGTTCTCAACCTGATACGCGTACATTGATGGTACATGAACTACTGCCAGATGGTGTATATTTGACAGTTGTACTATAACTAAACAGAAACAGATTTTACATTATCATAAACACTTTTGTGCGATACTGTACGCAAACAATATGGAAACGTCCATTTTAAGGGAGGTTTTATTTGTTAAATTATCAGATTTATACATAGTTTGTGGCAAACCCAGAATAAACAACTACACGGATAAAGGACTATGCTCAAAGGGAGAAATGAGTTTAAGCGGGTAAATAATTCCATTTTCCCTTCTAATGCTAAGCATCTAACAGAGTAAATTTGTACAAAATAGAAACAAAAAGAACCGTACACAAACATACATAAGTACAATATAAGTTGTTTGTCATATGGTTTCACATATGTTGGGAGATGGAAAGAAAACCATCCCAATGCCGCAGTGTGTGATTTGTCCATGAAACACTTTCAAATCATTAAGATCTTCCCTTTTGAAACGTCATTTTGACAGCAAGCTGTGTTTTTTTTTTATTGATTTATTTAAGGACGCTCTTTAACAGCTCAGATCATCAGCGTCCCATTCAATTCCGGGCGTGAAACGGCCGACAAATTTTGCTCAGGGGCCTCTCTTTGAGGCTTGAGGTCCTTTTTCGTGCCGTAAATGTACGACACGGGACTCACGGCTTTACTTCCCTGCCGAAGGAAGCCATACTTACGATTTTTACGCCCGAAAAAATCCATCGGTCCTGGCCGGGTTCGAACCCGCGATCTTGGGTGTAGGAGGCAAGTATGGTAACCACTACAGCACCAGGGCCGACACCACCAAGCTGGTGATTTAAAACACAAGCCGTTGGAATATTTTCAAAGAAAACTATCAGATTTGTCATAAAGGAAAAAACAAATAACCTCATTTGTAGGGTCTAATATGAAGGTTTTGGAGGTATCTTAAGAAGTCAGTTTAAGAGTAGCTAAATCGGGAAAACCTCACACGATAGGACCCATTAACATTACTAGCAACTGTAGATATGGTTAAAACGATGTTGGGGGACAAGGCATGCAGCAAAGCAACTTGAAGTGATTCCATTATCCAACGACACCATGTCTCAAAAGTTTTAGGCTTGTCTACAAATGTAAAACAGCAATCAAAATAAAAAATTTACGGTGATCAATATTTTTCAATTCAATTGGATGAAACTGCTGATATGGTCATGGCCCATCTTCTTAAGGAAAAAAAAATTGTTTTGTGAATCAATGCCTGCTCGAAAAACCCCTAAATAAAATATTTTCAAAATTAGACCAATTTCTGAAAATGAATTGGGGTTTGTTCTGATGGGGTACGTGAGAAACGCACAGTGGCTTTGTTGCAGAGATTAAAAAAAATAACCCAGGAGCAAACTTTGTAAACTTTCATAATGAGGTTTAAGTCGCAAGATGGATGCTTGTTGCTGTAAAGATAGTTTTAATGTATGTATGTGTGTGTATGTATGTATGTATGTATGTATGTATGTGTGTATGTATTGTATGTATGTATGTATGTTGTATGTATGTATGTAGTATGTATGTATGTGTGTATGTATGTATGTATGTATGTTGTATGTATGTATGTTGTATGTATGTATGTATGTATGTATGTATGTATGTGTGTATGTATGTATGTATGTATGTATGTATGTGTGTATGTATGTATGTATGTATGTGTGTATGTATGTATGTTGTATGTATGTATGTATGTATGTATGTATGTGTGTATGTATGTATGTATGTGTATGTATGTATGTATGTATGTGTGTATGTATGTATGTATGTATGTGTGTATGTATGTATGTTGTATGTATGTATGTATGTATGTATGTATGTATGTTGTATGTATGTATGTATGTGTGTATGTATGTATGTTGTATGTATGTTGTATGTATTATGTATGTATGTATGTTGTATGTATGTATGTTGTATGTATGTATGTATGTATGTTGTATGTATGTATGTTGTATGTATGTATGTATGTATGTATGTATGTATGTATGTATGTATGTATGTAAAACAGTAGCAATAGTAGTAATGGACTTTTTATTGTATGTTTTAGATTACATTCAAATAAAAACTGTATCATGGTCCTTACGGCCGTACATGCTAATGTGGTCCTTATAACAATTAAAAGGGCCATGCACATACATACATTATACGCATACACACAAATATACCAATATTTCGATATATTTACGTTTTCTATTAATAATTTTATATACAAATGCAAAACATGATATAACCCTTACTCTTGAGCTCCCCTTCCATTTACTCACACCCCTTTCCCCTCTCCCCCGTCTTCACTATAACCCTTAACCTTCTTTGTCGGGTCTTCTCTAGAAATATTCCCAAATTGTGTATCTCGCATGCACCAACACTTCCGGGCAAATGTTCAGACTTCTATTGGCACTCAAAAATTGCGGTGATAAATGCTTATTTCTTAAAAGCTCCGTTTTCCTGCATTCTTTTTCTTTTCTTTTTTTTTTTTTTTTTTTTTGATTGATTTATTTATGGACGCTCTTTAACAGCTCAGGTCATCAGCGTCCCATTCAATTCAGGCCGTGAAACGGCCGACAAATTTTGCTCATAGGCCTCTCTTTCAGGCTTGAGGTTCTTTTTCATGCCGTAAATGTACGACACGGGACCCACGGCTTTACTTCCCTTCCGAAGGAAGCCATACTTAGGATTTTTACGCCCGTAAAAACCCATCGATCCTGGCCGGGTTCGAACCCGCGTTTTGGGGTGTAGGAGGCAAGTATGGTAACCACTACACCACCAGGACCGACTCCTGGATTCTGCATAAATATGCCTCCAGTACAATGGACAAATTCTTTCCCCGAGAGCATTAACTGTTTTGTTTCCTTTCCAAGGCGCCAATCTGAACCATGCGAGACCACTTCTTTCTTCTCTGCCACAGATATCTAAATAATGTCCCTTTCCCCACACCGTATTCATTGTATGTAATGAAATGGAGCTGAACATGGTTCTCGTTTACTTCACACTTAAGTTAGTTGGCTGTCGAAGGGAAATGTATTGAGCCGTCTGTTTGAACTTCGTTCAGAAGTCTCAGACTTCAGTTGCTTCACTAATGAGCTCTGACTTACTTGACAGGTGTATTTTGCCGCCTCAACAAGCTGAACAAAAGTTTGTAGGGTGCACCGACTTCCATACTCTAGTAGCAGGATAAATTTGGACTCTTAAGAAAAAGTTTAGCGTCATGACAACACAAACACAATAAGTGAAAATTAAATTCCTCTTCATCGTGAACTGACACTCTGGAGTTTCATCTCAGATTTCAGTGTTTACTTACCTGAAAACCTGGAACCAGAATTTTGAATTAGTGACCTGTTTTCTTTTGCTGCCACCTTACCAGAAACCTTAACTCCTTCCCAGAAAGACAAATAGAACGAGCTTTTATGTGACAGAAGTTTCAGGAAAATGATCAAGAAGCTGCATTTAACACACTTCCGGCCGGCAAAAAAAGGCTAATTTCCAATGATATCAGAAAAAGCTGTAAAATATTTGTTAGTGTTTGTAACTATTTACCTTTGTGAATGCGGATTTTCTTCTCTAATTTAGATTTAGAATTTTTTTTTGTTGATTTGTTTTTATTTACGGATGCTCTTTAACATCTCAGGTCATCAGCGTCCCATTCAGTTCAGGGCTGACAAATTTTGCTCAGAGGCTTTTATCAGGCTTGAGGTTATTTATCGTGTCGTAAATGTACGACACGGGACCCACGGCTTTACTTCCCTTCCGAAGGGAAGAACTCATACTTAGGGTTTTTACGCCCGAAAAAATCCATCGGTCCTGGCCGGGTTCGAACCCGCGATCTTGGGTTTATAAGGCAAGTATGGCAACCACTACACCACCAGGAGTGACGCGGTATCGAAAAGAAGAATCTCACCTTAAACCGCAAAGGCTCCAAATAAGCCAATATGAGAAAAACGGTATCTTGAAATGATAAGCATTGTAACAAATAAATGGACTGACAAATACAGGCTGTCATAACGCAAATAAAGCGAATTATAGGACATTTCTGTCATACTTGCTCTGTTGTTATGACATAATTTCCCCCTCACAAGCTTTTTTTATTTTTTGGTTTATTTATTGATGTGCTTTAACATCTCTGGTCATTAGCCTCCCATTCAATTCTGGGTGTGAGATAGTCGATAAATATTTCTTGAGACTCTTTTACATGTTGTAACCCCCCTTCCCGTAAGTGAACCGCCACGGGTGACCGAAGTCGTTAAGGCGGGGACTCGTGAGTCCTTATAAATGGCAAATGCCGGGGAGGTACCCTAAACTTTGGTTCGGAACGTTTCCTTCATTATAAAAAAATTTTTTTTTCCCAATATATCATTTTATTTCATGTATCATCAGTGTCCACCGCCTCTGTGGTGCCTCAGAAGTAAAAACGGGCGTTAACCACCATTACAAAAAAAAAAAAAAAAGTAAATCACTAAGCGGAGTAATTGGAACGGAGGCTCAGCGGTAAAGGTTCATGTTTGTATATATGTATATAAATTACTCATAGAAAAAGGGTGATATCTATGTGTGTGTGTGTGTGTATTCTGATTGTTACAAGGACGGTATTAGCATGTACGGCCCCGAGACCCATATAACAGTTGTACTTACTTGTGTGTATTTTAAAACTGCTACAATGAACGGACCATTACTTCTACCTAAAGCGGGGGACAATAGAACTGGCCTTTACTACAGCAGTTGTTTGGAGTATTAGGAGAACTATTACGCAAATTTCGCACTTAAATCACCTAGTTTGTCAGGCATGTATTAGATGTAAGTCAGAAAGCGCAGACAAAAGGCATAAATACCTAAAACCGTACCAAAACAATCCATTATCATAGGCGACAATAGGAGGGCATAAGATCCTGACAGACAAATAGACGCATCACAGCCAAGAAAGCCACAGAAAATATCAGCAAGGTGTTCAGAGATAGACAAATAAAGATTCACACTTGCCAACATAGTTCTAATTGACCAAGCAAAGGGAGGCATGAAATCACGTCTTTCCGTTCCTGTAGAAGGTATGATAATTAAACACGTTATTCTACTGCAACTAATTTAATGTAGAGTCCATCGATTTTGAGCAAGTTTGATTTTGACGGCCTCTATCAATGCACATTTTTAAATTACACAATGAACTTCTGAACAAAACTCCAACCCACTCACGACCACCGCAGCAGCTACGAAGGCTGAAACTAAAACGACATTCAGATTTATTGCAAGATTAACTTGCACATTGTAATGAGGACAGCCGCTGGGCTGCAACCTCATGTGTTATGTATATATTTATACTATGTTACTTTATTTTAGTCGAACTGCATTATAATATTGTATAATAAAGTTTACAGAACGTAAAATAATTGCATATATCAAAAGTATGTTTGTTGCAAGTTATACCTTCGAGTGTTTCAATTGTGTTTATTAATATTTAACTGTTTTGGAGCAATTTCCCGTCTTTGGGGCGTTTCAGTAATGCGTATCTAGTTTTCAAGACAGTCACTGCTTTTCTGTATCTCTCTCATGTGACGTCATCTTAAAATGTACTGATGAAAAGAAATAAAAAATTGAATTTTGACCATACACAGTCGGATTACGGAGTGAAATTATCCTGAAAAAATTATCAAATTCGTTTTATCATGCGACGTGTATTAGTCTTGTGGTCAATGAAGCCAACTCTATACCTCCACTATATAATTCCTGAACACATACCACTGACAACTTTTGCTATAGGCGGTGGGGAGCTATTGATAGCAACTAAAGTATAGACAATCCACAGTCATAACGCAAAATGGAGGGTTCTTCAAAGCGTTTTGGTGATGCGTCAAATGTGCAAATTGATATTATCATTAGGAACTCCAAACCACAGAATACAAAGAAAAATAGAGAGACAGTTATCTTCTCTCTCTCTCTCTCTCTCTCTCTCTCTCTCTCTCTTTCAGTTTGTATTAAAAATCGAACGTAAAATCGACTTTTGTACATTTCTGTCTCACAATTTCTGAGTAGAGTTATTCATAAGCATAAAAGTGTTAATATTCTGTGCACGAATTTCAAATGTGTATACACAGAGGGTTCCAAAAAATGTATACACACTTCAGGCAAAGAAAAAACTGTGTTAACATAACAAAACTGAATTCACACAAACAGAAAACGATGAGCACTAATCATCTTAGACTTTTACAGTTACAACAGTTTCTCAAAATGCCCACCATCGGCGTCGATACACTTCTGAGTACGTTGAACTACTGATTGAGCAACGTTTGCGAAAGTGTCCTCAGCGATTGCAGCACATGCCGTTTCAATTTTTTCCCCAAGTGCTGTCAGTGTAGCTGGTTTTCTATGATGTACAACATCCTTAAGAGTTCCCCATAGGTAGAAATTCAAAGGAGTTATATACGGAGAACGCGATGGAAACTCAATTAGACCTCTATCCAGTGCCTTGGAAGATTGTCATCAAGGTACGCACGTACATCTCGGTGGTAATGTGGAGGTGCTCCATCCTATTGGAAGTAAATTCCTCATTTCCATAGAGTGTATGAATGGCGGTTAATATGGATGTGCCTATCATGTTCAGATACCCTGTTCCTTCAAAAAAGAATGGTGCAATTAGACCCCTAGATGACAATCCACACCAAACATTAATTCCAGATAAATTAAAAGTATTTTCCAAAATAACATGGGGATTGTTTGCACACCAGTAGACACAGTTATGCCGGTTAACAGTCCCGTTCAACTTAAATTGTGCCTCGTCGGACCAAACAACTTTCCTTACGAAGGCCACATCCTCTTGCGACATGTTGCGAAATCACTCACAATACTGCATTCTCCGATCAGGGTTATCTTCATTTAATTCTTGAAAAAGTCTTGGGATCAAAACTTTCAACTTTATTGTTTTAATAATACGACGTACGCTGGTTCTGCTAATCCCAGTCTCAAGTGCACATTGCTTTGTAGATTTCTGCGGTGAGAACTCAAAAAACACAGCCGAGGACGCGGGGCTTGTTGTGCAAGGTCTCCCAGATCTGCCCTTGTGAACATCGCATACGGTAGCACGAGTCTTAAATTTGTCTCGAATGCGTGCAATTGTTACTCGCGATGGCGGTTCTGTTCTGTACACACGTCTTCATTGCCTTTGAACTTCAAGAACATTCTGGGTTTTCCAATACCACTTCAAAATTGCTTTCCGGTGTTCAAACGACAATCTTGGCTCCATTTTGTTGTAGCAACATTAGCATAACGTAACGTGAGTCATATCTGTTTACAGAACATCATACGATAATCTTGGTTTCATCATTTGTTCATTGTTGATTTATTTATCACGTAGCAACGCTTCATAATGTATGTAAGTCACATCTGTTTACAGAACATCATACTACACATTACTGTTGTTTTTCGGTATAACTTTGAAATATATTAAATAGATATCTACTGTGAAAGTGTGTATACATTTTTGGCATCCTTGATATATATATATATATATATATATATATATATATATATATATGTGTGTGTGTGTGTGTGTGTGTGTGTGTATGAAAGTGTGTATACATTTTTGGCATCCTCGGTATATATATATATTTTATTCTTATTCGATTCATCAAATAGTCCTAAACCCATATTTTATTCCTCTCTATTGGTATTACTGGCTATCGGCATTTTTCTGTCGCAACATTGCTTGAAACAAAAGTGTAAATAAACAATATTACAATTTTGTAAGCCAAATTTACGGGATTTATATTTAAATTCTTGTTTTACTCCTGAAATAGTCCTAATGAATATCACTCGATGGTCTGAACTTTCCAGACACACTACATTCGTTAAATTTATCGGTAATCTCTCGCTCAACAGTAATTCTCTGTATAATAAAATTCAGAACACCATTAAGACAATGCAGATATTATCCATGCCCCCTAGAGTTTCACCCCATTGAATTTTCATTTATTTGAGTCTTTGAAGAACTTTCTGAATGTTACTAATAATGAAGAGCGTAGTCAAGTGCTACGATATCTTGAACATATTTTTTTTATAGAGATTCAAGAAGCCACCGGGTCGATCGTGCCAGCGAGCTGGGGCAACATTAAAAATGAGATGAACGATCGATGACTTCCATTCACTTTTCCTGTTTTCATCAAGTTAGAATTTAAATTTAAACGCCGCTCATGTTTATACACCTGGCTCCCGTTTACCAGCAGAAGATGGAAACGACATGATTGAATGCACTTTAATAATGTTAGTCAATTATTTTATATATTCAAACTTTCATCTAACTGGTTAGTGTTTTAAGCATACAGTTGGTCGGTCCTGGTGGTGTAGTGGTAACCATACTTTCCTCCTAATCCCAAGATCGCGGGTACGATCCCGGCCATGACCGATGGGTTTTTTCGGACGTAAAAATCCTAAGCATGGCTTCCTTCGAAAGTGAAGTAAAGCTGTGGATCCCGTGTCGTACATTTACGGCACGAAAAAGAACCTCAAGCCGGAAAGAAGAGACCTCTGAGCAAAATTTGTCGGCCGTTTCACGCCCTGAATAGAATGGGACGCTGATAACCTGAGATGTTAAAGAGCGTCCGTAAATAATCCAAATCAAATCTTTCAAATGGATGTTCATCCGTGAGATGCAGCCTATGTAGGGCCTGGAATCACGCTGCCTGCCGGTTGAGCGGTTATACATAACCCTTTAATTAAAGCACATAGATCTTTCATGCACATTACAATTACAATAAACCGACGATGTTGGAAACAATTTCTTCGAGTCTCTCATATCTGTGAAGAAAGTTTGCAATCAAACGCATGGAGCAGGAATTGATTGTGTGCGGGGCGTTATTGTTGATGTTGTGGACTGCTAGTGGCTGATGGTCGTGGTCTGTGATGTCCGGCCGGGCTGCTCACTGAATGACATCTGCTCCAATTCTGTTGAATTTTGATCTCAGGGTTCACTGGAGTGTTTCGCGGATCAGTATAGATCCACGGGAACGAGAAATGTGTTGCCCAAAAGATACACCAGGTTGACTTGTTCAAAATAGTTTATTTACGTGTAAAAATATTGGGGCTACTTCCTGACTGCTCGTCGCTGGCTTCACTACTCACTTAGACTGACTTTAGAATCACCTTAGAAGGACTTAGAATTCTTCGACCGCTTTAAAATGACTTAAACTGCCCTCGGCTGACTTTAGAAATGACGTAGACTGATTGCTTTCGTATGACTTAGGCTGCCTGCTTCCGTATATCTCTCTCGTGTGTCTCTCGTGTCTCTCCTGTGAATCTAGTATCCATCGTGTCTCTCGTATCTCTACTGTCGTCTGTTGTCTCTGACTTCTGTACTCCAGTTTTCTACCACATCGCCACGCCTCTCGCTAAATTAAATTCCCTCGTATATTATCCTATTTCCGTGTTATATGTTCATCATTTGCTATCCTAAAATATTTATTTGTATCTAAGTTCTTCTTATTCGTTGACTTTTATCCGATGATCATTGGCTAGAATTATTCTCTCCCTCCTGATCTACAATGTCTTCCCACGAACTTGAATTTTCCAAGAACAGCCTGTCATAAATTTCGGCACTTTACTTACATGCTGATTTCTATTGAAAACTCTTTTGCCTTCCTTAGTTTGTAGATTTCCAAATGTTATCAGAGATAACGCACGTAGTTATGGGTGGTTTTTACTACCTTGTACCCCCGGCTTGCCTATAATAAAACATTTTCGTGTCCGTTGTGACATTTTCATTTTCTCTTAAATTATTGCTCTGTCTTTGTTCAAATACTGTCCCGTTATAGCCACATGTTTTCTTATTGTGAACTTTCTAAGTATTCCTTGGGCAGAAGTTTCGTGACCTAACAAAAGATAATTTACCCTTTCCTCAGCTTTGTCTAGTCTAAGGAGCGGTCAGCGGACGAGGCGTCAGGTATACATCTCTGTCTCTTTCTCACATCTTTTACCACAAAATGTATACAAAACCCTTTTGTAAGATACAATCACCTGTCAAATGACATACACATAAGTACAAGTTACAAATTATTTCAACTCCTGTTATACCTATCTCTAAATGCTTTCATTATACATATACATAATAATTATCCTTATCAAATCTAATGCCTTTAGAAATATAACTCTGCAGCCTCAAGTTATAAAATTAGTATAGGCAGTCTTATTTCCGGCTTCACGCATTGGTTTCTCTTTCCAAATTGCTGCAATTTCTCTTCTCGTATTGTTTTCCAGATTCTCCCACTTATGCGGTTATTTCGATACATTTTATTTATCAAGTTCACCTATAAATAGAAATTGCCTAAGATACGAACTAGGAATCTCAATGGCTATAAAAATGTTCCTAGCTTCCAATTAAAGCTAACGAGTTGTATGCGCGGTAACGGATTCTTGCTGAAAAAATGTTTGCTTACATTAAATGTCCGATAATAAGTCAAAGAATGCCGTGATTATGTTATTACTTTGCGCATACACAGTATATTTTATAAAATACAGTTTCTATAATACTAAGCATTCACGGAGCACCATACATCAATTTTTGGCTATATAATGGCATTTCGTGGTTTTCTACATTCGAGTACCTCGCTACATGTTCATTTAAATAGAGATCATGCTTCGTCTGTGGAAAAAAATTAACTGTGGTCATTCCTAGCATTATCCAAAACCCACTTGCAGAAATTTACACTACTTAAATCATCACATGGCTGCAATTTCTGAACACTTGCAGTAGCACGGTTTTAATTTTAAATTTTAAAATTTGTTGGCATTCCAAGCCAAGGTTTGAGAAATTTCTTTTTCCTGTGCAAGCTTTCGTAGAGATTTCTTTGGGATTTGTTCTAACATTTCTCCAATTTCACCGTTTCTTCTCGGTAAGATCATGGCATTTTATTTTTGTTTTGTTATCCATAACAGATCCAGAAAGAACATATCAAGGATTTCACAGTAAAAGGTAATAACTGGTCTATTATGGGGAATAATTCTATCTGTCGCCGCAGAAATCTTTTTTATTTCATTATTTTGAACCGTTTCCCATAGAAACCTTACCTCTTATATTTATTCCAAAGTTTACGAACAGAACGTTTGTGGGGTGCAGGAATATTGGAGAATTTTATTACAAATCGCCGCCTCATTTTTTACATATGAATCATAATTGAAAATTTTGTGTTCTGAAGTGTATGATTTTTTGCATTATGCCAGCACCAATATACAAAAAAGGGGGGAATTTTCTTTTTACGATTTATTACCTTAAAAACGTCCAAATGGCACAAAGATAACGCTCCAACTATACTGGAAGAACTGCAACTGCAAGGAAAAAAAAAAAAAATCACCTGCAAATCTTAAGGGAGATATAGCGAACAATGCAAACTTTTTTTTAAACAGGTGTCAACAATTTAGGAACGTTTTAAACAACTTATATTAAATCATTTTTTATTTAAATAGTATATAGTTTGTAGTATTGTGGATATTTTGTTGTTAACAACATCGACATGTGACAGCTAGCTTACCAATAGTTAACCGATACAAGCGCTTCTGCGGCAGGAATATATTTGTATCTTCCGGTACTTGAGCAATGAATTGTGAAGTACATGTATTTGCAGAGCGTATTCCGGGGATTATAACAATGCTTGTACATTATTTGTGCACATTATCAATTGTTTAATATATTAAACATAGCGTAATTTTTAAAAATACATCGTAGTATCAATATTTTAAAGCATATACGACATTTTAATAACAGTTGCAGTTTCCTCGCTTTTCGATCAACCATTATCGTCAACACGTCATCCTTTGAATGCAAACATGCAGACTACCTATATGACAGATGGAATATGTGAAACCTCGTGGCCTCCATGAAGAGAAACTTTGTTAAATTCCCATTGGGAGTTCAGCTGTTTAAATCAATAGCACCTAACTTTTCTACCTGCACCTGATGGGGAACGTGGCTCGATTCGGCCTTGTATTATATTCAGCACCTATGACCAGTAGGGGGTTAATTTGCTGGGCTGGAGTGATCTGTGGAGACAGATCAAAATATACTGTCTAACAATGTGCAAGTCGCCTTTATGATAAGCAATTACATCATTGGAAGATGCAGGTGCTCCCTTAAATGTATCAATAGTATATTTTGAGTAAAGGAACTAATCTCAGATCTGTTACTCTTAGTGTATTGAAAAATGACATATACTGAGAGTGCCAAAAATGTATACACACTTTCACAGTAGATATCTATTTAATATATTTCAAACTTGGACCGAAAAACAACCGTAATGTATAGTATGATGTTCTGTAAACAGGTGTGACTCACATACATTATGATAGTGTTGCTATGCGACAGGTAAATCAACAATGAATAAATAAAGCAAAGATTATCGTATGATGTTTTGTAAACAGGTGTGACTCACATACATTATGTTAGTGTTGCTATGCGACAGGTAAATCAACAATGAACAAACAATTATTGTAAATCAACAGTGAACAAAGGATTATCATAAATCGATAATGAGCAAATGAAGACAAGATTATCGTAAATCCGATTGAGTTTCCACCGCGTCTCCGGATCTAACTCCCTTGGAGTTCTACCTATGGGGAACTCTTAAGGATGTTGTATACCGTAGAAAACCAGCTACACTGACAGCACTTCGGGAAGAAATTGAAACGGCATGTGCTACAAACGCTGAGGACACTTTCGCAAACGTTGCTCAATCAGTAGTTCAAGTACTCAGAAGTGTATCGACGTCAATGGTGGACATTTTGAGTAACTGTTGTAACTGTAAATGTCTAAAGTGATTAGTGCTAATCCTTTCATGTTTATGTGAATTCAGTTTTGTTATGTTAACACTTTTTTTTTCGTTTGAAGTGTGTATATTTTTTTGGCACCTTCTGTACTTTTAGACAATCCTGAATATCAACCAACGTACGATAGATGAGATATTTTCTAAGGAAAACTTTTCTTCATACCAAGAATTCTCTCCCTCTTTAGATAGTTACAGTCTTTTAGATATGCCCGATCAACTTCATGTAATTTGGAAAGAAGGTTTTCTTGATCACAAAGCATATTTGGGGGACAAGAAACGTAGTTTTTCAATTGAAAATTATAGAGCAAAAATTCTCAAACTTTCCTTGACCACGAAGCCTTTTTAAAAATCTTTCGTTGTCACAAACTCCTAAGATTTGACCCAAACATTTAAATTCTAAATATGCATTCTACATTTTTTTAGTTTTTCATCTATGGTTTACGAAAGTTAAAAGATAATCAAACAAATACATCCAAATTTTTTCAATGTTTGTTTTTTATTGTATAACCACAGCAACGATTTTACATTTTGTAGTAGAATTTTTATCATCGACGCCCCGATGATATTTTAATATTTATATATCTATAAATATTACATTAATTTTATTTTTTTCAACGAGTAACTAGAAGGCTCTATTTAATTATATAAATAGCAGTGATTTCTGTTACGTTACGTAAGTATCTATAGTAGGGATAAATTACAATTTTGTATGAAAATCGGAAAATGAAAGTGCCAAAGTAACGCTTTTAGATTTTATTTGTTACATAAGAGCACGAACGAATCTGGGCAATCTAGGTTACATAATGGGGTTTTCCTGACGTCAGGAGTCAGGATTTTTTTTTTTTTTTTTTTTTTTTTTTTTACATTTGTGACAATGGAGCGTTTGGAGGTTCGCGCCGCTATTAGACCATACGATGCCAGCCGGCCAATCAGCAGAGAAAAGTTTAAACTTTTGAAGCCGGGGATGCTTCTGAGCTTACATATGTGGACCCCTTGACGTCTAGATGAAGCACTTGGCGGACCACACTTAGAGATTATATATAAGGAAGCGAAATCGCCCAGTTTTTACTCAGTCACTCATTCATATAGTCAACTTCAACTTCTTCTTTCGGACTGCATCTGGCTAGTTAAGCAGTCCGAAGTCATCCGACAAAGTTGTTGAGTCCAGCAGATTCTAGAGACACTCGTCATTCGATCGTAGGCGGATAGTTATAAGTAGGAGCGTAATTCATATCATGAGGTAAACTTCTCGTGTGATAAACTAATGATAAATGAGTGTGAGTTTTTGAACATTCCCACTGGAAAGTCGGACTGCACATTAATACTTATCGAAGTCTTGCTGCCACGCGCCAATTAGACAACTGAGCGATTGTTTTCAGTCACAGAAGCTCGCGGCCTACACAAGTACATAGCTAGCCGGCGCGCAGAGTTAATTAACAAGTAGTCCAAGGGTTACGAGCATTCATTTCCCCAGTCGGACAATAGCACCGTTTGTAAAGAGACCTGTGTCAATAAATACACCTGTCTATTTATGTTCCTTCGTGTATATATATATGTACACACACATATATATAAATTAACAGTAATTATAATAATAATTAACAAGTGTCACTTGTCTTCTTGCCATAGAAGGACTCCACGAGTCCATAATATAGCGATCTCAAGTGTGACTTTATCTTAGTGTTTTATCCTTTTCTACTATTATAATTACTGTTAATTTATTACATTGTTAATAGTGTTACTTTATTTTTATTTTTATTTTATATATATCTGTGCCCCTCCCTGTTGTCTGCAAGAGACAACGAAGTCGGTGGAAATACCTGAGTACAAAAGTAACTGAGGAAAGCGCGTTTTTTTTTTGTTGATTTATTTAAGGACGCTCTTTAACACCTCAGGTCATCAGTGTCCCATTCAATTCAGGGCGTGAAACAGCCGACAAATTTTGCTCAGAGGCCTCTTCTTTCAGACTTGAGGTTCTTTTTCGTGCCGTAAATGTAATGTACACGGGACCCACGGCTTTACTTCCCTTCCGAAGGAAGCCATTCTAAGGATTTTTACGCCCGAAAAAATCCATCGGTCTTGGCCTGGTACACCACCAGGACCGACGGAAAGCGCGGTGCCTTCCACGTCCATGTAGCAACAGTTTACGCCGAGAGCCGAACTCTTTTTGTTGGAAACTTCGACGGGACCCATCAAAACCAACGATTTCAAACTTGGCGCCCAATGCGGAGCAAGTACCTCAACACCTTAAAATAAAACGTTTTCAATTTATAACAATAACTAACAATATATATGATGCCACAACATTAATCGTTAACTTAAATTCCTGAATTAAAGGGAGAATGCTGCATTTCACTTATGAGCTGTGATATATGGAGCTCAATTTGTAGTTACTTTCACACAAATTAATTTTTACAAAAGTCGTCAATACTTTTACGGCCTTTTTTGATAGTCCGGGAAATCTTCTTTGAGGCAGGCCACAGCCTACGCAGTTCACTGCCCAAAGATGCGTGTGCTGCCCGGAAAATTATGACGGTATATAAGAATGTTTTACCGCGTTTTCGGCTTACTATTTGAAAGCTCCCTTGGAAAAAAAAATTTTCGCTTTCAATTTATTCTAATTTATTTTAAATCATAAATATGTATAATCCTTTGTTTTCTAGTAATTCATAGTAACTATTTTTTTTCAAGTATAAACGCTGTTAACAGTGCCCTAATGTTTTGTGGACATCCTGGAGAGTAACACTTTTTTCGAAACCAGTGTATTCCATATGAAGAATTATCAAAACAGAAGTAGGTGTACGAGGGTAGCTCCACAAGTTTCCGGCATAACCATTTTATATGTATCATAAAGACAAAAACTTCATGTCACTTTTCAATATCGTTACCCTTTATTGCAATACACTTCTCATATCTTTTAATTAACATTTCAACCCCCCCCCCCAAATAGTCAGAAGTCTTGTCTGCAAAATGGACATAAACAGAATCCGTCACTTCTTCGTCACACTTAAATTTCCTTCCTCGAAGTTCCTTTTTCGGTCTTGAGTTGAAAATATTGCAACAAAAAAAAAAAAAAAAAAAAAAAAAAAAGGTAAAATGACTGAAGTATAGGTGATTTTTTTTTTTTAGTAGTGTTTAACGCCCGTTTTTACTACTGAGGCACCACAGGCGGTGGACACTGATGATACATGAAATGAAATGATATATTGGGAAAGGATTTTTTTTTTTTTTAAGGAAGGAAGCGTTCCAGGCCTAAGTTTAGGTACCTCCCCGGCATTTGCCAGTTATGAAGACTGAGGAAAACCTGGAAAAAACCCTAGTCAGGGAGGACGGTCCTGGCGGGATTCGAACCGCAGACCTCCCGCTCACGAGTCCATGCCTTAACGACCTCGGCCACCCGTGGCGGTATAGTATAGGTGATGAAATGTAAATTTATTTATGAGTGTTTATCTCTTTTACCAGGTCTTATATTCATTTATATGATATTGGAATGCAATTCTAAGAGGAAATAGTCACAGAGAGCTAGATCTGGGTTGTAGGGTTGATGGTCGATCTCCTTGAAGCTGCATTTCTTCACAGCTTCCTTTGCAACAAGAGCTCTGTTCACAGGCGTGTTGTCGTGAAGAAGGCGGACACCACCACTCAGCTTTCCTCGCCTTTTCTCTTTGATGGAAGCAAGTAGTCTGTGCAGTAGGCTAGTACAGTACTCCCCATTTACTATGTTGTTCCTCTCCTTGAAGTTAATGAAGAGTATTCCTTCACAGTCCCAAAAGATTGTAGCCATGATCTTCTTGGTTGACTGAGTGACCTTGGCCTTTAGAGGTGGTGGTGCTTCGCCAGGTTTATGCCACTCCATAGATTCTCTTTTGGACAAGGGATCATAGTAGAGGACAATAGTTTCATCTTCTATTACAATGTTTTGCAGAACTTCTCTCTCGTTGCCATGGCAGAGCTCCAAAAATGACTGACAACAGATGACTCGTTTCTGCTTTTGGACTGAGGAAAGAAGTCTAGGAACCCATCTTGCACTAGCCTTATTCGTGTTTAAATGTTCATGAATAATTCGAAGGGCTGTTGTTTTAGAAAGGCCGAACTTTGCTGCTGTTTGTGTAACTTTGAGCCGTCGGTCTTCCATAATTTCTCCTTCCACAAGAGCGATGTTTTCAAGAGAGAGCACCTCTAAGGGCCGACCTGCACGCTCTTTGTCTTCAATGCTTTCTCGACCCATTCTTTTGCGATATGAAGGGGATGCTTCCCCATATACATCCTCCAGTCGCTGTTTAATTTCATTTGAAGTAAGTCCTTCTTTTGTGAAGAACTTAATAACATCTCGAAACTCCATTTTGAACATGTCACAATGTTCTACACATAATCTTCTTTATGCAACTATATCTGAACAACTGAACACAGCGGAGCGGAAGTTACAGTTGCAATTATTTACTTAGCAGATAAGCTATGACACCGGATAAGAAAGGGTTTAGTGAAGGCGATAATCTTTATCGGCGAGGCCGGAAATTTATGGATCTACCCTCGAAGGTCTTCGACACACACATAAAATATATTTGTAATATGAATATAAAGTGTTATAACAATAAAGTTACACCTACTACTAATTAGTTTGACGTAGGATTTATCAGTGCGTAGAAGTGTGTTCGAGCGTTACTCCGTGCTTTCATTGTGTGTAACTGTATGCTATTTCTCTTCGTTTCCTATGTCATTATATAAATGTGGTATGGGGTAGTTGTTTTAGGTACCATACACGTGAGAAAACGATTCTTGCAGAGATATAAGACAATTCTCAAGAAAATCTTCTAGCAATCCTTTTCCTGACAGAAAAACTGTTACAAAGGTACGAAATAGAATCCCTCAAAGGCAAGAAAAGTGTTACGAATCGCCTGAAAAAAGTTAGATGAAATACGAGAATTTCCTAAACATATTACTTTATGATTTCAGCAAAAATATAAATACTCAAATAAAAATACAAGCTATACGTGCGGCGACTTTTTCTCCCTTTTCCCGGTTGTGGTTTAGGTAGCCCGTAACTCAAATAACCTCACTGTAGTAGATACTTTTTTCAAGTGAAAAAGTATTTAATTCCGAACTTTGTGAATTCTAATAATATCTGTTTGTTTCAAATGATAAGTTATACGAAATGGTATAAATCAACAGGTGTGTATGTGCAAAACAACCAAAGTGAAGTATTTTCTCGTGCGTTATAATTTAGTGTAGAATGAAATTTCGTTTTAAACGTTACCCTCCTACACGACAAACAATATCTACATATTTTGTGTTTAGGGCAGTTATAAAATATTGCTGTTAATTTATAATACTGTGGATTACTCTAAGGTATTTTGTCCGGAGGGCAAAGGCATAGTCAAAATAGTAAGAGAATCAAAGTATGGTGATTATGGTCAATATGGCATGAAACATGGAAACGACAGAGTAAATAAAAGAAAATCGCTGTAAGAATACTAAATTTCACTGGCCAATTTCGTTAAATACTAATTCACAAGTTTGTTGACTCCTAGTTTATGTAATTAGGTGCTCTTAGAGACGTGCAAAATCGCTCAATGTTTTTTATTACCCTCCAGTAAGCAGATTGAAGCGCACTCGAAGCGCCTTCCGTTGCTGTTAGCAGCAGCAGGTATGACAATGGTTGAAGGTCGGCGCGCGCTTGTTGCGCCGTGCCTCCTCCAACCCTCCGGGTTCCTGCTCAGTTGGTGTGGCGGTACGAACCGCGAAGGAACGTGATGACGTCGTGGAGTACGTGCGTCGCCGTCGCGAGTGACAATACGAGGTGCAGTGGTGCGTCTAGTTCGTGCGGGGGTGCATCGGCACACGAGGATGATGGTATCGTCCTCTAGTTGCAGTGCTTATTGTAGTAGTGTTCTAGTGTTAGGTAGTGTTGTTCTGCTGGTTTACGAGCACCTCCCTCACCTCAACCACAAGGTAACCATTTACACACAGTTAATTACTTTAGGCAGTTAAGGTCATTTAAATCAAGACTATGATAAACTGTTATAGCCCTCTTTTGTTTTTGCATGTAGTAGTACTGGCGCCACTAGTGCTTTAAAAACAAGTTAAAAAAAACACCTTAAACGTTTCCAACCAGGAATTTTGTTGTATAATAAACAATATTCCATTAAACATTTCCATTTCCGTTAAATACAGTTAACGATGGCGTAAGCAGTTACACATTTTACTTTTGTTCCTTCTGTTTGGGTTATTTTTGTAATGCGGTCTAATTGGAGCTGAAAAATGAAAGTTTTTGTTCTTTAGTGGCAAATGTCACCAGAGTTTCAGAAAATACGAACATCGTTCTTATTTAATCTAAGCTTTCGGCATGCGTAAAACGAAACTGACATTCGACAGTCATTTTTTTAATATTAAAGATACAACTTAATGAAATAAAAAATATTTTAAAGATTTTATCCATTATATATATATATATATATATATAAAATAAATTAACACTATCAACAATGTAACAAATTAACAGTAATTATGATAGCAGAAAAAGATAAAACAAAGAAAAAGTCACACTTGAGATCGCTATATTTCGGACTCGTGGAGTCCTTCTAAGGCAAGAAGACACTTAAGATCGAAATATAGCGATCTCAAGTGTGACTTTTTCTTTGTTTTATCTTTTTCTGCTATCATAATTACTGTTAATTTATATATATATATATATATATATATATATTCTCTCTCATTCACCCATATTATGTATCAGATTTACATTAATGAGAATCATCAAACTTGCTTGAAACTCAATTATTTCTTTCTGTCGCTGTTTGTATTACCTCTCCAAAAGAACAAGTTTGGACGTGTTTTAACTGAGATAATCGTTGTTGCGCACTACCTATGTCCCTTGTTGGAATTGTCAGCGAAAGAAATTCATATCCCTAAGCATAAAAATAATCCAAGATTTGCATGCAGTAGACGAACATTTGAGAATTAGTCCCCCCCCTCCTTTTTTTTTTACTTAAGTTGGCGAATTTCCAGAAATCTTGTCAAAAATCGCGATAGAGTAAGTTGGAATGTCATATTCTAGTAGCCCAGGGTATCATATGAAGATCTTAAACGCAGGTCATGTCGTCGAAGTATAAAATCACTTGTTCGCCCCCCCCCCCCCCCCGTATTCAGTTTAGCGCGGAGAAAAATTCATTATAAATACGCCCACAATGAACATTAAAAACGTTCTTTATGACTTGAGAAATTCAACCATCAAAATGACCCAGTATGAACCGTGTTTGTCCGTGATGATCCTATATTAATGCTTCTTATTCTTCTTTTTTATGTAGCTTTGTTTAATGCCCCTTTTTACTTCTGGGGCAGCACGGGCGTTCATGACATGAAATTATAAATTGCGAAAGGACTTTTTTTAAAGAAGACGGCGTTCTACATCAAATTTAGGCTACTGTGTCATTGATGGGGACTGAGGAAAACCTGAAGGGGGAGGGGGGGAAGAAAGAAAAAAAAACCTCTGTGAGGGGGAACGGTTTTGTCAAGAATCGAACCCCGAACTTTCTGCTCATGAGTTAGTGCTTTAACGACATTGGTTACCCATATTTGTCTTTGGGGATTTGGGAATGTCCTATAATGGGGCCGAAATTCACTTTGGTGAAAATTTGATAAAATGAGGTGAAGGTGGAATCGCCTCAAATAAAAAATGTTCCACAATGAATATTAGAGCTTCCTGCAAGATTGAACTCTAGACTTCAACTTCCTGGAACATTAAGTTATACCAGAGCTGTTCAATAAAGTTCTTTGACATACCTTTACTCATATAATTTTGATCTTTCTGAAAATGATCTCCCTTGGATGCAATGCTCCTGTCCCAGCGTTTCTGTCAGCTTTCCAAGACATGCTGGAAATAATTTTTGACAGGTTCTTTAAAACCGCCCCTACGGCCTTCTGCATCTAATGATGGAAATCCCCCCCTCCCAAGAAGGTTTTCCGGAAAATGTCACACGGGAGCTAAATCTGGACTATAAAAAGGTTGAGAGACACATTTCATGTTGATTTGTGTGAGATATTCAGTAACAACATTAGCGGTATGCGTCCGTGCATTATCGTGGTTCAGCATTCAGCTTGTTGCGCGGAAATCTGGTCTTTTGCATATGTTATGGCCTTGCAGAGTTTTCAAGACATGTCTGCAGTATTGCACAGTTGTGTGTGTGCAGATGCAACGTTCTGGTAAACAATTCTTTAATATCGAATAATTAGATGACCGTAAGATTCCCAGCAAACCAACCACTTTGGTTTTTGTTTCTGGTGCTCTTGATAATGAAGAGCTTTGCTGTTTGCTCTCAGGATGGGAATGATGAGCAATGTAACCTTTGAAAGAAACTCCGCGTCTTCCTGTAACATCATGTTCAATTTCTCTTTTTTTTTTTCGGGAATCAGCTGCCTTGAAACCCTCCATGGGCAAACTTTTCAGTGCTGTGGGTCGATCCTTATGGTCTAGTGGTATCCACATTTGCCTCCTACACCCAAGATCGCGGGTCCAATCCCGGCCAGGGTCGATGGATTTTTTCGGGCGTAAAAATCCTAAGTATGGCTCCCTTCGGAAGGGAAATAAAGTTGTGGGTCTCTGTCGTTCATTTACAGCAGGTAAAAGAACTCAAGCATGCAAGAAGAGGCATCTGAACAAAATTTACCGGCCATTTCACGCCTTGAATTCAATGGGACGCTGATGGCCTGAGATGTAAAAGAGCTCCCGTAATTAAATAAAATAAAAACGAACATGGGGAGGAGCCCAATGAAAATTTCAGAAATTTTGAAAGCGTTCTAGTGTTATTCGACTATCCTCTCTCACAATAACAACAATGGTGTTAATGTTTTCTTTCATTAAAATACAAACTGGAGCTTCGGGTACACCTTCCTTTGAAATTGATTGCCACCCCGCCTCTGTTTAAACACTAAATAATCTTCGAGCTGAGCCTTAGGGAACAACAAACACTCCATAGAGCACCTGTAACACTGCATAAGCCTCAGCTGAAGATTTGTTGAGATGAAAGTAGAATTTCAGAGCAACATATTATTCGTTGCGTGTCATCTGCACTTTGCTGTAGGCGGAACTGAATATGTCTCAACTTGCGCACCTCTAACAGACGGAAACTGGAAGTGGCACAATGCAACTAGTACCACATGTACATTACAAACTATTGTAAAGTTAAATTTTAGAGAAATAATGGCTGTAAAAATATTATCATTCTTTTGAACGGCCCTTATAGAATATTTTATACACTGTATACAAGTTCTTAAATTTTTGTAAGGTGAGCAGGTTTCAATTTAGATATAAATATCACATGGGTTGCTAAAAATAAACGAACATCATATCAATGCTTATATATATATATATATATATATATATATATTAAATAAAATTAATGTAGTGTACAAAATGTCATAAAATTGTTTAATTAATATAAACGTTTAATATTCTTTTATTTATTTCTGGAATAATTTTTCAAAGTTTAGACAGAACTTATGGTCAGATCAGATAATTTTAAGATTTATAAATACTTTAAACATTATTTTGATTAAACTTTTTTAAACGCCTTTTAAAATACTTGACTCTTTAAACCTTATAAAAAGAGACAAGAGCTCAAACGTTTATAGTGCATTAATAGGTTGTTTTAATAGAAACAATGCTTTAGATGATAGTATCAATTAAAATGTCACTTAATAAACTGCGAATCTTGTTAAAATTCTAATGCCAAATGGTTCAGAAAATTAAACCACGGCAACTTTTTAAAATAATTTTTCATAAAATAAATTATTTATAATTATGATTTTTTTAAGCAGAAACTCGAATATGCAAATTTCCATGGTTGAATATGATGTTATGTGTAGGTTAATGTTTGCATAAAACGTTATTGGCACGGCCGTTTTAATTGAAATACTTGCGGTGTGTTTATATTTAATATTCATAGTTCAGTAGAGGTTACCAGTTGATAGCTACTAATGTGTTAAAGTAAACAGCAAAACTGAATTAACCGCTCAGAAGTTGCAAAATGAATCAGCTATATGATTGTAAGGTATTTATTTGACATCAGAATAAGCGTTTTTCTTCCTTCCTTCCTTCCTTCCTTCCTTCCTTCCTTCCTTCCTTCCTTCCTTCCTTCCTTCCTTCCTTCCTTCCTTTCTTTTTGTAAGCTATTTGCAACTTGAAATAAACATAGATAATATTTCTTTGCAATTTATTCAATTTGTAATTTTTTAACTTTGTTCAGGTAAATATAATCCGCAAAATGAAATTAATAAATTATTCATAACGTAAGTACTGAGTGATTTTTCCTTCGCGGGTTGGCAGCAGTTGACCGAGCTCTGCAGTTTCCATGTTTAAAAACCGGCCGAGGAGCTGGAGGGGAGGTCAATATGAGTTAAACTCTAGGAACATACGGACCTGTTCTTGTGTGTTGTGTATCAAATATACATTAGGAGGCCTAGTGCAGTGTATTAATTATTTAATATAATTTAATGTATGGAGAATGTATCAAGAGAGATTCCCTGATATTCAACCAACGCGAAGTTCGATCATAAAATGGGAAGTATGTTTGATAAAAAGCACACACAGTCACGTACGAGGATAGGTCTATAAGTTTCCGGCCTAAACATTTTCTAGGTATGATAAAGAAAAAAACTATATTTCACGATAGTTATCCTTTATTGCAATATACTTCTCACATCTTTGATTTAACATTTCATTCCCTCCCAAAAATGCTCAGAAGTCTTGTCTGCAAAATAAACATAAACAACATAAACAACATCCATCACTTCTTCGTCACACTTAAATGTCCTCTTTCGAAGGTCTTTCTTGAGTTCTGAAAAGAGGAAATTGTCACTGGGAGCTAGATCGGGGCTGTAGAGTGGATGATCGATCTCTTTTAAGTCATTTTTCTTCACAGCTTCCTTTGCAATAAGAACTGTGTGCACAGGCGCGTTGTCGTGAAGAAGGTGGTGTCACTCAGCCTTCCTTGCCTTTTCTCTTTGATGGAAGCACGTAGTCTGTACAGTAGGCCAGCATAGTACTCCCCATTTACTGTGTTGTTCCTCTCCTTGAAGTCAATGAAGAGTATTCCTTCACGGTCCTAAAAGGTTGTAACCATGATCTTCTTGGTTGACTGAGTGACTTTGGTCTTTAGAGACGGTGATTCGCCAGGTCTACCCCACTCGATTGATTCTCTTTTGGACAAGGGATCATAGTAGAGAACCAAAGTTTCATTTCCTGTAACAATGATTTGCAGAACTTCTCTCTCGTTGACATGGCAGAGCCCCAAAAATGCCCGACAACAGATGATTCGTTGCTGCTTTTGGACTGAGGAAAGAAGTCTATGCACCCATTTTGCACTAACCTTATTCGTGTTTAAATGTTCATGAATAATTCGATGGACTGTTATTTTAGAGAGGTCCAACCTTGCTGCTATTTCTGTAACTTTGAGCCGCCGGTCTTCCATAAGAGCGATGTTTTCATGAGTGAGCACCTCCAAGGGCCGACCTGCACGCTCTTCGTCTTCAATGCTTTCTCGACCAATTCGAAATAGTTCGGTCCATTCCTTTACGGTAGAATATGAGGGGAATTCTTCCCTATGTACACCGTCCAATCGCTGTTTAATTTCATTTGGAGTAAGTCCTTCTTTTATGAGGAACTTAATAACAACTCGAAACTCCATTTTGATGATGTCACAATCTTCTATATAAAGCCTTCTTTACGCAACTATATCTGAACTGAATGCAGCGGAGTGGAAGTTACATCTGCCATTATTTACCTTACAGATAAGGTACGATACCAGAAAAGGGTTTCGTGAAGGACATATTCCTAATCGGCGAGGCCGGAACCTACCCTTGTATTGTAGTGAAGTGTTAGATAACGCTGGACATGCTCTGGAATGTTCTCAATTAAAATCACTACAAAACTACTGAGGTTAAACCCCTATAAAATTACTGTAGTGCAAGAACTTAAATCGGGTGACCCTGCATCCAGGAATAGATTTTGTGAATGGATTTTAAATAGTGTGCATGACGAAGAAATTGACATTAATATATTTTTTTTACGGATGAATCTTCGTTCCACCGAAGTGGGCATGTAAAATTCACAAAACAATCGATACTGGAGTTGAAATAAACCTTATCTGCTTCACGTACTTGATCAAAAGATAGGATCGTGGTGCCAATTAGCGGAGAATAATAAGCTCTGTTTTTAATAGTGATAGGTATGTGTACTATATTTTGCAATCCTTTTTTGTGAATTAACTGTAAGGGAACTTTCCAACAGGACTCAGCAACGATACTTGCGACCCATATTTCCTTGCATGCAGAAATATTCGATAATGGAGTCGTCACTAATATCATGTTGACCCCTCGATCCCCTCGATTTAACATCCTGCGATTTTTATTTCTGGGGGACATTAACTCATTCGAGACATATTGTTGAGTTTATTCGTTTTATTTACGGACGCTCTTTAACCTCTCAGGTCATCAGCGTGCCACTCAATTCAGGACGTGAAACGGCCGACAAATTTTGCTTAGAGACCTCTTCTTTCAGGCTTGAGGTTCTTTTTCGTGCCGTAAATATACGACACGGGACCACGACTTTATTTCCCTTCCGAAGGAAGCCATCTTAGGATTTTTACGTCCGAAAGAGAGAGAGCCGTGCTCTCTCTCTCATAAGGTAGTAATGGCGTATAAATTACAGAGATTACTAATCTCGTTGTGTTCAACATGATTACAACGGAGTCTACAAAAAATTACTAAAGGCCACCTTCAGATTTTTTTTTTTTAATTTATGGAACCTCTGATCGAAAAAACTTTGTGCCGAAACAAATGAATAACGAATAGAGAAAAAACTGAAAGATGAAAAATGGTTTGATACGGCACCAGATGAAAATAGAGTATGCCTTGCTCGAGATATTCGGATGTTTCAAGTGCAAAAGTCACGAATTCAACTATATTGCAATAAGACAAGGAGAAACAACGAGCAGACAGGATTTTCTCCTTTTCACCGACGCAGAAATGAGCACAAGAATGATAAGATAAAAGATTTGGCCTATCTAATTCAGCATTTTTGTGAAATAAAAATCATAATTATATTTTCCTACAAAAGCCATAGCTGTGGTTGAAAGCCTAATGCATTTCATAGATCGCCTTTCAATACATGCACATAATAGATCCAAATGTGTAAGATCTGGCATAACATTTTACAAAATTTATGAATTAGTTCTGGTTATTGCTTGTACTTCAAAATTTATGTAGAGGATATGACAGATCCTAGTCTTCCAGCGAGTGTAAATGTTGTACTAAACCTTGTGTGAACCATCTAAAGAGAAAACCTCTTTAGAAAACTAATGGACAGAAAACTAATGCGGTGTTTTTTATTTGTTTATTTAAGGACGCTTTTAACATCTCAGGTCATCAGCATCCCATTCTATTTAGGGCGTGAAACGGCCGACAAATTTTGCTCAGAGGCCTCTTCTTTCAGAAGGTTCTTTTTCGTGCCGTAAATGTACGATACGGGATGCACGGCTTTACCTCCCTTCCGAAGGAAGCCATACTTAGGATTTTTACGCCCGAAAAAATCCATCGATCCTTGCCAGGTTTGAACCCGCGATCTTGGGTTTAGAAGGCAAGTATGGTTACCACTACACCACCAGGACCGACAATGATGTGGTAGCGTAATATCTCTCATAAACTAAAACGTGGCGATTATGAGTCATATGGTCTGCAAAGAATGTGCTCTGTGTGAGGTGGACGGATAACAAAGATGTTTATTTCCTGTCGACGAAACACGAAGCTGCTGACATTACAGCAACAGGCAAGCTGAGAAGAAGGAAAGGTCAAACACCCAGGGAGGAGATATAGAAAGCAAAGTGTTTATACCAGAACGTAATAGGAAGTGTGAATTTGTGAGATCAGCTGAGTTTTATTTCGCTTAATGCGACGCACAGCTAAAGGTTACAGGAAACTTATTTTTATTATCTACTACTAGACATGTGTGAATTCAACTGTTGGTGTTTCACGACATGACTTGTAAGAAAAACACGAACTACAGGAACTTAACCAATCATCACTCATCACCTGCTTTAAAGTGTAACGCTGCCAGGGATATGGGCCCACTTTCCGATGCATATTCTACCCACAGACAGGAAAAAAAGTAACAAAAAGATCCGTTGTTTACTACTGTAGGGGGAAAAGAAGCGAAAGTGGTTGGCAATGCAAAAAGTTTTGTGTTGCCCTTCATTTGGAGAATTGTTTTGAGATCTCACACACCCAAAAATCATTTTAGGCCATTCGAATTGGTGAATCAATGCTTCCGTGTCATGCATGAAAAATTTCAGGAAACAAATCTTATTGGTTAATTTTATATGTTTTTTAAACTTTGAAACACATTCGCGCAGCTGTGCGGGGATTTAAATCGATTTTCTAGGTAATAAAGAGGGCATTTGAAAACGGTACCAATGGGTTAAAGGAAAACACCATTCAATAAATTCAGCGAGCAGGTCAAATTTCCTATTCCCAATTCAAGAAACCTTGCTTTTAGATAATTAAGACAAAACACGTTATCAGCTCTGGTTTTTACTAATAGCACTTATGAAAAGATAGCTTGATGTGATGAGCTTTCTATTATGAACAGCAGGATATACTTATGCAATATATGGAAATATTAAAAGGCTTACATAACGAGAAGTTGTTTTTTTTTTTTTTAGATGTTATTGGACGCGAGTGCTGTAGATGCAGCCTGTAGTTAGGAATGGAAGGAAAATGAAGCGAATTAATGATGGCGTAAATGGGCTCGGGGTTCTTGGCGCCTTGAAGCTATCTAGCATTCCACTACACGGGTTTTTTGTTTTCTTCGCCCGTTTTTACTACTGAGGCACCACAGGCCGTGGACACTGATGATACATGAAATGAAATGATAAATTGGAAAGCATTTTTTTTTTCTTTAAGGAAGGAAACGTTCCAGGCCTAAGTTTAGGGTATCTCCCCGGAATTTGTCATTTATGAGGACTGAAGAAAACCGAAAAAACTCAGTCAGGGAGGACGGTCCTGGCGGGATTCGAACCCCAGACCTCCCACTCACATATCCGCGCCTTAACGGCCTCGACCACCCGTGGCGGTCTACTTCCTGGTGGTGTAGTGGTAACCATACTTGCCTCGTACACCCAAGTTCGCGGCTTCAATCCAGACCAGGGTCGATGGATTTTTTTTCGGGCGTAAAGACCCTAAATATGACTTTCTTCGGAAGAGAAGTAAAGCCTTGGATACCATGTCGTACATTTACGGCATGTAAAAGAATCTCAAGCTTGAAAGAAAAGACCTCTCTGAGCAAAATTTATTGGCTGAATTGATCGGGACGCTAATGCTCTGAGATGTTAAAGAGTAAATAAACCAAATAAATCAGGGTAAGAAACAGCTCCGGATAAAACCTTACCCTAGACCTGACCGAGAATCGAATGCAGGATATCCAGATATTAGTAATGCTAACACTACCACTATACACTGCCACGGGTGGCCGAGGTCATTAAGGCGCGGACTCGTGAGCGAGAGATCTGGGGTTCGAATTCCACCACGACCGTTCTCCCTGACTAGGTTTTTTTTTTCAGGTTTTCCTCAGTCCTCATAAATGGCAAATGCCGGGGAGGTACTCTAAACTTAGGCCTGGAATGTTTCCTTCCTTAAAAAGTATCCTTTCCCAATATATCATTTCATCTCATGTATCACCAGTGTTCACCGCCTGTGGTGCCTCTGTAGTAAAAAAGGGCGTTAAACGCTACTTAAAAAAAAAAAAAAAAAAAAAAAACACTAGACTGTGGAGGCGGTCTCTGTTTATATTTTGTCTTTGGATATAAAAGTTGCTGGAAAGAATATAATTACCTTGTATCTGTATCTCAGAGACCAGCACATTTTTTTTTATTGCGCTTCAACTGCATTGGTTTTCTGGCGACGTCTGTAGAACGTGGGCTGAATACTGAAGGTAGTCTGTAGGGAAGAATGAAATGAAATGAATTAATGATGGCTCAAATGAGCTCGGAGCCCTTGGTGTCTTAAAGCTATCTTCTCAGAGTAAGGAAAAACTCCGAAAAAGAAAGAAAGAAAGAAAGAAAGAAAGAAAGAAAGAAAAATTTACCCAGGCAGCTCCGGTACCTCCGGATTAGTAGTCGCAAACGCTACCACTAGACCGTGGAGGCGGTCTCACAACAATTAAATTACATTGAAGTAAAGGTTCATTCCATACATTTATTTATTATTTATTAATATTCAAATTCAACGTATAATCGAGATGGACGTTTGGGCACCGGGCTTTCAAGTTAACTACTCTGCCTGTTACGTACATCTTGTTGTTTACATAAATCACAACTCCCTTCACGACATCTTTAATTTTCTATACGAACCTACAAGTACGCCTGTAAAATGAACAATTAACGATGTCCTATAGCGTTTCTTTCTTTTCTGTTTATTTTATTTACGCATTTTTTACACTTTTCTCTATTTTTTAATTTTTAATTTATTTATTTAATGTTAGTATATATTGTTTGTCTCTGAAGAGTTAAACATCGGCTCGTGCAATTTCATGCATTTAAAATTTAGTGTATTGTAAAAACACACACGGTCCCAGGACCCCGTGCAACATGGATGAATCATATTCGTAACTAATATATTTTGTATATAAATATACCACTATTACTATTACTACTACCACTACACTTGTAGCCGCATCTAGGCAATGTTTCGGTGTCCAATTTTAATTTTATGCTTAATACTTATAATACATAACCTCACTTCCGCAGTCACTGGTTTGCCACATTTTAATTTTATGCTTAATACTTATAATACATAACCTCACTTCCGCAGTCACTGGTATGCCACATTTTAATTTTATGCTTAATACTTATAATACATAACCTCACTTCTGCAGTCACTGGTTTGCCACATTTTAATTTTATGCTTAATACTTATAATACATAACCTCACTTCCGCAGTCACTGGTATGCCACATTTTAATTTTATGCTTAATACTTATAATACATAACCTCACTTCCGCAGTCACTGGTTTGCCACAACACGACGCAAGGCAACGTAGAAACTAGTTATATAAACGAACATAGTAACAGGATATGCGTTGGTTCGTACTTTGATGGGTCATTCTATAATATATTAACTTCAAAAACATATTAAATAGCTTTAAATTGTCTTTATCCCACTATGGAAAATTAATAGAAAATTGAAATGATAGTTAAACATTTCTCAAACGTGAAAACTGCTAAATAATATCTGTGAAATCGAAATACTACTACGACTGAAGGTTTTTATAATTATGTAATTGTATCATGTAATAAAAAGGATATAGAATATTTTCTTACATTGTCCATTATCTGCAGTTTATATAGGATGAGTCAAAATAACTCGGGAGTTTAAATATTACAATGAAGTTACCATGACAAAAGAAAGCACCATCAGATAAAGTAACTACAGTTTTGTTACTTATTTAAAAAAACGTTCAATGTGGATTGTTTAGGCCTACGTCACACACGCCTCACATAGACTGCAGATATAGACGGGCGTACAATTAACTTCCTCCTGCACAGGCAATCTTTAAATTGTGCATTCCATGCATGAATATATTTATCTGTTGGTGGATCCTTCCCGTATTCTGATCGAATGCGACATTGAAATGTGATTACGGACTTAGTCGTATGGAGTTTCAGAACACATACTGCCCTCTCCGTTTCCTGATCACAAAACACCATGTGATGTTCGGCGGATCGAACTATGTCATAGAAAGAAGTATAAATGCGAAGGTAGGTTCCAGAAGCTTCCGGCCTCGTCGACAAGGAGTATCGCCTTCACAAAACCCTTATCTAGTGATATACCTTATCTGTTAAGTAAATATTGCAGCTGTAACTTCCTCTCCGCTGTGTTCAGTTCAGATATAGTTGCATAAAGAAAGCTATGTGTAGAAGGCTGTGATATGTTTTAAACGGAGTTTTGAGCTGTTATTTAATTCTTCACAAAAGAACGACTTACTCCAAATAAAATTAAACAAATATTCGACGGTGTATATGGGGAAGCATTCCCCTCATATTCTACCGTAAAAGAATGGGCCAAACTTTTTCGAATGGGTCGAGAAAGCATTGAAGACGAAGAGCTTGCATGTCGGCCATTGGAGGTGTTCACTCCTGAAAACATCGCTCTTGTGGAAGCAGAAATTATGGAAGATCGGCGACTCAGTTACAGAAATACCAGCAAGGCTGGGCCTTTCTAAAACAACAGTCCTTTGAGTTATTAAACATGAATAAGGTTAGTGCAAGATGGGTGCCTAGACTTCTTTCCTCAGTCCAAAAGCAGCAACGAGTCATTCGTTGTCAGGCATTTTTGGAGCTCTGCATGGCAACGAGAGAGAAGTTCTGCAAATCATTGTTACAGGAAATGAAACTATGATCCTCTACTATAATCCCTTGTCCAATAGAGAATCAATAGTGTGGCGTAAATCGGGCGAAGCACCGCCTCTAAAGGCCAAGGTCACTCAGTCAACCAAGAAGATCATGGCTACAATCTGTTGCGTCTGTGAAAGAATACTCTTCATTAACTTCAGGGACAGGAACACCACAGTAAATGGGGAATACTATGCTGGCCTGCTGCACAGACTACGTGCTTCCATCAAAGATAAAAGGTGAGTAAAGCTGAGTGGTGTGTGCGCCTTCTTCACGACGACATGTCTGTACACTCAGCTCTTGTTGCAAAGAAAGTTATGAAGAAATGTGGGCTTCAAGGAGATGGACCATCCACCCTACAGTCCAGAACTAGCTCCTAATGACTATTGCCTCTTCTCAAAACTCAAGAAAGACCTTCGAGGAAGGAAAGTTAAGTGTGACGAAGAAGTGATGGATGCTGTTTATGCCCATTTTGCAGACAAGACTTCTGACTATTATTTTTGGAGAGGTGGGGATTGAAATGTAAATTCAAAGATGTGAGAAGTGTAGTGCAATAAAGTGTAGCTATATTTTTTTTATCTTTATCATACATAGAAAATGGTTAGGTCGGAAACTTATGGACCTACCCTCGTACTTATACACTAAATTTTTTTTTAAACAGCTCGAAATATGTAAAGATATCCGTTGCGTTATTCCATTTTCCACGAGAAAATTTAGGAGCTACTCTTTGTAAATACTGGGACTCATTACCGAAAGTGGGTGAATGGAAAACAGGCTTTCACATCCAGCTGAATTTCCTTTGAAGTAAATATGGCATTGAGCTGGAGCAAAAGCCGAATTTTGCCGTTCGAGTTCGTCCGCCATCCATCGTCAACACTCCATTACTAGGCCTTCGACATCAGATGAAGATGAAAGTTCCCATTTGGATAGAGAGTCACGTAAACCAGAAGTGAGAAATTGTTATTTGTTGCTGAGGTCTGCTTCTAAATCGCTCTCTGAACTGAAAAAACACTTGGTAATCTTTTATTTATCAGGTACGAAATAATTAAAGCAACAGCTATACTGTTTTTTTCCCTTTTGTTTTCTAAATGCAGAATTTAATCTGTTCGGAGATTAACTGAAGATATTAATGTATGTCAAATTTTACTGGATAACTCACTTATACATAAACTACTGGGTGAACAGTGGAAGCGAGTAGACTGCTGTAGCGGCAATGCAAACAGGTATAATAAATTTACACACGAATTTTTAAGAACAAATGCTCAAACATTTATTTACTCACTGAAATTAAACAGCATAATACTAAAACTGCTTTTGTTGTCTAACCATTTTTGGGACCTCTTGTGAATTTACACTTTATCTGCTTTACTTCTATTCCATCAAATATATATATTAATTTGAAATTCATCCAGAATCGGAGATTTCTTCTATATGCTTTTTCTTTTAAATTTTCCAGTAGAAACTATCGCACGGTTTAGATAGACAGAGCTTGACGGCCAGACATTGTTGTTAATAATTATCTAACCAAAAATCGTATATATGCCGTGGGACACTTGTTGGAAACATTGCATTCCCTCAATTGTCTAAGCTAAAACGACCCTATTATTCTTTCGCCACTAATTGCACCAAACGTTTACTTTTCAATCATATGGGGGCACTTCATTGGAGAAGGTAAGTTTTTGTGGTGCTCCAGTATCGATTACTTAGATTATTTCACTCATGGGATGTCATCTTAAAATTGACCAATGAAACGAAACAAAATTTTGAATTTTTACCAATCACAGCCGGATTACGGAGTGAAATTATCCATTAAAATATCAAATCCGTTTTATCACGCGACGTGCACTTGTCTTATGATCAGTGTAGCCAACTCTATACCTCCACTATATATTCCTGAACACGGATCATTGACAACTTTTGCTAGAGGCTGTGGGGAACTATTGATAGCAACAAAAGCGTGGACAATCGACAGTTATAACGCAAAATGGAGAGTTCTTCAAAGCGTTTTGGTGATGCGTCACATGTGCAAATTGATCTTATCATTAGGAATTCAAAACCACAAAATATAAAGAAACACAGACACACTGTATATTATTTTTGTTGTTGTTTTTCTCAGTTGGTATTAGAAAATTGAACGGTAGCGATTGTAATAGTGGACTTTTGTCCATTTCAGTTTCATGGTTTCTGAATAGAATAAATATTCATAAGTACAACATTTTATACAGGTGTTAACATTCTGCGCGCGAATTTCAAACATATATCACTTTTATTCTTATTCTATCTAGAAATAGTCCTAAACCCGTATTTTGCTCTTCTCTATTGGCATTACTGACAATCGGCATCCTTCTGTCGCAAGATTGCTTGAAAAGCTTATGTACAAATATACTATTATTACAATTTTTTACGCTAAGCTTAGGTGAATTATAGTTACATTATTATTTTATTCGTGAAATAGTCCTAAAAATATCACTCCAGGATCTGAACTTTTCACTACGTTCGTGAATTTATCGGCAATCTCAGACCCTCTCGTAATATTTTTTTTTTGAATGGTGTTTAACGCCCCTTTTTACTACTGAGGCACCACAGGCGGTGAACACTGATGATAATTTTTTAATTTTTAATTTTAATTCTGCAATACTTACATCCTGATATCTTGGTTCTACATCAGGACGTAATACTCCAGATTTCATTTATTTATTTCTCTTATATCTTTCAATACAATTTAAATTACAATTAAATTTTACAGATTTTAAAATCTACACTACTAATACTATGACTAAACAAAATTAAAACTTCAAAAACAAAACCGGTACTGGAATCCAGCACTACGGCTATTTACTATGACTTATAATAACATCTACAATTGCAACTGGTACCCAGTAGCAATGATTACATTTAAACTTTATTAATTTACAATTATTATCCAATTTACTCTATGCGTCTTCATTTCTGCTAACGCTCGGTATCCGGGCTGCTCCCCACTGGAATTCCTGGCAACAGAACCTGGACATCAGTGGAGTTGCTGCCGGTCTCAAGCAGCAACTGTACTGGACCATGGTGTGTTGACAGTGTAGTTTCCTTCGCTTCTCTCCTTCTCTTGACCTCTGTCTACTTCTTCTCTCAACTGCTTCGTTTCCGCCCGAAAACTGCCATTATTCCTTTCTTCTGTCAGTTCTGCTCTCTTCTTCTTATTCAAATTGGGTGTTATCTTCTTTATCATCTTTTTCTTCAACTAATTCTAGTTGTAAATATCTTTCTTGCCTTTCCCTGATTCTCTCGGATCTTCTAGGGGAATATACCATTTCTGGCCTTTGGATTTTTTCTCTTGTTTGTTTTTTGCCGTTTTTATACTCTTCTGCCATTTTGCTTGATATTTTATTTGTTAGCTCATTCAATGCGCTAAAATCATCTTCGTCTCTCGTGATGTTCCAGATGTGTTTCCCAGCAAGTAGTCGTCTTTCTTCTGCTACAAATGACTGGTATTTAGGGCATTCAAATGAGACATGTTCCGGTGTATCGATCACGTTACAGTCCGTACATGTATTATTTGTTTGTAATTTAAATCTTTGCAAATATGAGCAATATGGACCATGGCCTGTTACATAATGCACTAAACCCTTATTGGGATGAATGTGCTTAAATAGTAATCTTTCCTTTATGGATGGAAATATTTCATGCACTCTTCTACCTTCTTTTATTTCATCCCATTCTCGTTGCCATATTTGTAATAAAGAATCTTTGATTTCTTTTTTATTCCTACACTTTTTACCAACAATGTCCATTATTTTTGAGTTATTTTGTTTTTTAAGCCAATAAGAGGCTGCTCTTAATCGAACTAGATAATCAATTGGCCATATACCCAATATTACTAGTAGTCCCATTGTTGGAGAAGTGGAAAATGCCCCTGTACTCTCAATAAAATTTTTCTTTGGGAGCTTCTTAAAGTACGTATAAAATGAACCTCGCGTGCCTTTTCCCCCCAAACTCCTCCTCCATAGTTTAATATGGCTGCAAAGATGCTATTGTGATAGATTTTTATTCCGTTAGCATGTATATTAAAATATCTTTGTCCAATATTGGCTAACTTGAACATAACTTTTTCTGCTCTAGTTCTTGTGTTTTCTACATGTTTCTTAAAATTTAGTTTTTCATCCAAATATATACCTAGATATTTATTTACTGCTTGTCTCTTAATATTTTTATTGTTAATTTTAATACTCGGATTTCTGTTTAAGTTTCTTTTTAGAAATATATATGATGATTTGTGAGGAGCAATTTCCAATTTTGCTTTTATGCACCAATTGTTTACATGATCAGTTATTATATTTGATCTCTTTTCAATTTCCTTTCTATTATTTACTTCTATTATTATTAGTAAGTCATCTGCATATGCGATAATATCTTTTATACTGTTTAATCCTTCTATTTTTTCTATTAGAGATTCCAAAAATATGTCCCATAATATCGGCCCTAAAATTGATCCCTGCAGACATCCTTTGGTAATTTCCTTTGTAATTGATCTGGTTTGCACCCTTAGCGTACACTCTTCTATTTTTACAATAATCTATTAACGAATTATAGATGCATTTTGGATATTTCTTTTTCCTTAAAATTTGAAACAGTACTGGCCACCATAAATTATCAAACGCCCCCGCAATATCGAAAAATATTGCTATTACGTATTTTTTATTGGTTATTTTTGAAGTTTCTATTGCCCCGATTATGGCACCCTCTGTAGACTTGCCTTTTCTAAATCCAAACACTGATGATAAATGAAATGATATATTGGGAAAGGATTTTTTGTTTTTAAGGAAGGAAACGTTCCAGGCCTAAGTTTAGGGTACCTCCCCGGATTTGCCAGTTATGAAGACTGAGGAAAACCTGGAAAAACCTCAGTCCGGGAGGACGGCCTGGCGGAATTCGAACCCCAGACCTCCCGCTCACGAGTCCGCGTCCTAACGATCTCGACCACCCGTGGCGGTAATATTATTTATAACTGATATAGGCACTGAGGTTAAAATAAAGGGGAAATTTCTTTTTTTGCATCCAGTGACAAAATGGATGCATTGTTACAGAATTACATGGGCTTATTTTCCGCATCAAAGTAATTGTTTTGTGTACACAATTTCCTTTGAAGAGAAAAACGCCAAATTGGGTGACTTCCAAGCGACAATCAATGCCAAACGTTTATTCTTCTACACGGACGTCTAAATTTCTTGCAATGAACTTTTTGGTAGTAAATTACAAATTGTAAATAAACACTATAGTTTTAAGTAGGTATGGATAGGTGCGCAGAAAGTGTATCTTGATTCTAGCGTACCCTAGACGCTAAGCCACACTCTGCAGTTCCACATCCGTTAGCAAACGGGGATTTGCGGGAAATACAACAATGCAATGCGGACTTTAGAGATATGCACCGGTTAATTCTGTTCAGCTCTTTGTGTCATGAAAGGTATGCTCCCTATTAGAACTCCCATGCCTATTGTAACGAGTAGAAAGGGAATTTGGCACTAAGTATTTTGAGAATGGGAGCGGATAGTGCCAGCAGCTTCAGTATGATCAACGACATATCTACGCTGCGATGTGACGCGTCCATATCCAATAAAATGTATATCATTGACGGAGGCGCATTCGCAAATAAGCTGTACTTCAATCCAACCACACGTCACGCATTGTCACTTTTTTTTTTTTGAATGGTGTTTAAAGCCATTTTTACTACTGAGGCATCACAGGCGATGGACACTGAAGGATTTATTTTAAAGGAAGGACTCTTAAGTATCTCCTCAGCATTTGACATTTATGAGGACTGAGGGAGACAACAGTCAGGGAGGATGGTCCCGGTGGGAATCGAACCCCAGACCTCCCGCTCATGAGTCTGCGCCTTAACGACCTGGTCACCGTGGCGTTTTTTTCCCCCCTCCCGATTTGTTTTATTTACAGGCGCTCTTTAACGTCTCAGATCATCAGCGTTCCATTAAATTCAGGGCGTGAAACGGCCGACAAATTTTGCTCAGAGGCCTCGTCTTCCAGGCTTGAGGTTCTTTTTCGTGCCGAAAATGTACGACATGGAATCCACGGCTTTACTGCCCTTCCAAAGGAAGCCGTACTTAGAAATTTTACGCCTGAAAAAATTCATCGACCCCGGCCGGGATTGAACCCGCGATCTTGGATTTAGAAGACAAGTATGGTTACCACTACACCACCAGGACCGACACACACAGACGCAGACTCACGCAGTTACATGGTATGAAGGTAAATCTATGGTGGAGAAATACCAATCCTGAATTTTCCCTTTCTGTAAAAGACTGAGGAAAACCACGGAACACCCCATTTAGTTTGTTCGGTCGCAGGATTTGAACCTAGGACCTCTCGAACTGGAATATGAGTTGACGCTTGCAGACCACCCGACGACCATTTACTTCTATTTACGCCTATTTTTTGACCCTCTTTTTGCTCGTAAATTCTTTACACAAAAATATTTCCGCACCTTGCATATCGATATTAAAGAGAGTGAATTTTGAAGTATTCATGATAAATACGAATATAGTAAAAATTCTAACTTTCGAAATGTTAATGATTCAAATGAAAACGTTGGTCCTGGTGGTTCATTTGCCTCCTAGATCCATGGCCGTGGGTTCAAACCCATCGAGAATCAGCATTTTTTATAGCATAAAGGTCCTAAGCGTGGCTTCACATGGAAGGGAAGTAAAGCCGTGGGTCGTATATTTATGGCATGCAAAAGAAGAGGCCTCTGAGCAAAATTTACCGGCCGTTTCACGCTCTGAATTTAATGGGACGCTAATGACCAAAGCTGTTTAAGGAACGTCCTTAAATAAAGCACTCCTAAAGCTAAATACAATCAAATGAAACTAATTTATCGGGATTTTTAATTTAGGCAAAATAAAAATGTTATCTATTTGTAATGAAATTCAGTAAATATATTGGGTTTTCTAGTTCTGTTCAATAGGCTACTTACTCCAGTTTAAAATGAATCATTTAATTGTTATTAAAACGCATAGAAAATTAGATTATTTCTGCACAACTTCCAATTGCGAGTTAATTAGTCAAGGAGTGGTTAGTAAATTAATCGATACACATTCTAAGTCTAAACAAAAGGTTTCGTTTTTCAATCAGCTGGATGAGATAGTTTCGAAGTAATTATGATGTTCCGGTAAGTGATTTCGAAAGAGCAGTCTGCAGTATGCAGTAACTGCGAGCGAAAGTGAACTCCAAGAATTTATTCAGCAGTCGTTAAATATTTCAGCATCAACAAACATTGTAGACATGAGCGGGTTTTAAAGCAAATATAATTTCTTAGCGACAGGCAGGAGCTGTAATGAGAAAACTGTACAACTGTATACTCTGCCACTATTTTTAAAGCAAATTTATTTATAAGTAATTATTCAGAATGTCCGGGCATAGAGTTACTGTCGATGGTTTAATAGTAAATATAAAAAATTACATAACACACACGAAGAAACTCGTAACAATGAATAGTAATGGGACAAAAATAGCTGCTTCCCTTAATACCCCTGTTTCCTAACGCTATCGTTCTCAGTAAAAGTCGTTAATATTTATATCCCAGTTAAATAATAAATCCTTGCCGTATGTTTATCTAGTGTAAACATTTTCGTATAATTGCGTTCTCATTAGATTGTATGTGTTAGTTGGTTATGTTGGTCACAGAAGATTGTATATCTGTCCGCTAGATGGATCATGTGGCAATATTTTTCTATGCATGCAAACACGAAACGCTGTTTTTATAGAAAGCGTCTAAGCGAATTTTAAATAAATGAATTGTTGATCTGCCTTGGAATGCCTTCAACATTGCTATTTTATCGTTAATTAATACACAATTTAAACTTTTTGTGTGTTTATATTATTTTCATTTAAATCGAATATAATTGTGATAGAGGTTAGTTTTTTTACTTACGTAATAACGCCACTTTCCGCCCAAAATATCACAAAGTATTAATCTGAATATCAAAAACTATCAAATTCCTAAAATGTCTAATATGCATTATTACTAATAATGTGAGAAACTCGTTGGAAATGAATAATATTAATTTTCTCTCAGATTTATACATATGCCATTGTACATAATCAGAGCTGATGTTACATCAACAAACAGAAAAACAATGAAACATCGCCTGTTCTAAACAACTGCTTTTACATTAGTATTGGCGTACCAGATACTTAAATATTAACTTTCCTCTCAATTACGGCCTTTTACATTTTCTCATCATAATTAAAAGCATTTAATCTACTCTTTATTGCAAAGTTATATCAATGTTTCATGGCTGGTGCAGATTTGTGGAGGTGAATTAAGATATCGGCCCTTACGGAACATGCTGGGCGTTCGTGCTTTCGTCATCATTTAAAGAAATTATTTGTTTTACCTTGTACAGGTGACCAATGAGAAATTAAAATGCGTTTAAAATTAAAAAATAAACTAATAAACGAAATACATCATTAAGCAGGGAAGGAAATGTTGCAAATGTTTTATGGAGTGAGAGAAAAATGGGAAGATTATGGCAGAAAAATGCTTCAGAGTGATAAAGGAAAATAATTTAATGGAAATTAAGAATCGAAGGATCATCCCTGATATAATGGTTACATGAAAATGGAAAACAATGTACTAAATATAAGGGTAACATAGAAAAAAAAAACAATTTAGCTTTTAAGTTACTAATTCTTTCTGGAGCATTACTTCGTTTTTAAGAACCTAACCTAACCAAATATTCATTATTAAAAAGTGGTTGGTTTAACTTATACCTTTAAACTAGGGTATCGCACACTTAAAAAGTTACTGCGGGCCCTAAGATGGGGAGCGCAATTTCTGTACTTTATCAGAAATGACTGGTATTACAAGAGAAATGTTGTAAATGTATCTTTTCTTTGCCATCTACCTTTAGTAACTCGTAAATTATGTTACAGTAGCTCTCGGTAAATCTAGCTGTGCTCCAATCTGATTTTCTCTCCACACGTAATCATACCCACCTGTTACGTCTGATGATATAGTCGGAGAGCGTCTTGTTGACCGGCCTAATCTCGCAATTTGGCATTATTTTTTTATTTTGTTTGATGTGTTCCTTCATTGTATATTATCAGTACTTCTGCCATAAGCACAGAAAAAATAGTTCATGCAATATATTACATTTTCTGATCGGTCTTGAGTTATGGATTTCATTTATTAAATATGCTGAAGAAAAATTATCTTCATATGCACGATTTTCATGGTTTTGTTTACTTAAAAAGTTTCCAGTTTTTTACATCATTTGCTAGATCTTAAGTACCAAGAAACATTTAGAATTTGAATTCTTTTTGCCGCGAATAACCTTCCATTTGACACCTCGTCCTCCTCCGAGGATAAAGCATAACCAAACCACAGGGTGGCGCACGAAATGTCATACAGTGAAAATTATTTACATAACTTTTAATAAACAAAACACATCAATTTTTCTTTTTTACATTAATCATCAGAATGTGTATGCTCAGCGAGTGTGCAGCACATGTTCAATATGTCCACCTTGTTGACGTACCACCTCTTCGAGACGAACTGTGACGTTTCCGACCACTCTACGACACAAGTCATCTGTTACTCCCTGGAAAAAGTTTGTGATAGTCGCTCGCAGTTGCATTAGATTGCGTGATTTGTTGCGGTAGACTGTCTCCTTCAAATGCCCCCATAAGAAATAATCACAGGGATTAATATCCGAGCTGTGTGGCGGGCATATTGAACCGCCCTGAATATCGATGGGACGTCACACGGAGCCCGAAATGTTGGTGCAGGAAATCCAGAAAAACGTTCGCTGTATGAGGACGAGCTCCATCTTGCATGAATCATTGTGTCTCCATTGGTAACCCTGTTGTATAAAGTTGCAGAAGAAAATTATTTTACAACATGTCCATGTAGCGCGCACTGTTAACTGTGCCGTTGAAAAAGATTGGCCCAATAATTCCATGGTTGGAAATGGCACCCCATACCTACACTAACTTTTTCTCCGTAATTTTCAATCTCGTGTACAACACCAGGAGGTTCTCGTGCCCAAAATCTGATATTGTGCCTATTGACGCTATCGTTCAAATGAACGTAAACCTCATCAGAAAACCATGGGATATGAATCACGGCAACATCATTTACAAGAACCGAAGTCGCAAACTGTAATCGCCGTACTTTGTCATTTTCCGTCTGTCATTTTGTACGGGAATAAGTTCACGTCAGCATGAAGTATTCTTTGAAGAAAACGACTCAGCTGAAGCTCGTCTCGTGGATTTCCTGGGACTTCATGTCAAAACCACTCTCATAGCCTCGATATTCTCTGGAGTACGGACTGTGTTGACATGAGATCGCTTTTGCTCTAAAATACTGCCGTCAGTTTCAAATTGTGTAGTTAGTCTGTACACTGTCTGCAGGAGGCCCACCTCGTACGAAAATGAACATGAAAACGTCGTTGCGTCTCTGCTACACTCTTCGTTTCCGCGTAAAATAACAGTCTTCACTTTCTGTTCTTGCGTCAACCGGCCGTTGTCCGCCATTTTACTAAACTGAAGCGGTGGAGTCGCGCATGCGTGATATCGACAACTGCTGTCTTCTGTTGAACCTGCACGAACTACGGCTAATAGTCACAACATTCCAACGTTGCCAACCTGCAAATAACATATTTATTACACAACTTCAATGTATGACATTTCGTGCGCCACCCTGTATTTCATGCAAAGAGTTTCAACTCAAACATGCACAGCTAGTAGCTATTTGTTCCCCAATCCTTGAGGTGTTCTATTTTTAACCTATAAGATACATTTTGTCGTTACCTTTAATTCTCAAAGATTATTTAAATGTTAATGCTTTGCTTTTGTTCAATTTGAATTTACTATCAGCAGCAAAATTCTGACATTTAGTCACTGTAGGGGCTTTAGCGTTTTTATTGCTGCAAGAAGAAATTGCATCTATATCTTATGCGATTTTGTTACCATTTGTTATACATTTTCTTATAGACAAGAAGTGCCAGGGATTTTGACGTTATTGAACAATTTGGACCTTAAATATTTCTGGTTAATATGGTGTTCATACGTTACCTACCCAGTCATATATTTTTACTAACAACTGTGCCCTGCTTGACTGCTTTGTCTGTGACAGTACGTTGTTAAATGAAAGGCGAACTTTCAGTTAACTTTTTTATAAAGCAAGCTAAAAGGATATTGTTAACTCGCAAAAATTAGTCTCATAATTTTTTTTTCTCTAATTATTCACCGCACACTAATTTTACCATTGAAAGCTACTCGTTAAAAGAAGTATATTTTTAAAAGCAGCATTATTGGTGTAATTTTGAATTGGAACCATAATTTTTCGAAAAGAAAATGAAGACATGTATTTATTTATCCATCATGTGTATATTCCAAAAACCACTACAAAATATGAATTTAAGTTCAAGAGCTTTATTGCAGCTCTTCGATCAAAATAATTTTGAATAGCGTTACTTTAATAGCTCTGTGCAGAAAATCTGCAATATTTCAGGCGTGGAAGGGCTTAAAGAGTATTCTTTAGCAACAGGCATAACAAATGTTTCTCATTTTGGAATATTAAACTCCTTTCTTACTGATATATTATTTTTAATTTATTTTTTTAGGGAGGGATGTCTGAACACTTTCCTGAAGTTTGTTGTAAAATCTTGCAATCCTTTAAAGAAAGGACTTTTCGTAAAATCTTCTTAAAGTTGGTGGACCAACTGTGCTAATACTTATGAATATTCCTTTTAGATGAATATTGTCCTTCAATAGAAACATAGTGGGCCATATTCCATTTTTCTGGTCATACAAACACCCAGTAAAACGAAACCCATCATGACCTCACCTATTTGATGTACAGTTTATATGAAGACGTAACGCTTTAGGATTTCGAAACAATTTTTTTTTTAAGTTTAAAACTTTTATTTATACTTTTTAAATTTCTGGAAGGGTTTTCTCCTAGAAGTGGTTAAAAAAGCTAAAGAAACTTGTGTTATGGCTTGATATGAAACAATTTCTTCCTAAACAAGATATCAGCGTATGGTTGATGTGAGCTAGGCACAAGATGTTAACGTTCATTCACGTATAATATGGTTGAAGTTTCGGCAACCTCGCGTCCACGAAAGGAGAGGTTTCTTGCTCATTTATGGCATTCTTTTTCCATTTATGTTTTTAGATAATTTCAAACATTATTATTTCTATGGAAAAACGTGCTTCATTATTATTATTATATCTCTATGCATTGTATACAGATTATATCCATTCAGTTAGTTTTTTATAGTCTTGATAGCATATGTTGAGCTAAAACTTGAGAGTAGGAAAAAATGGGCGTACTTCTTGAAGATGGCAAGGTTTTGGAAGCTAAGGTAGATTGACTCCCGAATAAGATTGGTGTTTAATGGTGTGTTACGGAAAAAAAACCCCTCTGTTTCTTTCTTTACCATATCAAGGATTTGGTTTATATTTTGTACTATATTGTTCTACATAAATCTACCTCTTGGTGCTTGCAATAGGGGACTTCTCTCTGTGTTTTTTAGTATTTTTTTTTTTTTGTAGTCACTAGTGTTGTCTATCAAAATTTTCATTCTATTATTTCAATACTCCTTTTAACTTTTCCAAATAACCCGTTTCACTACTTTATAATATTACAGGCTTTAGCTCAGTATTATACAGTATTATTCCTGTTTCTTTTGATATTTTCTCTCTCAAATATACTTTAATGCAGGCATTAATAACATTATATTTTGTGTGTTATTTTCTAAATCCTAATTTACATATTGTGCGATGCAGTTCTGTGCTTTAACGAGAGAAATACAGTAATAATACTGAATAAAATGCCATAGAAAGAGGGTGGGTGTAGATCCGGGACGCACAAATTCAGAATTTTGGCTGCAATTATAAAAGCAGGAATTTAAAGCAATAGCAAGGTCCATTTGCAACAAACATGCAGAAAAGCATTGTGGTGAATACGATTTTCTAGGTCACAAAAATAATATTTTATTGCATATCAAATTGAATGCATTATTAATTTTTATGTAGCACTATTAATTTTTGTTTGGTTACCTTAAAATTTTACATGTAAAATATATGTGACTTATAACAATAATTCTGCTTTTCAAAACAAAGCTATCTTAGGTAATACTGCGGGGAAAAACATCTATATTCATTGGTCCTTTGGAAAGAAATAAAACGTTTGCATTTCATTACTTTGTGATGAATATTGGCTCAAAACGTCTTATCATTAGGCATTGCAATTCTAAGTACTTCACATAAAGTTAGATGCACTTCAAAAAAGTAGTTTGTCGGTCGTGGTAATCAATAAGAACCATACTTGCCTCCTAAACCCAGGATCGATGAATTTTTGGGGGTATAAAAATCATAAGTATGGCTTCCTTCGGAAGGGAATTAAAGTCTTGGGTCCCATGTTGTAAATTTATGGCATGTAAAAGAACCTCAAGCCTGAAAGAAGAGGCCTTTGAGCAAAATTTATCGGCCGTTTCACGCCCTGAATTTTTTTTTTTGGTCAGAGGCCTCTCTTTCAGGCTTGAGGTTCTTTTTCGTGCCGTAAATGTACGACACGAGACTCGGGACTTTGCTTACCTTCCGAAGGAAGCCATACTTAGGATTTTTACGCCCGAAAAAATCCATCGGTCCTGGCCTGGTTCGAACCCGCGATCTTGGGTTTAGGAGGCAAGTATGGTAACCACTACACCACCAGGATCAACACGCCCTGAATTGAGTGGAACGCTGATGACCTGAGGTGTTAAAGAGCGTCCGTAAATAAAAATCAAACAAAGTAAGAACTCAAGCTTGAGCCACCGTCCAGAAGGTAAATAAGAATTAATGAGTAACAGGTATAAGAGGAAAATCTGGTTTGTGACTCGTAACCTCTATTGTATCTCTTACACCTGTTGTCTATAGTCCAGCATCAATATAACTTCATTCCGTTTCATTCTGGTTTCAGTGCTTAGAAATTCAATGGCTAATTATCAGTTAAGATAATTTAAGGTACCAATTTTAATGAACCTATTTCTTAAAAAAAAATACATAACCATTTGTATGCCTAGACTGAAGTATGGTAGACAAAATACATAATGCATTTTGATTTAAGAAGCCTGCATTTGTCTTTTAAAGTGTTCCATAATCCCCTAATCGCGTTTCAAAGCTGGTTTTAGCTGGAATCTAGGTCCCTCTCTTTTTTGTCGGTCCTGGTGGTGTAGTGATAACCATACTTGCCTTCTAAACCCAAGATTCGGGTTCAAACCCGACCAGGATTGATGGATTTTTTCGGGCATAAAAATCCCAAGTATGGCTTCCTTCGGAAGCGAAATAAAACCGCGGGTCTCGTGTCGTACATTTACGGCACGATAAAGAACCTCAAGCCTGAAAGAAGAGGCCTCTGAGCAAAATTTGTCAGCCATTTCACGCCCTGAATTGAGTGGGACGCTGATGACCTGAGCTGTTAAAGAGCGTTTGTAAATAAACCAAATCAAAAATCTCCCTCTTTCCACTTAGCCCTTTACATATGCATTCAATATCCATTCTAAAAGTTGAAGTTATGCATATATCTAAACATAGTAGACTGCTGTAAACAAGCATCGCATTGAGGGGCTTAATTGCAATTATTATTAAAACACTTGCTGCTTGTTGGAACAAACTCGTGTGCACTGACACCGGTCAATCGCAGCTTCGTAATGAGTTTTGCACTAAATATCGAGCACAAATGAGCGTTAGACAGATTATTGCTTTTAAAATATAAATGCTATCCATGCTTGTTAACTGAAGGCCTAATTTAACTCTTGTTATGAGTTTAGCGAACTCCCTTACAGCCAGCTGTGTTGATTCGATGAAATTCGTATTTCATTCCAATTGTGTTGATTGGAATGAAATTTGAAACTGCACTCAGCCCTGATACCCTTAGAAGAGAGGAAATCGTTCAGTACTTTTGCAACTTTTCGTATATTTTGAAATATATTCAAGCAGAATTAATTTTTCCATAAGCTTGGTTGAACTTGACTTTTCTGAAAAGACAACTTATAACTTACATTTCAATATTCATGCGCTGAAACCATAAAAACAACGTGATTCTAAATCATACAGAGTGTTAATGAATTAACAACGCAATACTTTCAGAGATTGTAGCGGGATCTTAGACAATCAATTTGAAATAAAGAATCTATAGTCTGCCTATTCGGATTATATCATTAAGTTTCTAAAGAACGAAGTTTTTGTTTGAAATGATTCCACACAATATCGGACCAACTTTGGCGCAGTTGGTATGCTACTAATGGATTATTATCGACAAGTCAAACCTCGTTAATTACTTCTACTTTTACATATCATGTACGAGCATACATATTATAATAATAAATAAATTAACCCTCAGCACAAGAACCTAATATCTTCGGAACCACAGTCTGTCACCTTATATATTATGCTACACAGTCAAATGAATAACTATTTCTAGAATAACCTAAACAATACAATAAACAAGTTTATCATTGTTATACAATTATTCCAATATTTTAGAGATTTTTACGGCATTAACTATTGAAAACGCGATTGAAAAATCTGCATTTCTCGCTCGCGAAGAAGTTTGAAGACATTGAAAGGTCTATTTTTCACTCCATTTCTCTTTAACACTGGCACCAACTATTTATTACAATATGATTCCGTTATTTTCCTTGAGAGCATAAATTATCTATTTCAATTGCTTGTTCAATCTCTCTGCAGTCGGTCCTGGTGGTGTAGTGGTTACCATACTTGCCTCCTACACCCAAGATCGCGGGTTCGAACCTGGACCGGACCGATGGATTTTTTCAGGCGTAAAAATCCTAAGTATGGCTTCCTTCGGAAGGGAAGTAAAGCCGTGGGTCCCATGTCGTACATTTACGGCATGAAAAAGAACCTCAAGCCTGAAAGAGAGGCCTCTGAGCAAAATTTGTCGGCCGTTTCACGCCCTGAATGGAATGGGACGCTGATGACCTGAGATGTTAAAGAGCGTCCATAAATAAATCAATCAAAAAAAAAAAATCTCTCTACAGCCTCTGAAATTATTGCGGTTAATTGCATTAACATTCTATATATGGTTATGGGGATTCATTGCTTTAAATAAGAGAATTATAGAAGGTGCCAAAAAGTGTGTACACACTTCAAGTAAAGAAAAAACTGAATTAACATAACAAAACTACTATCGGCGTCGACACACTTCTGAGTACGTTGAACTACTGATTGAGCAACGTTTGCGAATGTGTCCTCAGTGATTACAGCACAAGCCGTTTCAATTTCTTCCCGAAGTGCTGCCAGTGTAGCTGGTTTTCTACGGTATACAACATCCTTAAGAGTTCCCCATAGGTAGAAGTCCAATTGGGGTTCTGTTCTATACACACGTCTCCATTGCCTTTGAACTTCAACAACATTCTGGGTTTTCCAATACCACTTCAAAATTGCTTTCCGCTGTTTAAACGAAAATCTTGGCTCCATTTTGTTGTAGCAACACTAGCATAACGTAATGTGAATCACATTTGTTTACAGAACATCATACTACACATTATTGTCATTTTTCGGTCCAACTTTGAAGTATATTAAATAGATATCTACTGTGAAAGTGAGTATACATTTTTTGGCACCCTCGGTATTTGGCAATAGAGAGATTGAAAATCTCATGAAGTATTTAAAAAGTGGCTGAGAAATGTTTTGTTCTAAGGTCAGATTATTTGCTTCGCCAGCAGTTTTGACATGTGTTAACCTCTAGATAGGTTGAAAATGGAAATTAACCTTTATTTAAAATTCATTATTGGTAAACTAAATAAAAAAACATTATATGGAAAAGATGAATTAAAACGAACACGGTTTACATTTGTAAATTATGTCTTTATTCTACCCGCACTTGAGACCTTATTGAGTTCTTAGCAGATAATGCGGCCAATGAAAAAATTGCCTGTCTTGACGATTTCGTGTCGGATTTCTGGCTTCGTTATTCAAGAGCGATGCATTTGTCATGCACATACCGCAAGAAAAATTCTCAGAGCTGCTGCAGCGACAGCAAAGAGAGGCGAACTCCTTAATCCCGAACGGTAGACATATTTTTCTCTGTTTGCGTGGCCACTTGTAACAGTGTAAATGTTGCATGTATTGTTTTTTTGTTAAACGTAATGTAACCTATGCGTTGTCTTCCGTAACTTTCTGGCTGCAATATGTTATACCTTATTACAAAACTGAGTTTTTCACCACGCGTTGCCTTTTTGGAATTCGCTATATATATATATATATATATATATATATATATATATATATTTATACGCACACACATACATACATACATACATACATACATACATACATACATACATACATACATACATACATACACACATACACACGGTGGCATCCACAATGATCGGGACTGGTGCTGCCATCTCGACAGTAGTTGCAGTAGAATTTTGTACCAAGAGGATGGCAACACTAGCACATTTGATGAGTTTAAAGTTTCATTCAGCTGGGTAGATGTGTTGAGATTCTATAGTACTTTTCATGATACTCTGTGTGTAGTGTGTGGTGATTTTACGATGGATCCAAGATTAGAACGGAGAATGTACATCAAATTCTGTGCAAATCTGGGGGAAAATGCTACGGAGACCCTTGCAATGATTCAACAAATATTTGGGGGACAAAGCATGAGTCACACACGTGTGTTTGAGTGGCATGCTTGGTTCGAACAATTGAAGACTTTGCTCATGAAGTGGGAATTTGTTATGGGAACATGCCAACGAATTTTAACTGATGAATTGGGCATGCATCGTGTCGCCGCAAAATTTGTGCCAAGGATCCGGACTGCTGAGCAGAAGACGCAGCTTGTTGAAGTTCGCATGGAGCTTCGTCAGGCTGTATTTGATGACCCAACCTTCTTGCCTAGGGTCATTACGGGCGACGAGAGCTGGATGTTACCCTGAGACAAAACAACAATCCCCCCAGTGGAAGAGTCCGAACTCACCAACGACCCCCCCCCCACCCCCAAGCGAGACAAGTGAAGAACAAAGTCAAGAGCATGCTCCTCATTTTCTTTGATACCAAGGGAATTGTGCACAAGGAATTCGTCCCACCAAATCAAACAGTGAATTCCACGTACTATTGTCACGTTTTGCAACAGCTCCGTGAAAATGTGCGGAGACGACGGCCCGAACTTTGGCGACAAGGGAATTGGTTGTTGTATCTCAATAATGCGCCCTGTCACAATTCCTTGTTCATCAGGAACTTTTTGACGAAAAACAACATAACGGTTGTCCCCCACCCACCGATTTGGTACCCTGCGTCTTCGCTCTATTCCCCGAACTGAAAATAAAGTTAAAAGGACGTCGGTTCGACACAATTGAGAAGATTCAAGAAGAAATGCTGTCTGTGCTGAACACCCTCAAAGAACATGACTTCCAAGATGCACTTGGAAAATGGCAGAATCGCTGGGACAGGTGTATACGTGTGGGAGGGAACTACTTCGAGGGTGACGGCGGTCATTAGTCTCAAAGTAAGTTTTTGACCAGGTGGCAGCACCAGTCCCGAATATTCTGGATACCACTCGTACACAAACTAACGTTAATGCTAACCTAGGGTAAATTCTAAAAACCGTGAACTCAGTTTACTGCGGCTCAATACGGCCTGACGGATTAAGCTCGCCTCCTTTCGTAAATATAAATTGATAAGGGATTATGTACTATTAAAGTATGCGGATAAAATATTGTAATGGTGGCAAATCAGCTTTGACTGCAGCAGAAAAAAGTGAATATAAATTTATAGCGGATTGTGTGCGTGGTACTATGTTAGCGAGTAAATCATTGTAACGGTGGCGAATCTCCTTTAACTCTCGCAGGACAAACATAAATATATAAATAAATTAAAAAAGCATCAGAACATGAGGTTTGCAATCCACTACCTTCACAACTATAGCATGACGTTCTAACCGTCTGAGCTATCATGCCTTTGTGCTTGTACTTCCACATTTATGGAAGTACACTATCTTCGGCTTTCTCCGCTACCGTTCGGAAATGACTCGGATTGCAGCTCTAGCAACTCCGAGAAATTTTCTTACAGTATGGATGATTGCATTTTACTAGTCCTTGACAATCTGCCAGCTTGCAGAAGCATTACGACACTAGCGACTTTAGGCGGCGACAAAGATACATTACGATGTACTCAACGCATAACGGAACCGACTACAAAGCAGAAAGAACCCCTAATCTTAAAACTATATATGTACTCGGAGAGAAAAAGATGCATTATCAAATTTATGTTCAAGCATCGGCAGAAGAGAGAAAATATGTTTCATAAAAAGTAGATGCTGTATTAACATTTTTATTGTCAGTTTGAAAATCCAAACTTTTAGAATTTACAATATTACGGGAGTAATTTAAAAAAAAGTGTATATATATATATATATATATATATATTTTTTTTTAAAAACTTTGTTCCATAATATTGAAGTTATAAATTGGTTCCAGCGAGATTATATATTTCATTTCGTCGGAAAAATATGGTTTGCCAAACTCTGCCAAATAGGTATTGATAATGAACATGACACCCACATTTGATGAGCATCTCTTCCCATCCAAATCTTTAATTTCGGGAACAGGAAGAAATCGGTAAGGGCTAAGTGTGGGAAGTAAAGTAAGCCCAGTTTGTGCTTTTTGGCCACCACGACTGTTGATATATGGGAGGCGAGTAATTTGGGTGAAAAAGCGCTATATGTACGCCGTTTTTCGTTCATTCATTTTACAAAATCTTTATAATGCTGCATAACCACCTCCTATTACTTTTCATAAGTGCTCTACAAGGACTATTCGTTGGAAACGGAAAAAAAGAAAGAAAGAAGAAAAGAAACATTATGGATTCATCTTTGGCACAATTCTCCACTCGTTGTGTTGTACCACTCTAAATGCCGCTTCGACTTGTGGATAAAGTTTCGTTTACAGCCATGAATCGACACAGAAACACGGAGTGTTGTAATTAAAAATCGCCAAACACTGTTTTAAACCGTCCTTTTGCCGTGCGTTTTTGGTCTACAGTCAATAACCGCAGCATCTATCGAGTACACGGCTCTTTCACATGTAAATTTCCGCTCAGGTTATTGAACATTCGTTTGATTGAAATGACAGCCTTGACCTTCGCTCGGCGATCTGCCAAAGGGTTACCATGCATTTTTTTTTCATCGATATCCTTCATGTTGATCCTTGATATGGCGTCCGGACCTTGCTTCATCTTCAGTGCACTACGACCACATTTAAACTCATTTGTCTAGAAATAAATAGTATTTAACACTAACACAGTGTCCCCGGGAACCCTGATTTGTTATGACAGCTGCGGCAGAGATAAAATCGGATCATATCTGACTGAAAATTTATCATAGATCATTACAAGAATGATGATTGCTAACAGTGCTGCCGCTTAAAGACTGTTCGCGTTACTTCATGGAAATTTACCAGAAATTTCAAATGACTCACGTAAATATTTTATCTCATTTTTATAGCCTTAATTAAAACAGACAAGTGCATACAGTAGAGATTGCCTGAGTATTTTCGAAATCGAATTCTGAGTGCACAAGTCGCGAAACTAGATTTACTATGTACTGAATGTCAGATAGCTCTGCATAAATAAATGGATGGCATACTTGAACACAAACTGAGAACATTCTTTAATTTTATTTTTACAATAAACTATCACTGCCTCTCTGGTCTGGTGGTTAACGTAGTTGACATCTGGCTGGGAGGCCAGGGTTCGATTCCCGGTAACTACTTACGAATTTTTCTGAATAAGGGAGGTTTGAAACGGGGTCGACCCAGCCTCATGAGGACATGAGGACAATTAGGAACCTGTCTCATGGAGAGGTGGCGATCTTTGATCTCGCAAGCCGCGCGAAACGTGCAATACTGCCCTCTACCAATGGCATCATGTGACAGAGATAGAAGACGCATGGGTTGTCGCAGCACACCAATGGCCCTCCTTGGGCTAGAGCGAGCCATAGATGGATAAAAAATTAAACCACTACAAGGGTAAATCCAAAAGTTTCCGGCCTCGCCGATAAGGATTATCGCCTTCACCCTTATCTGGTGTTATACCTTATGTGTTAATTAAATAATTGCAGCAGTAACTTCCGCTCCGCTGTGCTGAGTTGTTCGGATATAGTTGCATAAAGAAGGCAATGTATGAAGATTGTGACATGTTCAATATGGAGCGTCGAGCTGTTATTAAATTCTTCACAAAAGAAGCACTTACTCCAAATGAAATTAAACAGGGATTGGACGGTGTATATGGGGAAGCATTCCCCCTCATATTCTACCGAAAAAGAGTGGGCCAAACTTATTCGAATGGATCGAGAAAGCATTGAAGACGAAGAACATGCAGTTCGGCCCTTGGCGGTGCTCACTTCTGAAAACATCGCTCTTGTGGAAGGAAAAATTGTGGAACACCGGCGGCTCAAAATTACAGGAATAGCAACAAGGTTGGGTCTTTCTAAAACAACAGGCCTTTGAATTATTCATGAACATTTAAACCTGAATAAGGTTAGAGCAAAATGGGTTCCTAGACTTCTTTCCACAGTTCAAAAGCAGCAACAAGTCATCTGTTGTGACGCATTTTTGGAGCTCTGCCGTGTCAACGAGAGAGAGGCTCTGCAAATCATTGTTACAGTAGATGAAACTATAGTCCTCTAGTATAATCCCTTGTCCAAATGAGAATCAATGGAGTGGCGTAAACCTGGCGAAGTACTGCCTCTAAAGGCAAGGTCACTCATTCAACCAAATAAATCATGGCCACAAACTTTTGGGACTGTGAAGGAATACTTTTCATTGACTTCAAGGAGAGGAACACCACAGTGAATGGGGAATACTGTGCTGGCATACTGCACAGACTACATGCTTCCATCAAAGAGAAAAGGCGAGGAAAGCTGAGTGATGGTGTGCGCCTTCTTCACGACAACGCGCCTGTGCACACAACTCTTGTTGCAAAGGAAGCTGTGAAGAAATGTGGCTTCCAAGGAGATCGACCATCCACCCTACAGCCTAAACCTAGCTCTCAGTGACTATTTCCTCTTCTCAAAACTCAAGAAGAACCTTCGAAGAAGGAAATTTAAGTGTGACGAAGAAGTGATGCTTACTGTTTATGTCCATTTTAACACACAGGACTTCGGACTATTTGGGGTGGGGGTGTGAAATGTAACTTCAAAGATGTAAGAAGTGTATTGCAATAAAGGGTAACTATATTGAAAAGTGAAACAAAGTGTGTTATCATACTTAGAAAATGGTTAGGCCGGAAACTTATGGACCTGCATTTTCCACTAATGCTAAAGTTTGTCAACAGGTTGGTATGTTTGCACTATCCACTTCTGTGGATTACAGCCCGCGAATTATCTTCTGGTTGCACAGATTACAGCTGTAATGCACAAGTGGATGCTGCATCGAATTCTTATGTATAATTCTGACCAAATGACCAATATTTACTATAAAATATTATTTAAAACAATAAGTTGGTGTTGTGAGACTATAATAAATTTTTGAAGTGCAACTAGATTTAAATAGGCTATGTGTTGTTTATAAGTAGAAACATTCCTTAATAGCGATAAAATAACACAATGAGTAACAGTTGAAGTATAAACAGTCATTTACTGGCTAAATCATGAAAAGTAGGCGACTGCAAGTTCTTATTCAGCAGCACTCTGTAAATTGCACGACTACTCTGCGGGGGGTCGAGGTTATAACATCGCCCCGGGCTTGTGATGTGTACATTTGATGGCTACACCAAGTGATTAAAGGAGGTCAGTGTTCACGCCAGTCTCTTCGTTGGGGAGATTGAATCTTCTTCCTGGACGACATGCTACTGATGAGGATGCTGGAAGTAATCTCGGACTAGAACACAAGATGAGATGTTAAAGTACAGTCGGTGCCAGAATCCCCAATCATCATTTTGCCGCAGGGAAACTAGAAGAACGTTGGTTTTTTTAAGGACGTAAAGAATTAAATCTAATTTAAATGATTATAGTCCTGAAGGCTGATTAAAATCGTGTATAGAAAATGTACAAATAAAACAATTATTTTACTTTGATTTTGCAAAAAAAAAAAAAAAAAAAAAAAAAAAAAAAAATTGTAACTAAGAAGTAATAGTTTATTTAGCGCTTTATAATAAAAATGATTGTTGATAAGGAAGATGGATTTACCGCAATAAATTTAAATTCAAGTTGAAAAGGCTGAGTTGTTACTAATACCCAAAGGACCTTATGATGTTTTCCAAATGAATACTACAAATTCATTAACTGGATGAGCAGTAAAATAAAAGGATATTTCAGAAGCTTTAGTGTTGGTATATACCAAGGGTGCCAAAAATGTGTACACACTTTCACAGTAGATATCTCTTTAATATATTTCAAAGTTGGACCGAAAAACAACAGTAATGTGTAGTATGATGTTCTGTAAACAAATGTGACTCACATGCATTACGATAGCGTTGCTACGTGACAGATAAATCAACAATGAACAAATGAAGCTAAGATTGTCGTATGATGTTCTGTAAACAGATGTGACTCACATTACGTTATGCTAGTAAATGGAGCCAAGATTATCGTTTGAACATCGGAAAGAAACCTTGAAGTGGTATTGGAAAACAGAGAAAGTTGTTCAAATGTAATGGAGACATGCGTACAGAACAGAATCGCCGTTGGACCTCTACCTATGGGAAACTCTTAAGGCTGTTGTATACCGTAGAAAACCAGCTACACTGGCAGCACTTCGGGAAGAAATTGAAACGGTATGTGCTGCAATCGCTTAGGACACAATGCTCAATCAGTAGTTCAACGTACTCATAAGTGTAGCGACGCCGATGGCGGGCATTTTGAGCAACTGTTGTAACTGTAAAAGTCTAAGATGATTAGCGCTTATCATTTTCTGTTTATGTGAATTCAGTTTTGTTCTGTTAACACGGTTTTTTTTTTTTTTTTTTTTTTTTTTTTTTGTTGCTTGAAGTGTGTATATATTTTTGGCACCGTGTGTATTTCAGAACATGTTAGTATTATAAAATTTTATTAATTCATGATCTTATTTATCGACTTTCTGGAAATAGTAAAATAGTCGAGACGTAATGTATTTGCTGATATGCTGAAATCCGAATTTCTAGTATTTTCTATGTCAAATTACACTCTACATTTAGACATTTCTAAGCAGGTGTATGAGAATTTATTTATTAATTCTGTAATTATGTATTTTTCAATGAGGATGAATGATCTGTTTTCAGCAAACTGGTGTCTTAATATTGTTTGAACATAATATTCAGATGATGAGAGCATTTTAACATTAAAAATAATTTAATATCGTTAGTCCGGTAACTGTATGTAACTAGTGTCACAATGTAGCGTTTTATTCATAATTTTGACCAACAATAACGGCTGTCGCCTCCCTGACCTAGTGAAAGCGTTTGAGACTACTAAACCGGAGGGCCTGGGTTCGAATCTCGCCAGGTCAAACTGTCTCGCTAAGTTTTTTTTAATTTTCGTATTTTCCTTATCTTTAAAAGATGAATGTCAGATAGCTTTATGGTATCATCATTAATTAATTTCTTGTCATTCATCCCTACAGACACCGCCACGGGTGGCCGAGGTCGTTAAGTATCGGACTCGTGAGCGGGAGGTCTGGGTTCGAATACCGCCAGGACCGTCCTTCCTGACTGAGGTTTTTTCCAGGTTTTCCTCAGTCCTCATAAATGGCAAATGCCGGGGAGGTACCCTAAACTTAGGCCTGGTCATCGCCTGTGGTGCCTCTGTAGCAAAAACGGGCATTAAACACTATTCATTCTATTCATCCCTACAGACTTACACCTACAGTACACGACCTACAGACGTCGCAAGGAGACCAATGCAGTCAAAGCGACAATGAGTAAAACATAAACAAATTTACAAAAAGAATTTGTATATATACTTTTCCCTAATTTATTCTTTATTATAAATACATTTTATAAGGAATTAATGCGTAAATTTTCAGAAATACTTTTCACATTTGCATAACTGTTGCACATAAAAATTAATTTGCAGAGAAACTGGCCACAAACAATAAGGTTTGTTGTTACAGTACTCATGATAGTTTTCACAATTTATTCCTATAAACATGGAATTTGTCACATACAAATTGGCAGAGCAATGAAAGACTTAAAACTTTAAATAGGCTCTTGCATCGTGTCTTCATTTTGGTAGCTTGTAAAGAAGCATTTCACTAGCAGGTGTTGTGGTAAATGGAAAGCCTTAAAACGATCAAAGTACTATGGCTATTTTGTATAAAGTCAAGGAAATGAGAAAAAATAGGGAACACGAAACTTGGAAAAGGAATTCAGTTATGAGGCGACTGTAAATAGTACGGCGTGTTCTCACAAGATATCTCTTCTTTTTTAAGTAAACAAAACACTTCGTATCAACTTAGCATCTAAGTAACTAGATATGTGCTTGTGAAATAATGAATCGCCTATTTAAGACGCATTTTTACAAATAATTTAAAGGATTATTCGATACCAACGAATTATACATTGCAAAATTTAAGTTTTACATCAGGCATTTCCTTGAGAATGAGCAATAGACTACAGTGAAATGAAAAACCAACATTGGTGTAGAATGGATAGCGCATTTTTTTTTTGAATAGCGTTTAACACCCGTTTTTACCACTGAGGTGGTGGACATTGATGATACAAATGATACATTGGGAGAGGATTTTTTTTAAGGAAGGAAACGTTCCAGGTCTAAGTTTAGGTAGGGTACCTCCCCGGCATTTGCCAGTTATGAGGACTGACCAAAGCCTGGAAAAAACCTCAGCCAGGAAATAGGGTCCTGGCAGGAATTCAACCCCAGACCTCCCGCGCACGAGTCCGCGCCTTAATGACCTCGGCCACCCGTGGCGGTTTATCGCAGTTGCGAAACAATCTTATTTGTATGCAAGACGGTGGCCCAAGTCACATCCTAATGTAGTAAAAATTAACACCTAATTTTTACGATCAGCAGTTCTGTAATATGTTAATATCAAAACATTTTCTTTCAACACTTTTCTAATACTAACAGCGATTACTCAATAAATGGAGAATATTGCGTAAGATTTTCTTCGAACGGGGAAGAAGAGCTAATGTGTTTGAGTAAAATTACGGCAAAGGAAATGGGTTGGCCACGTCGCGAGGTTTATCAGGAGAGCAGATGAACATAATGCAACACGATGTGGTAGAACAAGAGGAAGGTATAAATGTGGACGGTTAGACTTCAAGATAATCGCAGGCAGCCATTGGTCAAGAATATCCAGAAAAAGGGACCGTGTGGGGGGAATTGCAGAGGACTTTACTGTATATAGTAACGGGGATATAGCACACGTTAATCGAGTATGTAAAAAGTGTGTGTAATTCTATATAGGGCTGACTAACCACTTGGATTGACTCATCAAGTAAGTATAATTAGCCATCTTCACCTCTCTTAGGAGGAGGATTGTGTTCTTAATGAGATTTGACAGGCTTTCGTTCATTCAGTATAAAATATTTTATATCTCAATAAACTCATCCTTTTGTGAGCAAAACAGTTTGCTAAACATTAACATTTAACAAATTTATGTTGGGTAACTCTGCATAAAGACAAAAGCGATCTGAAATGTCCTGTTTCGCAGACACTTTTTTATTACACGTATATAATTGGATTGCATTGATAGGGACAGAAGAGCAATTGTTATATCTCAGCCGTGCTCAAGGGTCGGTCGTTTGCGCCTATGTCAAAAATGGGAACTCCTCAGGGGGAAGGGGTGGAGTAAGGGGGCACTAGGTAGCGTTGAGGCACGGCCCAATACCCTCCTCCAAGGAATTCGAGCCACTCAGAAGGGCTGCTAATCACTAGATCCTTGAGCGGGAAAACCACCGCCACACCGCACACAGCACCAGCCCATCTCACCCAAAAGCAATGGATGTTTAAATATCTGATGCTTTAATTCTATATTTTCAACATCCTCTGAAATGAAATTTGTATAGTCATTTATTTTCACTTATTCGTTAGCTATTTCTTTTGCTTCGCTTGTACGTAAGCATTCCAGTGAATAAGTTGCATAATTGTGGTGAGTAGAAAATAACAAGCTAGGCTAAGAAATGACAATATGTAATATATGGACAATGAATCGATACTTTTCTACCTAGAATAATTTTATATTGTCTTTTGTTATTTATACTATAGTGTAGTTAATTTTTATGTACATAAATTTGATGCTTAAATTCAATAATACAATAAAAATAATCAGAATTTGAAAATATTTTAATACATTTTAATTTATTTGTTATTATGGGTGTTTATCATTAGAATTAAATATTATATGTAGAATTATAGTTTGCATTTTGGAGCACAAAGGGCTGGAATTAAACAGTTTGAGAAACTTTGATCCAGGTCTTTGATATTCGCATCACACGAATCTGTAATAGCAATAGTTGTTGATGTATTTTTATTGTTATGAAACAGAATATTAGAAAGCCGAAATTGTTAGAAGATCAAATGGGTTCCGGAAAGGCAGGTGCTGAATTGATGAGGCGTCGCATCGAAACAGGTTTAAAAAAAAAAACGCAGACTTAGAAATGCCCACCGTATTTCCTATATCTCAAAAAACTTTTTATAGAAATATACATTAATTTGTAGCTAATTCTAGAAACAGTTCCCCAAACATTCCCAAAAAACATTCTTGATCTAAACCTAGAAATATATTTAATGCTCAATCGTGGAAGAAGAAAATAGACGCTTTTTGTGTTACATTTTTAAGAAAACATGTTACTTTATATTTCATATAGTTTGTCAATATTTTAATTAATATAATTTGATTATATTTATAAATGAGTAATATACAATATATTTTCTCAACTTGAAATATGACATATATTGCATGTGATACAAGCTGTGTAAAAAAATATATATATATAACACAGCAAGTATCAATTTTTTTTTAAATTATATACATTACATTTATATATATATATATATAAATGTTATGTATATAATTTAAAAAAAACTATACTGACTAATACAAAACTTGGCATATTTATGTTCAAAGTACTTCTATATACGAATGCTTGGAATGGATTATAATGTTACATTATGTTATGTTAAAATGAAAACAATTGATAGCAACGTAGGAGTAAAATCGATTCGGATAGAAAAAAATTAACTTTCCGACGCTATGGTTAAAAATATATATCTACAAAGTCTTTTATATAGTTCCTATATATCGTATACTCTAAAAGATTTGATAAAAGCTAAAAGTCATGAATTTTAAAGAGAAATATATAGCAGATAAAACATAGTATACAACAATTTGTTGTTTGTTATTTATCGTTTAAATAATAAAACATTTGATATGATATATTAAAATAATATGTGTAAAATAAGTTAATTATATTTCAGAAACTGATCGCCACGGGTGGCGGAAGTCGTTAAGGCGCGAACTCGTGAACGAGAGGTCTGGGGTTCGAATCCGGCCCGTCCTCCCTAACTGAGGTTTTTTTCAGTCCTCATAAATGGCAAATGCCGGGGAGGTACCCTAAACTTAGGCCTGGAACATGTTTCCTTACTTAAAAACCAATCCTTGCCCAATATATCATTTCATCTCATGTATCTTCGGTGTCCACCGCCTGTGGTGCCTCAACAGTAAAAACGGGCGTTAAACACCATTAATATATATAAAAGTTCAGAAATTGTAGAGAGCTCTAGATGGAAAACAAAAACAATTGAAATTATGAAAACTATATCTAAAAGAGAGTGAAGATTGGTAAGCAAGGAAAAAGAGAGAAAAGCTAATCAAAAACTTCAGAAACGGATATTCATGGATATGTCCAAGGATGCACACGACAGAGTTCCATAAGAAATTGAAATGTCCGAAAATAGACCCTCAGAAACACATGAAAACTGCTTTACAATACAAATCTTTATGTAGAAGCATCGCAAAAGATAGACACTCATTTTAGTTTGATGATTTTTTAATTTTTTTATTAGTTTTTAACGCCGTTTTTACTAATGAGGCACCATAGGCGGTGGACACTTTGTGGATGTTTGTAAAGGATTTATTTTATTTTTTTATTATTTTTTTTCCAGGCCTAAGTTTGAGTTTTGAACCTCAAGCCTGAAAGAAGAGGCCTCTAGGCAAAATTTGTCGATCGTTTCACTCCCGGAATTGAATGGGACGCTGATGACCTGAAATATTATGAGCGTCCTTAAATAAAACGAATAAAAAAAATCAATCCTTAAGGTACCTCCCCGGCATTTTCCATTTATGAGGACTGAGAAAAACCTGTTAGGAAAGACGGTCCTAGGGGGATCTCGCCCATCCGTGGCGGTGGGTTGGATGATGACTGCAATAAGCATTATTTAATTCTTACAAAACTAACGCTGTTTTTAAGTTATTTAATGCAGGTGAAGTTATATTGGCTATTTTGTGACTTGCATAAGCTCCTTCCAGTTGATGCAGCAACTATTAGCTGTTAGTAACACAAATAATATGAATTCACCACTTCGGAGCTAAACCATTTCCACATTCCGCCCCACCTACGTAAACGGACGGAAATGAATAAAACGCCAGAGTGTAAACGTCTCAAGCCAATCTCGTAATTGGAGACTTTTCATCTGCGCCAAATGTTCATTACTTTGAATTTAATTAAGGGGTTAGGAAACGCAGCAACTTTAAAAATGGGAAGTAATTGTGTACTCAGCAATGTGTTGGCAAGTACGCCACTGCAGAATTCCATTTGCTGAGCGTGGCGACTGTCGAATATCATCACTCAGATAATAGTATTAGAGCAGAGAACAGAGACAGGATTGGAACCTGTTCATTTGCGCTCGTAATTTTATTTCCGTACTAACAGAATTGGATTTAAAATAGTAAAATTTGTTGTGGACAAAGGAAGCTCTAAAACTTTGTTAAAATTGTCCCTACTGTCAACAAGTGAACGTCCGGAATTAAGTTGAAAGTATTCTTTGCTCTTGGAGCAGGAGCGTTTTATGTATGTGTTAATTTGTTTTAAATTCAAAACTAGAAGCTAAATGTTTGTGTAAACGAAACTGAACAATATCGATATTTATTTAATCCCTGCTACAGCTCTAGTCATAATTTGCATCTTGGTTATCAAGTAACACTGGCTTAGTAAAGCTTTGCTATAACGCTGACAACGTGAAAATCATAAATAAATCACCCAGAATACGCTTTACGCTTTAAAGTATGGATAATGTTCATCATTTGAAATACAATTTAAAGAACCAGTGTAACTGTTAAACACTGGGAATGTCACAAACCACCAAACTCCGATTTTGCATTCTCATTTTCCAATATTCCTGAATCTTTCAACACCACAACTATGTCACATTTTGATACCCAAATGCTAGAACTCTAAATCAATAAATCACATGAAACAAACGAGTTTATCCCAACATGTTTTGGCTTAGGATGTTTCTAAATAATAGGAATAATAAACCCAGGTATCATTTCACTGAAATGATCATTTGTGGCATTAAAACTTATAATAAATGCAACAAAAAGATGCAATTAAAAGCAAGTTTGCATAATTTATATGCATTACTTAGTTATTATTTTTTTGTTTAATTCTGGACTCACCTCTGTCTTGTACAGGTCGGGCCGTTTTTACACGCAATTGATTTGTTTCCCAATTTCTTTCCTCCCCTGTCCCCAAAATTTCTATGATGCCACTTCTAGAAGTTCAGTACTTATCTGCTATTGGCTGTCAAACCTACCGAATGTTCTGGAAGTCAGTGATGTAATCATCCTAAATGGCATGCTCATTTTCCCTTGATCTGGGTATTAAGTTGGCTTCGGAGTGTGTGGCTGAGTAGGTGCTTTCGTATTTTTGAATTGTTAGGCCCGGAGCCTTCTCCATTGACCAATGAGGTTTTAATATATTTTGTTATAGCACTATGAATTGCACACAGAGTTTGTAGGCTTAAAGTTTTCGTTTGTTTTTTGTTAAATTAGGTGGGAACTTGTATTTTAAAGCCAATGTTTTGAGTTATTGAAACAGTATTAAAGTCTCTAATTCATCAAGTATGTGGAAGCTTTTATAAACTGCTTGTATCTAAGTAATTTTTTTAAGATTTTGACAAATTATAATTTATATTTATTTAAATGATATATACCTGTAGTACTTTTACACCTGTTTCAGATTTCAAAACTGAAATCTATTTAACAATGTTTTATATGTCATACTCTTGTACAGTAAAATACATTACACTTGTAAATTATTCTTCTCCCGCGTTACTTTTCTCTGGTTCATATCCTTCCAGTGTACTTCCAAGGTTAACTCTTGTCATTCGATTGCGGAACCTGACAAGCGACAGATTTCTTATTTTCTGTTATAGTTAGTCACCATTAGACATTTTAGATTTTGCTGAATCAGTTTTCTTCTGTTGCTGTTTAGGATGACCAACCATATCTTCCGCTGTGATTATAGTACGGGACCCTTCATTTTCGTTAATAGGAATATGAACATATTCCTATTATAAAAACAATTACAACTCACTCATTTAGTACATTTTGGTTCTAATGATAAAATGTGTAGCTATGAAACAAAGAATAGTCCTCACTTCTGAGATTGAGAGAACATTTCGAGTTACCGCAATTGATGTAACATTTTTGGGATCAAAAGATTTAACCACATTTCTACTTGTTTATAGGTATTTATTGTGATAGATAGCTGTTGATTTCATTTATTTATGGATGCTATTTAACATCTCAGGTCATCAGCGTCCCATTCAATTCAGGGCGTGAAACGGCCGACAAATTTTGCTCAGATGCCTCTTCTTTCAGGCTTGAGGTTCTTTATCGTGCCGTAAATGTACGTAACGGGCGGGACCCACGGCTTTACTTCCCTTCCGAAGGAAGCCATACTTAGGATTTTTACGCTCAAAAAAATCCATCGATCCTGGCCAGGTTTGAACCCGCGATCTTGGGTTTAGAAGGCAAATATAGTTATCACTACACCACGAGCACCGACATGACAGATAGCAACACCCAACTATATACCCCTGCAAGTTAAAATTGGTTCTGTGTAGTGGGGAATATCCGACGCAATTGTTTTAAAGAGTGTAGTCTGTGTGGTGCTTTCAAGAATGCTTCTTTTTACAGAAAATACTGCGGGTGCCAATATATATATGAGTTTTTCACAGTAGGTATATATTTAATAATTTTCAAAGTTAGACCGAAAAACAACAATAATGTGTAGTATGATGTTCTGTAAACAGACATGACTCACATTACGTTATGCTAGCGTTGCTACAACAAAAGACCAAGATTATCGTTTGATCAGCGGAAAGCAATTTTGAAGTGATATTGGAAAACCGAGAATGTTGAAGTTCAAAGGCAATGGAGACGTGTGTACAGAAGAACCGCCAACGCGAGTAATAATTGCACGCATTCAAGAAAAATTTTAGACTCATGGCACTGTATGCGATGTTCACAAGGGCAGATATGGGAGATCTCACACAGCAACAAGCCCCGCGTCCTCAGCTATGGTTTTGGAACTTTTTGAGCTCTCACCGCAGAAATCTACAAAGCAATGTGTACGTGAGACTGGGATTAGCTGAACCAGCGTATGTCGTATTATTAAAACAGCAAAGTTGAAAGTTTTCATCCCAAGACTTTTGCAAGATGATCCTGATCGGAGAATGCAGTACTGTGAGTGATTTCGGAACATGGTGCAAGTGGATGGTGGACATTTTGAGCAACTGTTGTAACTGTAAAAGTCTAAGATGATTAGTGCTCATCATTTTCTGTTTGTGTGAATTCAGTTTTGTTATGTTAACACGGTTTTTTATTTCCTTGAAGTGTGTATACATTTTTGGCACCCTCTGTATATGTTTATCAACGAGTGAAAGATTAACCGTGATCTTCTCTGATAAACGGTGCCACTCAAGTTAGATATATCTGAAAACATTAATACCACCTTTGTCCATGTACCGTTCACAAAAATCAATACTCCTACTGAATGCCTTCTGCTCCTAGTAAATTTACTGAAAATATTAATTCAATTATTTAACACTAATTACAAATTAACCAATATCAATGCATAAATTTAATTCAACAGAAATGTTTAAGAAGAAAATAAAGACTAATTAACAGTATAATCTACAGAACTTCATAAAAACTCAAACATCTCTGGCACTAATCGAGATGTCGAAATATGGTTTGTGTCAGATGACAGAAGAAGCCTCAGAGGATAAAAATAAATATTTTTCTACCATCCAGGCTCTTTCGAAATACTGCTCGTGTTGTATTGTGGGGCCAAAAGGTACCTTGTTTGCATTGAGTAGAACTTAAATAATAAATATAAAGCGATAAATAAATAGATAAACATGGATAATAATGGTCATAAACAATTTATTGCAAGTCTAAATCCTAGATTTGCATTTGTTCTGTTACGCCGATTGACAGAAGATATTTCGCTTATGGTAAACATTACCCAACATATTGTGTTTTATTGTAAGATTCGAGAGAGAAGAAATTTAATGCTAATTTTCTGATGACACTAAATTATTTTAAGACTCTGATTTCGCACTTTATTTTTAAACTAACTTTATTAATTTACGCTCTATTAAGCATGGATACTGCACGTTGGGCAAGGAACTCATGTAGAACCCGCTACAAAACATCAGAAGCTTGAATCATTTTCACATCTCTGTTGCGACGTGGCTGTCTGCAGGTGAATCGTTATCAAACAAGCACCACCGTCCCGCGCCAAAAATAATCTCCCCCTGTTTACACAAAAGTTCGTGTGCTGCATAACAATAATGGAATGAATGTCCCTGTCTAAAACCGTTTTAAATGCTAAATCCCTTCCCGCATTTCTCCAACCTGTGTTTTTTCTGTACTTTACTTCCTTTTAGTATAGTATAGAGGGCTAGGGGCCTGGGAAATATAAATGAACTGACTTTGCTTACTTGGCTTGAATCTGTTATCCCATAGAAGTGTTTGAATATATTCGAAAGAAATAGTTTTGAAAGGATGTACTAAATTTAAGCTTTTCAGCTAAAATATGAAACAGTTGAAATTTGTTTTAAGTACTTTTATGTTTGTATTGGCTTTTAATGTCTATAAAAAGAATGTGGGCCATATTTGATCATTGCGTATGGCCTTTTTACTTGTTTACTGGCATGTTTATTGAGAAAAGTATATTAACAAGGCACCGAGCAGAATTTTAAGCTTTTTGATTCCCCCGATTTGGCTCCCATTTTCGAGTTCTCTGTATGTTTGGGCCACATTTTCCAGAGTTTTTTTTTTAAAATAGTGAGGCACCACAGGCGGTGACACTGATGATACATGAGATGAAATGATATATTGGGAAAGGATTTTTAAGGAAGTAAACGTTCCAGGCCTAAGTTTGGGGTACCTCCCCGCATTCGCCATTTATGAGGAGTGGGGGAAACCTGGAAAACACCTCAGTCAGGGAGGACGCTCCTGGCGGGATTCGAGCCCCAAACTTCCCACTCACGAATCCGCACCTTACTGACCTCAGCCACCCGTGGTGGTTTGCCAGATGGTAGAAACAAAACTGCCTCATTCAGGATTATCCCAAAGTCGAAGTTTTTGGTAAAAAATTCCCCAAATGTTTTACAAAAACGAATAAATTCAAATGCTAATATATCTTATACACATTGTAATATTTAGTGCCTTTTTATTATTTACATAAGTAATTTATTTCCAACGAAAATTATTGATTATAGAGAGAGTATGAAGTATCCTCAACGTAGACAGCTCAAATATATTAAAGGAAAGTTTGAAATATCAAAAAGAGGTTTTGTGAAGGAAAAGTTGGTATGGGAGGTGAGGAAGGTACTAGAAGAAATAGGTTTGGGGAATATATGGAGGTGAAAGTAATGTTGATGGATTTTGGAAGATAGTGAGACAGAGGATAGAAGATATTGAAAATCAAGAGATTTGGGTTAGTTTAGATTATAAAAATTCTTTGGTCGTATATAAAAGAATCAAACAGAATTTGGGACGAGAGAAAAATATTGAAATTTGTGATCAAATGAGTAGGATGAAAGGGTATAGAGGGCATGTAGTATATGTGGCGGAGAAGTCAGTGTGTCCCATTATTCACTGAAATGAGAGAAAGTCAAGTGGTGGCGGGGAAAAGTTTGGGACAATTTACAGAAGGATTCAGTGTTAAGTAACAAGAGTGTAAAAAACATCCAGAAAATGGGAGAGTTTTTGGGTAAAGTTAAAGAGAAGTGGGAACGAAATAGGAAGAAAGGGAGACTTGGTTTTAACAGAACTTCTATATCCCTTGCCGGTTGCCCAACAACCCTTATCTCGCTGTAAAGATTTTGATAATGCTTTTAGTCTAACTCTTATTGATGCTTTACCTACACAATACTGTGAAAGTTTACTCAGAGATAGAGAAATGGCAGCTATATTTTTACATAAAGCGCGTATACCACCTGGTTTAAATCTTACATATTAATTTTTTTCTTCCCACACTCTCATATCTAGTTTCATCTGTTTCCATGCATAACGTTACCTTCGATACTCAATATTTACTTTCATCACCTTCACTTGTCTAGCTTCTTGCCATTGAAGAACTCGCAGTAGTTCGAAATATAGCAGTTTCAAGTGTGACTCTTTCTCTGTGTTTTGTCTTTATCTACTTTTATTATTAGTGTTAATGTATATATATTGTTATTGAAAATTAAGGGTATATTGATGTAACAAATTGTAAAGTTAATTGTGGAATAAATTCATTTTCAACGTTTTTTTATGTACGAAAAAATTAATTTATTACATGTTATATATGGCGAGGTTATTCGAGCAAGTCTGGGAGAAACCAGTCGTGAAGGTTGTAAAATGCATGTGCAGATATGGGCTTGTGGTTAGTTTGAGGGATGTCTAAATAGCGAGTAATGCGTTTATATATAGGTCAATTCTTTCATTAACTATAATCTGTCTTCTAATTGCCTTTGTTAGTTATGCCATTACATAAAATAAGTTTTTATTACGATACCTACATGAATACGGATTCTTGCTGAAAGACTGTAAGGCGATTCACAAGAAAATATCTGACAATCGTGCTCTAAGTAACGAAATTGTTCGCAACTTTTTGAAAAATTACAAAAGACTAATTTTCTTAATGTCAAGAAACGTGTTCATACGAAAAAGTATGATGAAATACAGAAATTTACCATGTCGAAGCCGGCAATGTATTATCGCCGAGGTGCATCATTTTCAACATCTCTTATAATACATGTTAGTGCTTATTATCATCAGTTTTAAATACAGGAATGTTTTATACTTTCAATGAAAATGTAAATACTACAATAAAAATCCTAACTTCAAGCGCGGCGCCTCTTATTTTCCATTATCCGGTTGCGGTGTCAGCACTTCCTCAGGCAGTCCGCAAGTCAAATAACCTTGCTATATAATCTTTTAAAAATTCATGAGAAAAAAGATAGAGATTTTATATTTCTTTAAAATATTTTTTCAAAAGTTTATTTATTTATAAATTGCTTTTTCTGGCCGTTAGTAATTCTAAAGAATATTAATAAATACAGAGGGTGCCAAAAATATATACACACTTTCATAGTATTTACCTATTTAATATATTTCAAAGTTGGACCGAAAAACAACAGTAATGTGTAGTATGATGTTCTGTAAACAGATATGAGTCGCATAATGTAAGGGTCTAATTAGACCATTCTTTTTGAAGCAACAGTAACTGGCCCGGTGTACCTGAACATGATACGCACTCCGTCTTACCCGCCATTCATACACTCAATGGAAATGAGGAATTTTACTTCCAACAGGGTGGTGCACTACCACATTACCACCGAAACGTACGTCTGTACCTTGATGACAATCTTTCAAGGTATTGGATAGGACGAAGAGGTCCGATTGAGTTTCCACCGCGTTCTTCGGATCTAACTCCGTTGGACTTCTACCTATGGGGAACTCTTAAGGATGTTGTATACCGTAGAAAACCAGCTACACTGACAGCACTTCGGGAAGAAATTAAAACGGCATGTGCTGCAATCGCTGAGGACACTTTCGCAAATGTTACTCAATCAGTAGTTCAACGTACTCTGAAGTCTATCGACATCGATGATGGACATTTTGAGCAGCTGTAAAAGTCTAAAATGATTAGTGCTCATCATTTTCTGTTTGTGGAATTCAGTTTCGTTATATTAACACAGTTTTTTCTTTGCTTGAAGTGTGTATACATTTTGGCATCCTCTGTATATAGTAATAAATATTAGTTGTAAAACAGGTTTTGATTTAAAATGCATTCTTACAACTTTGTTATTTGGATATCTAGTGGTAATGATTAGGAATAGGAATAGAAATTAGGAAGAGCGAGTAAATTATACTATGGGTACTTGGTAGTAGAGCTCGTGAAACCCTCCATGCCCTCGAGATCCGATTATCGGCTCTGCAAAGCTACGGAACTTCGTTTATTTTTTTATCTCTTCTAGAGGCTTGGTGCTTTCTTTTGGAACGTTTTCCACTATAATGAATTTCAATTCAACGCCTCTCCCTCATCTTTCAGGGTGCAGTAACAGGGGGGGGGGTACTGTGGTTAGTAAATGTTAGCAGGTCGGATAAAGAACTGAAAATGAGGTAAATGTAAGTTGGAAAGCATAACTACCAACTAATTAATTTCACAGAACAGTGCATTACCTTTTGATACTAATTTATCTTTAGCTACTTTTACATCCATATTATCATCGATCCTCTTTATAACTCATTTTCTACTGAGAATGAACTAAAAGGGATTTTGAAAGGCGACCTACGATGAGATCGGCAATTTTCCCGTTTTTTTTGTTTATTATTATTGTTGTATAAATAATATCTTTTAAGCATAATAAAAATCTTTTTATAGATATTATCTTTTCTGTTTTTAATGTTTAAACCACTGTAAATATACAAAGATATAAAATTTGTATTACTTTTACATGTAACATATATTCCTACAGTTGCAGCTGGAAATAAATTTTACCTTAATAATTCTGTAAATAATTTTTTTTTAAATAAAAAATATTTTTATCGAAAAACTGACAAAATGTTAAAAGTCTTAGAAGTCAACAAATATTATTTTAAAGAAAAAACGCAGTTGAAGAAAAGTACAACACAAATTGCACCCAAAGACAAAAAACTTAAAAATCTTTCATTTTATTGCAAAACTGAATCTGTTATATTTTATTTTCTATTTTTGTGTTATATATTGTATAAAATTTGAACTTTTTTTTAATTCGATAATTTAACGAACGAGAGAGCGAGTAATAATTTTTATCTCGGAGACGTTGCTGCAAAAAAGCGAGCTACAACAGTAGAACAACGGAAGATATGTTTTTATTCCACTAATAAAATATTCATTCTGGGCTGTGTTAATTATCTGTAATCTTTGTTACCTACTATAGTTAATGTATACAAAGCGATCTACTTAACTATGAACCAAGCGATGGTGTTTTGTCTAGCCGAGAGCAGCTCTCACCATACAATAGTTTCTTTAACTATCTTAATATGTTTTACTTATCCACTTTATAAAATTGGCCACCGTCGTTGTTCATACATTTAAAATAATCTACCCATCACTCGCTATATTTGACGCTACAGTAATGCTGGCTATTTTCTGGTGGATATTTTGTTTTAATTCTTCCAGGGTATAGGTTTGTCTTGTGTAGGACATTTTTTAATGTACTTCAGATTAAAATGACAAGGTCGAGGGCTGAGGGAGCGACAAATCCTTACTATTAACTCTCTCATTCTGAAACACTCTTTCAGTTTCTCTCAATGAAATACAGAGGGTACAAAAATGTATTAGCACTTCAAACAAAGAAAAAACTGTGTTAACATAACAAAACTAAATTCACACAAACAGAAAATGATGAGCACTAATCATCTTAGACTTTTACAGTTACAACAGCTGCTCAAAATGCCCACCATCGACGTCGATACACTTCTAAGTACGTTGAACTACTGATTGAGCAACATTTGCGAAAGTGTCCTCAGCGATTGCAGCACATGCCGTTTCAATTTCTTCCCGAAGTGCTGTCAGTGTAGCTGGTTTTCTACGGTATACAACACCCTTAAGAGTTCCCCATAGGTAGAAGTACAACGGAGTTTGATCCGGAGAACGTGGTGTAAACCTCTTCGTCATATTGCCTTTGACTATCAACAACATTCTCGGTTTTTCCATACCTTCAAAATTGCTTTCCGCTATTCAAACGATAATCTTGGTTTCATTTTGTTGTAGCAACGTTAGCATAACGTAATGTGAGTCACATCTGTTTACTGAACATCATACGATAATCTTGGCTTCATTTGTTTATTGTTGATTTACCTGTTACGTAGCAACGCATCTGATTACAGAACATCATACTACACATTACTGTTGTTTTTCGGTCCAATTTTGAAATATATTAAAACGATTTTTACTGTGAAAGTGTGTATTCTTCTTCTTCTTTTTTGGGGGGGGGCACCCTCGGTATTCGCTGTATGAGTGACAGCATATTGAAAAAAGGCGATATCATTTTCCCTTCGGTTAATTTTCTATAAAAGGGGAGGGGGTGCAAAATGGGGGTATCATCTGTCTGTTTCCAACCATCAAATTTGACGATCTGATTGAGCTAGCATATAAATTATGGAAAATACAAGTAGTGCAGCATACTTACTTAACCATATTTCAAGCCGCAAGTTAGTTCGTAGTTTATTGGATCACTCTTTTTATTGACTATACTCTGTGTAGATACACGTTTTATAATAATCCAAACTAATTCTATTCCCATAAATTTGGATTTTAAAATTATTATATATTTGAAATTAAATTGTAATAAAGTTAGTGGGCAATTTGTTTTTTTAGCCTAATATGCAAATGCATGCACCAGTTTACTTCTGAATTACTGAAATGGTAAGCAGTTGTAATGATATAACATAATGAACCTTCTCTTACACTGAAGAAATAACCCCAGAAGGCAAAAAGTTTGTTTAATAATCTTAGATTTAGACAAATAACTTTTGTACATACTGTATTTCAAGCACGACCCATTTGTGTATGTGTTTCATAGTGGCATTGAAGTATAACTGAAAGTATATATTGATTTTTGTATTATTAATACGGTAGGAACTAAAAACATCAATAAAATACTCTAGTTTTATATTAGAGGGGGGCAAACAAAAGTTAACTAAGTTTCACTGGCAGAGAGAGAACCTGATTTTTTCACTAGTGTTTAACGCCCGTGTTTACTACTGAGGTACCACAGGCGATGGACACTGGTGATACATGAGATGAAATGATAAATTGGGAAAGGATCATTTTAAGGTAAGAAACGTTCCAGGCCTAAGTTTAGGGTACCTCCCCGGCATTTGCCATTTATGAGGACTAAGGAAAACCTGGAAAAACCTCAGTCAGGGAGGCCGGTCCTGGCGGGATTGGAATCCCAGACCTCCCGCTCACACGAGTCCGCGCCTTAACGACTTAGGGTTGGTCCTGGTGGTGTAGTGGTTACCATACGTGACTCCTAATCCCAAGATCGCGGGTTCGAACCCGGCCAGGACCGATGGATTTTTTCGGGCGTAAAAATCCTAAGTATGGCTTCCTTCGGAAGGGAAGTAAAGCCGTGGGTCCCGTGTCGTACATTTACGGCACGATAAAGAACCTCAAGCTTGAAAGAGAGGCCTCTGAGCAAAATTTGTCGGCCGTTTCACGCCCTGAGTCGAATGGGACGCTGATGACCTGAGCCGTTAAAGAGCGTCCGTAAATAAATCAATCAACGACTTCGGCCACTCTAGGCGGTACAGACCGTGGACACTGATGTTACATGAAATGAAATGATATATTGGGAAAGGATTTTTTAAGGAAGGAAACGTTCTAGGCAAGTTTAGGGTATCTCCCCGGCATATGTCAGTTATGAGGACTGAGGAAAACTTGGGATAAACCTCAGTCAGGGAGGACGGTTCTGGTGGGATTCGAACCCCAAACCTTCCGTTCACTTGTCCGCGCCTTAATGACCATGACAGTCTCCAATACTCATCTCGTTCCCTCTAGAAGAAGTAGCATTGGAAAATAAGACGTACTTATAAATTAATTAAGTACTGGACAATAAATAATTAATACTTTGTCTCTATCCCAACCAGATTTCTCAGTAGATGCTGAAAGTGATATCTGTTTCGTTCAGAAAGTTTTATATCACTTTTTACGATTCGACTGCAGTAATTCACTTGTCATATTCATTTGCCAGTGGCGTAAAAGTTTACAGGGGTAATGATAAAGCAGTAGGGTAGTGAGAGGACGGAAAACCGTCAAGCCACAAATCCTATTTACAAGAGCTGGGGGGGGGGCAACCGCCACGGATGGCCGAGGTTGCTAAGGCGCGGACTCATGAGCGGGAGGTCTGGGGTTCAAATCCCGCCAGGACCGTCCTTTCAGACTGAGGAGGTTTGATCCAGGGTTTCCTCAATCCTCATAAATGGCAAATGCCGGGGAGGTGCACTAAACTGGGTAGGCCTGGGACGTTTCTTTCCTTAAAAATCCTTTCACAATATATCATTTCATGTATCGTCAGTGTACACCGTCTGTGGTGCCTCAGTAGTAAAAACAGGCGTTAAACACTATAAAAAATCGCTGGGGGCAGACAGTCCAACCACTTTACCAAGGTACCGTCTTTTCAGAGAACATTCCTTGTTCATTTTCTTACTGTAAGATTATGTTCAGTACCTCCAGATATTACCAAATTATATTACGTTCTGTAAATATTTATGAATTTATTTAGATCTGGTATTGAACAGTATTTTAATTATTTAATTGTTATAGTAAATTTATGAATTTGTAATTACAAATACTGCTAATAATAATAATAATAATAATAATAATAATAATAATAATAATAATAATAATAATAATAATAATAATAATATAATACATAGGCATGAGAATCATGGTGATAAATTTATACGAATGTTAATTAGTATTGTAAATAAAGAAATTAAAAGAAGAAATACTGTAAACTTTAAAAAGGAAACGAGGAAATCAATTTTAAATATATGGCATCATTTTCCTTCCCAAGGGAAATATTTGCTGCATTTGTTATAAATTATAGGAATTTCAAATAATTTACAAACCTTTTAGGATACAGTATTAGAAGTGTGCTTTTTTTTTAAAAAAAAATATTTGAAACCATCTACAGTACTCTGGTGTTTTTCATATTGTATCAGTACGTAATACGAACAAAGTGTTTTTCATTACACCCGAGGTCACATTTTACCATTTTGACAAGTAAGAACGGTAGATAATCCAAATGCGATCCCATCTCTGATTTTAATTCTGCATTTCGTGGAGAAAACGAATTAATTTTAAAGATTTGTTAGAACTGTTTGTGAGGAAACCGTCTCTTGTTTTTATATCAAAGCACTTCGGCAGGATTTCGTTGTTTTCTACAAGTGCGAGATTTAATAGAAGCTTAATATATAGTAGGAGCAATATAGAAGGGGATATCGGCTTATTAACCATTAAGGATATTAAGATCAAAAGTTGACTGTAAGAAAAGCCTTTGGAATTAGCCGGGGGAGTGCGCGTTGTTTGTTTTCGTAGTGGTAGCTTGTCTTTGATCTTGGTTTGCTTTTCATGCGAAAATAACAGAATTTATTAGTGATAAGATGTCACTGAATTGTAGACTAGTGAGGTTTCGTTTGAATTCGAGTAAAAGTTTATTTCGTTTTGTGGTAATTAAATGTAAAAAGGATCCATCACACAGGAGCTGCGTAAACTATGAAAATTTCTCACCTAGTAGAGTAAATTTAAAAAAGAATATAAAATCTAAATTATAACCTTATTAATTATCGAACTAAAATAAGTTACAACATTACTGGTTGGTATTAGAGGAACAAATTACAATTTTTTGTAATCTGCAAGTATCACAAAAGAAAAACCACGTTATTATTATTATTATTATTATTATTATTATTATTATTATTATTATTATTATTATTATTATTATTATTATTAAGTAGATTAAACTACAAAAATGTTGGTATACTATTAATACTATTAATGAAATGAAATATGACCACTGATAGGCAAAGTACTGTGTGAGTATTTTTAAACATTTTTATGTAGCTATGTGTATGAACTAAGCCCTTGATATCATCTTTACATTCACTAAAACAGAGAAAAATAAAGCAAGTTTCGAGTTACATTGCGTATTTAAGATGTTCATATGTTTCAATAAAACAAAAACATGTTACTATTTAAAAACAATTGCAATCTACTATGCAAACATACGCAAACTTTTATCGATTTTCATTGGCTTTGAAATTTAATTTAAACATTATTGTAGAAAAAAGCACAACGCAAACATTTCTGAAGGCTATAACAGAGCGCTCTTACATATAAATAATTGTATAATTGTCAAATACATATTAGATTAATATTTCACATTTGCTATCTTCACGGCGATGCTTTTGTTAAATATAAAACACACGCATAAAATGCAGATTATATGCTGTATTAATTTGTCCTTTTATTTTAGAACAATACAGAGAAAATTAAATGCAACAGCGTTTTTTAAATTTCGGTTTTCAAGTATACCCCTACTCCTAATAGTTCGATTTCACTGATTTTTAGGAACCATTTTTCTTATTTAATTGTAATGGCATATACCGAGCTTCTTTAAGAAAAATTAAATCGCTAGAGCGATTTTTAAACTTCGATTTAACTCACTCTTTTTTTAAATATACTCCCACTCCAAAAGGACCGATTGCTCTGATTTTCGGAAATTACTTTTATAAATTTATTTTAAAGAAATTTACTGAGCTTCGATGAGAATAAACGAAAATTGCGGCCGCTAGAGCTTTTTAAAACTTATTTTTTTAAATTTTTCGTTTTAGGTTAACTTCCACCAATGGTACAATTTTGCTGGTTAACGAATTCGATGAATCATTTGTTAATTAATGCTTATATACAGAGTTTTATTGAGAAAAAACAAAAATTGTATATGTGTGTACATATATAATTAACAATAATTAGAAAAAAATTCCCCCACACACGCTTGTTGCTTTTTCAACTGTTTCCATGCATAACATTACCTTCGATACTCAATATTTACTTTTATCACCTTCACTTGTCTTCTTGCCATAGAAGAACTAAGCAGTTCGAAATATAGCGATTACAACTCTGTGACTTTTTCTTATTGTTTTATCCTTTTCCGCTTTTCTAGTGTTATTGTTAATTTAGTTACATTGTTAATAGTGTTATATTATTTTTCATTTATATATATAGATAATCATTGTAGGCGCTTAGCTTACATTCTAAGCCTTTTTCTTTGCTACTAATGGAGGATCACATGCAATGCTTTATGTAGACACAGACTTGAACCTGAAAATTCCAGACTTTAATCAAAGAGTGATAGATTAGTTTGTTGTATGAAAACAGGAGTATATTTTAAAAATTGATTTGTTACTAAGACGTTTTTTTATGAAATTATCTGCCTGCCACACAAGTGTGAGTATTAATTCTAGTTACTAAAATTCTAGAGTCTAGAGGTTCATAATCTATACCCAGCAATGTAGCAAAATTGTGTACCCCAAGCCACATATTCTGCATTCAAGGTGACAATCTTTAGGTTACCCTTTTTGTGAAAGGTCTTCTTTATTGAACGTTGGTTCTTCACACATTTGTTGGTGGGGCATCTTCTGAAAAGCATCACAATATATTTCCCTGTACCGCAAGCATTTTCCTGGAAACTATAGCCCAGTATGCAGGTGACATAGGCAGCAACTTTTGATGGTTTGAAAGATCGAATTTTAAAAAAGTCGAACGCTCTAAAGACAGGTTATTAGTTAACACAAGGAAATTCGTTGTCATCTAACTGAAATTCTACAAACATAGTAGGGCAGATAATGACTTTTTCTGCGGTAATAATACATATATTTAAAATTTTTTGTTATTTTAAATTCAAATTTGAAGTAAAAATTGCATATCACGGATGGCTTTATAGATATCGAGACATAAATTATATTTTTTTTATAATTTCCTCATTACAGCTAGTATACAAAGGCTGCCAAAAATTGTATTTACACTTGAAGCAAAGAAAAAACTGTGTTAACATAACAAAACTGAATTTACACAAACAGAAAATGATGAGCACTAATCATCTTAGACTTTTACAGTTACAACAGTTGCTCAAAATGTCCACCATTGGTGTCGATACACTTCTGAGTACGTTGAACTACTGATTGAGTAACGTTTGCGAAAGTGTCCTGAGTGATTGCAGCACATGCCGTTTCAATTTCTTCCCGAAGTGCTGCCAGTGTAGCTGGTTTTCTACGGTATACGGTACCCTGAGTCTCAAATTTATCTCGATTGCGTGCAATTATTACTCGCGTTGGCGGTTCTGCTCTGTACACACGTCTCCAATGCCTTTGAACTTCAACAACATTCTCGGTTTTCCACTAGCACTAAATAAATTCCATAGGAATTTTAGATGTTGGCCACACTGTGTCTGTGTAATATTTTTTCAGGATATGATTCTTATTTGGATTTATAAAGCACATTGAAGTTCAGTGTATTATAATATATGAAACAATTTGTGAAAGCTATAATTGTAAATTGGAGTGGATTTGCTCATCTGCAGTAAAATTTCTTCGTCTTTGGTGCTAAAAGAAAAGAGGACGAGTTTATTAATCCCACATGAGGATGAAAGACCATTTTTTCAACAATAGCCATCAGAAAAAGAGAGGAAAAAAATTAAAAATGTTTCAGAAGTGCAATAAACAATTTATTTTTTGAAACAACAGATCCCCAAAGTATAGAGAATTTATAAAATAGATGTTGAATGCTTGTCACGATTTAGGGCTACAATATGTCCATAAGTTTCCGGCCTCACCGATAAGGATTGTCGCCTTCGCAAAAGAAAAGTTCTTCACAAAAGAAGAACTTACTCCAAATGAAATTAAACAGCGATTGGACAGTGTATATGTGGAAGCATCTCCCTCATATTCTACCGTAAAAGAATGGACCAAACTTTTTCAAATGTGGCGAGAAAGCATTGAAGACGAAGAGCGTGCAGGTCGGCCCTTGAAGGTACTCACTCCTGAAAACATCGCTCTTTAGTCCAGCCGAATCACCTTTTTGTGAAAACAAAAGTTCTAACAGGTCAAATTCAACGGGATTGGGTAGAAGATGTGGTTACTAATGCTGGGTAAAAAATTCAGGAGCTGAATGTTTGCAGCCGCTAAGGGGTGGGGGTTGAAAGGGGTGAAAATAGGTTTTTCGCGATTTGCGGCGTAAATATTTGTTTTATCGAAAAACGTTAAATAAGAAAGTTTTAGATAATTAAAAAATCTACAACTTTTGTACATAGCAGATTTTCAGATAACCTGAAAATTTTGGAGTAAAACGCGAAAAACTGAATTTTTGATTTTTAATTTTTTACTTCGCAAAAAAATTCAATCTTTATGAAAGTTGGTACAATTAAACCTATTTGTATTCCAAATAAGCAGAAAGTTTATTTTTTGTATTAATCTTATTCGTTTCTGAGAAATTAACGAAAAGTCTTTTTTTCGAGTCGCTCAAAAGGGAGGGGTTTTTTTTTTTTTGCCCTAGACAAATTTTATAACTTTTATTTTTTGTAATTACTTCAAATTTCATATAACAAAAAAATTAGTGCTACAAGCAAAAAATATTGTTCAATTTGTAAAAAAACTGAAAAATCCAAAATTTTCGCGTGATTTTTCTCATTTTACTTAAAAATGTCATTATTTATTGACAATTTATTGATAAACTGATGATACAAAATAGTATTAACAATTTTATTTAAGAGTTTTAAAGGTTTTTAAATTATTTTCATTCAATTTAATTCAATAAAATTATCAGTTAATCAAAAATACGCAACATAACGGTAATTCAATTAACTTTGTTTAATGAACATTTAGCATATTAACGAGTGTACAAAGTTTTTTATTGTATTTAAATATTTTATTTGTAATTCCTTATATTATTCTTCCTCTTTTTCTTCTCCTTCATCTTCATTTCCTTCTTGTTCTGTATATTCTGTTCTGAGCTGAATATCTTCAACATTGCCATGGTTAAGTAGAGATTGAGACATGTGAAATCTGCGTAAAAATCAAATTTATCACTTTTTTGAACCCCTTATCGTTAAACAGCATTACTGTTGTTCCAAAGAATATAAATGCAAATAACAGAACAAAATGACGTGAAAAATTATTTACAATACGAATTACTTCCATTACCTCTTTCGCTGTTTAACGATAATGGGTTCAAAAAAGTGATAAATTCTGATTTTTACGCAGATTTCACAACTCTCAATGCTCTACCTAACCATGACAATCTTGAAGATATTCAACCCGGAACTGGATATACAGAACAAGAAGAAGAAGAATATGAGGAATTACAAATAAAAAGAGTTAAATGTAATTAAAAACTTTGTGCGTACGTTACTACGCTAAATGTTCAATAAAAAAGTTCATTGATTACCGTTACGTTGCGTTTTTTTGATTAACTGATAATTTTATTGAATTAAATTGAATGAAAATAACTTGACAACCTTAAAAACTCGTTAATACTATTTTGTATTAATTTATCAATAAATTGTCTAAATAATGACATTTTTAAGTAAAATGAGAAATATATCACACACAAAATGAGATCTTTCATTTTTTTTACAAATTTAACTATATTTTTTGTTTGCACCATTAATAAAAAATAACAGTTATAAAATTTGTCTAGGGCAAATAAAAATTTTGAGCGACTCGAAAAGAAAAAAACGTTTTTTTTCCAAAATCGTTAATTTCTCAAAAACGAAAAAGGTTAATCCAAAAACTAAAATTTCTACTTATTTGAAATAAAAATAGCTTCAATTGTACCAAATTCATAATGATAGAATTATTTGTGGCGGAGTAAAAAATGAAAATTCAAAAATACAGTTTTTCGCATTTTACTCTGAAATTTTCAGGTTATCTGAAAGCATGTTATGTATAAAAGTTGTATATTTTCTAAATATCTACAACTTTCTTATTTAACTTTTTTCGATAAAACAAGTATTTAGGCCACAAATCACGAAAAACCTATTTTCACCCATTTCAACCTCCACTCCTCAGCGAGTACAAACATTCAGCACCTGAATATTTTACCCAGCATTAGTAAAAACTTCTTCTACCCAATCCCTCTGATTTTACCTTGTTAGGAATTTTGTTATAAATCGACCCTTTTTTAGGTAGTTCGCCTGGAATACATTTAGAAGCAGAAATTAGAGAAGACTGGCGGCTCAAAGTTACAGAAATAGCAGCAAGGTTGGATCTTTCAAAAAAAAAAAAAAAAAAACAAACAAACAAACAAACAAACAAAACAGTCCTTCGAATTATTCATAAACATTTAAACATGAATAAGGTTAGTGCAAGATGGGTACCTAGACTTGTTTCCTCAGTCCAAAAGCAGCAACGAGTCATCTGTTGTCAGGCATTTTTGGAACTCTGCCCAGGCAACGAGAGAGAACTACTGAAAACCATTGTTACAGGAGAGGAAACTGTGGTCCTCTACTATGATCCCTTGTCCAAAAAAGAATCAATGGAGTGGAGTAAACCTGGTGAAGCACCACCTCTAAAGGCCAAGGACACTCAGTCAACCAAGAAGATCATGGCCACAATATTTTGGGACTGTGAAGGAATACTCTTCATTGACTTCAAGGAGAGGAACACCACAGTAAATGGGGAGTACTGTGCTGGCCTATGCATAGACTACGTGCCTCCATCAAAGAGAAAAGGCGAGGAAAGCTGAGTGGCGGTGTGCGCCTTCTTCACGACAACGCGCCTGTGCACACAGCACTTGTTGCAAAGGAAGCTGTGAAGAAATGTGACTTCAACGAGATCGACCATACACCCTACAGCCCAGATATAGCTCCCAGTGACTATTTCCTATTCTCAAAACCCAATAATGCCCTTCGAGGAAAGAAATTTAATTGTGACGAAGAAGTGATGGATGCTGTTTATGACCATTTTGCAAACAAGACTTAAATGTTAATTCAAAGATGTGAGAGAGGTATTGCAATAAAGGGTAACTATATTGAAAAATGAAATATAGATTTTGTGTTTATCATATCTAGAAATCGGTTTGGCCGGAAAATTGTGAATCTAACCTCGTACATATAGACTACAGAAATGCGATATGAGGGAAAATGGATGCTTGCAACGTTGACTGATTTCTGCTGGAATATAATAATTTAGGCGATTCTAAAAGATATTATAAAAGTTTGTAGCGCCGAAATGTTTTATTTAGTTTACTATATGCTTATTAGAATTAATATAAAATAAATTTGGAAAATATCTTCTTCGTATGTTAACATGTCAGAAGGTTAAAAGTTACTGTCACAGTTATCATGAAAGCATTAAAATCACCTTTCTATTCGTTATAACAATGTTAATTTCTACCAAACTGTGAATCTACAAGCAAAACCTGTACCTGAAATACTGAAAACCTATTTATAAATAGGTTTAGAACTAAATTCAGTTTGAAAACATTTCTAAGAACCACATATTTCATGACAATTTTTTTTATATATTTTATAACATAGTGTAATATTATCAAGCAATTTTTATAATTAGATCCTTAAAATGTAACTGTTAATAAATTCTTAGGAATTTGGCTACAAAATTAACCGGATATAAGACAACATATCCTATTAGGTTAATTCCGCGCATTAAGTTACCGTTTCAGGCAATGTGAATATTATGTCAACAGATACACTTAAATATGTCTACTTTGCATGTGTGCAATTAATTTTAAGATATTGTATTTCACTTGGAAGTAATCCTCCACCTTGTAAAAGGTTGTTCTTCGTGTAAAACAGGGTCAGTTCTGGTAGTGTAGTGGTTACCATACTTGCTTCATAAACCCAAGATCGCGGGTTCGGTCCCGACCAGGATCGATGGATTCTTTCGAACGTAAAACTCCTAAGTATGACTTCCTTCGGAAGGGAAGTAAAGGCGTGGGTCTCGTGTCGTGCATTTACGGCACGAAAAAGAACCTCAAGCCTGAAATAAGAGGCCTCTGAGCAAAATTTGTCGGCTGTTTCACGCCCTGAATTGAATGGGACGCTGATGACCCGAGATGTCAAAGATTGTCCATAAATAAAACAAATACAAAACAATGCAAAACAGAATAGTGAGAATTATTAATAATAAAGATCACAGAACTTCTTGAAGATCCATTTTCATACAACATCTGATTATATCGTTCAGCTAGTTTCCAATCAATAAAAATACATAACCATAATGCAAGTTATACATATCTACGTATATACATCTACAGATCTATAGCACCCATATAAGAAAGTTCCAAAAACGTGATTCATGTGCAAGTTTTTAAATAAATTATCTTATTATTAAAATGTCAAATATTTAAGCCAAAGCTAAAGTCATTTATTTGATCACTTTTTACTATCTGAGTACGAACTTACTTATATATAATTTATTCTCTAAGCGCTTATATACATTGAGGTTATTTGAGTTATGACGTGGGTGAATTTGGTATTATTATTTTAGTGTTTATATTATTGGTGAAAGTATACAGCTATACTGTATTTAAAACCGTGATAATTAATATTAACCTGTGTTAAAAGCAATGTTGAAAATGATGCTCCTCAGTGGCAATACATTGCCGGTATTTGCATGGAAAATTCCCGTATTTCATCTGAATTTTCGTAAGTAAGAATGCTGCGGTTCGAAACATCATTCTTGTCATTGAGAGAGTGTAACTCGTAACTCTTTATGTTCCTTCGTTGAAGCGGACTGTCAGGATATTTCTACTGTAATCCGTTTTCATATGCGTATTGTATACAAAGACAAGTTCTTCGACTGTCATTATGTAGTAACATAACTAAAGAAGAACAATTAGCCCACAATTTACACGCAGTAACACACGAACGTATAATTACTCGTTGACAAAAACCTCTCTCAAACTTAACTTCAAGCTGCTAACTTGCACACGCTATACGACCTTGACAGTTTACAGTCGCGCTCTACCGGTCCATAACATGTGTGTTCTTATTTTTTCTTTAAATAGCTTTCAAATGTTGGCCAGATTGCTTTGCATTATAAATTTGTAGAAAGAAAGTGACAATTGAAATTATTAATTTGGTTCATTTCCTGTAACTGAGGCACCACAGGCGGTAGACACAGATGATACATGAAATAATATGATAAATTGGGAAAGGATCTTTTTTAAGGAAGGAAACGTTCCAGAGCTAAATTTAGGGTACCTCCCCGGCATTTGCCATTTATGAGAACTGAGGAAAACCTGGAAAAAATCTCAGTCAGGGAGGACGGTCCTGGCGGTATTCGAACCCCAGACCTCCCGCTCACGAGTCCGCGGCTTAACGAACTCGGCCACCCGTGGCGGTTCTATCGTTGTTTGATTTTTTCCAGTATGAAATAAACTGCTCTCATATCTTGTTTCATATCTTGGCACCCATGGAGAACAACACGCCATGGACTCATGACTTGAAGCTATGTTTGTTGGCGATGACGTTCAAATCTTCTGAAAGTCCAAAAAGATTTTATAGGCAGCAACTTCCATGCAGCTTTAATTGCTTTTGGAGTTCCATGGGGTTCATCTTCAAGTAATTCCCAATCTCTATGGAACTTCAGAAACCAAATTCCAATAGTTACTGAGGCTGGGAAGAGTTATAAAAAATGCCCACCAAATTCGTCGCTCTGCTCCACTGACAACCTGCTTTCTACATTATAAATAAACATGGCCGAAACTCCCTTGAGAGCTCCATTGCATCTCTGATAATGACTGCTTTTCAAACGACATTTCTGCAAAACTCTGTCACGTTGCTATATATCTAAGCGCAAATATGGATGAGATTTTTCCTCTTTCAAATGAAAATAATCATCTACTGCCAGCTTTACAGTATAATAACTGATCTCTGAGTGACCCTAATAACGAATCATGGCTACTTGGGAAAAAAACCTGATTTCGAAGGCAAAAATGTCGCAGGAAATATACACCACGTCTATTTGCATCCGTTTGATCTTACACCAATCTTCAGGCCCCAAAACAAGTCAAAGCAAAAATTAATTATGAAAATTTAATACGCTACATGTAGCAGAATTTGCAAATGCAGATGTAAGTAAAAACATTTTGAAAGCATTTGTAATGACATTTATATTAAAATTTAATTTGTATATCAAAGCTCTTTCCAAGAAAGAAGACATAGTAATTAAAATATTTTTAAAATTAGCTCTTAACCTTTTGCACTTGTTTTGGACATGACTGATAGAACATTTTATACCAGAGCCACAACATAGAGATACCAGGTCTGCTCTTTGCAGATGATTTGGTAACAGATTCTTTAACAAGTGTAGGATTAAAACGATCACTAGAAACTATAGGCACATTTTGTAGAGAATGGGGTCTTAAGATAAATAAAAAGAAATATAAGATTATGATGGTGAAAAAAAGGTCTCAAATTAAAAAAAAAAAAAAAGGAAAAATGGTGGTGGCACAGAAATTAAAGTTGTCAAGAAAATTGATTATTTAGGTTTTAGATTGTCTAGCAATGGAAAATGGACCGATCAAAAACAGAAAGCAGTAGCAGAAGGAAAAGTAAACATAAGTGTAATCAGATTTTGTGTAAACAAAACACTAAATATACAAGTAAAACGGTTAGAGAGAATATTTGGCTCAATAGTGGAGAGCAGTATGATATATGAAACAGAAATTTGGGGGCCAGACGGAGGATGGAAAGATAAATAGATTATTTTGTAGAATTATTCTAGGCTTACCTAGATCTTGACCTAACGAGGTTGCCCTAATGGAACTAGGAAGATTGGGCTATAAAAGCAAGGTCATAGAAAGAGTATTGAAATATTGGTATAAGATATAGGGACTAGAAGAGAAGAACATCATTAATCAGTGCTCGGTAGCACAAGGAAAAATTAAGGGCAGAGAAACTTGACTATCTGAAATCAAAAACATCCTTCAAGAAGCGGGCATGGGACAAGTATGATATGAGGAAGAAAGATTGGGTGAAGAGTTTTCGTAAGAGATAACAATAAGAATTGAGGATATTGAAATACAGGAAATATGGGCAAATATTAACACCAAAAAACCCTGAAATTATATAGTACACTAAAAATGTGTGGGGAAGAGAAAAATATATTGAAATTTGTGATAAGGTAGGGAGGGCAGGGTTGGCATGGTTTAGAACATGAGTAAAATATTTAAGTGTATTAAAAATGGATACACTAAGGGGAAATGTCCTATGAGTGCAGAACCAGATAGTACTTGGCATTGCATACTAGAATGTAAGCAAAGCAGAGGGAACAGTTCTTATTACGAAAATGGGAAAACTTACCAGATTAAATAAGAGGTGGAAGAATTTTAAATTTAAAACCAGATGAAAACGTTAAGAAACTGGGAAAATACATAGGTAAGGTAAGACAAAAATGGTTATGGGGTAAAATACTTAGGAAAGGTGCTTGAGAATGGTATAGAATTGTCAGATAGTGAAAGGAGGAAGAAATGAGTAGGGGAGGGTATGGGACTAGTTATCCAGTATTATTAAACAGGATCCTTACACACCAATAACCAGTGTGTTAGTGTGTATAAGGCCCTTAGGAATAAGCAACTCTCAAGAATAGAAATTGAGCTGAATGGGTTTAATTAAAAAAGAAGGAAGGTTTAGTATTGCAGGAAATATAACTTAATATTGTATGCAATGTGTTAATTATTTTTAATGTTATGTTTTGTTTTTGGTTGGATCGGAGCCCGTTCTGGGTATTCCAGTAGGTAGATGCTGATGAACCGGGGACTGGGGTACTGAGCCAATCAAATTGGAATAAATTTTGATTTGAGTTAGTGCCTTCTGGAAGTGCCGAAGGCACTCTTCCTAATTGTTATATTTAAAATTAATGTTTTTTTATTTGTGTTTATTTTGTTAAAATTCTGTATGTTGATGCATGAGAAATAAATACTACTGCCAGAGACACAAAGTTTTCTGATAAACTTTTGGCGTTGCAAATAGAAATCACGTGATTAATTTAATTAAACTGTAATTTCATTATGAATTAGACAGATCGATTTTAGCTCTTCCTGTACTCAGTTTTCGGTTTCTTTCAATTGTGAATGAATCATTTTCAAAATCTGCATTGTTTAAAGATTTGTTTATTCAGCAGAGCTATTTCACTAATTTTACTGTTATAATTTAATAATAAGTAAGAAGAATATTCGTTTCTCTTTGTGTTGAAATGTCAAAAGTTTTATAAAGAGAAAATTGCTCTAAATACATTATACTTTATGAATAATTAATAACAAATATTACTAGTATTTTCTTTTTAATTTATTTAAATGATCACCTTTTCATTATAATAACGTACTCTTAATGTATAAATAACTTTACTTAATATTACTGTGCAGGAAAAGTTTCGCTTAGAGTTACTGCTACATCTATTTAAGCATTAAACATTTTAATTGTATTAATTATAAACGGCATCACGTGAAAATTCATATATTTCGCAGGAATTTAAATTTGGCCTACGCGATTTAAGAAAGTCGCACTTTATTAATGCAAATCTTATATTTCATAAAACAATATAAAATCTAAAATAAAAAATGTTAAATTATACCGGAATTTCATTAAAGGTTTGATTTGAAATAATATCTCGAATGCTGTAACTTTCAATGCATAAAAATGTATTTAAAATACTTAACAAGAACGTACAGTTATTATAGTAGATCGGAGTTAACAGCGGCCGAAGGCAGTGTGTGTTAATAATACTCTGCTTACTCGCAACAAAGCGAAACATAAACAGATTTTACTGTCATCTGCGTAGGGTGAATTTATAGTATAAACTCCTTTAGTTACGTATAGTTTATACACTTATTCATAGTTCGACGTTTTAGATGCGTTTGTTTGGACATGAAAACGCGTCTAAAACCGCTTGCCCTCCCTGACTCGTGTAACCCGACTAGCCTTGAGAGATGCAGTCCTAGTCATCAGATAATTGGATGCTCAATATATGTTAAATACTAGGTGGACCAGAAAATTTTCCCATATAATTGGTAAATAACAATAAAACATCAAACAGAAAAATTCTTTTCAAAGTATAGATCAAAATTTTCAATCCTTCTGCCAGCATTCGAATTTGATGGCAAAGTCAATTCTTGGATTTAGAGACACACAATCTGAATGTGTTTTTGACTTAACCATAGCCAAAGGCTGTATGCCGTGTGAGGCAGTAATTATATTCCTCCTAAATCGTCGGTTTTGACCGATGAACGAGGGCATTCTCTTGTTGCAGTAAACGGCATTTGGTTTTTTAAAGCCGGGTAATATAATTTTAAAAAAACTTCATGAAACTTATGCCGTTGCTTACAGTAAAACTCAGCATCAACTCCTCAGAAGTTTGGGATGAGCTCCAAATGGACAACACCTTCGAAATTCTACCAAAGGCAAGCACCGCCATTTGTCCAAAATGGTATTGAAGAACCTCTCAGTGAGATTGATTCCCACGGGATATCAACTGCTTTCTCTTCTCAAAAATAAGGAACGAAAGCTATTTTTCATTACATGTCACAATGCGTTTCCACAATCGATCCTCTAGGGAGTTTTTAAGAACTTGTTTGCAATCATTAACTCGTCGCCTCGGAAAGTTCATATGGACCTCTCTTTGACTATACGAGATGTGTTAAAAAAAGACCGAACCTTTGCTATAACATTGTACAACATTTTAAACATTGTGCCCCTCAACACCGTTCCTAACATTCCTTCTGTTTTTGGAAAGCCTCCTCGAATGCACTTTCTGGGATGGCACGCAGGTCTCTTGTCGCATTGTCCTGAACCTCCTCTATGGTTTGGAAACAACGACCTTTCAACGTGGTTTTTAAGTTTGGGAAACAGGAAAAAAATGTGTTGGGGCTTGGTCCCAGGATTTGAGTGGAGGCGCACAACGGTAATCTGATGTTTTGCCACATAGCTGCGTTAGCCGGTTTTCCCAGAATTCAGACCTCTTCCTGCCAACAGCATGCCTCAAACGCCCTAAAATTTCCTGGTAGACTTCCTTGTTTACTATCTGACCACGTGGTACAAATTCCTTACAATGCCTTTGCGGTCAAAAAACAAAACCAACATCGCCTTGATCTTTGACCCACTCATGCGTGCTTTTTTTTTGGATGAGAAGACCCTTTGCTCACCTACTGCGACGACTCCACCTCCATTTTAACTTCATAACCATAAACCTACATCTCATCTCCTGTTATGAAGTTTCTGATCGTCAATCAACAAACGCATCTCAAGTTTGCCACTCAAAACTTGATACGCTGATGCCCACTTCGTCAGAAACTTCTGGAATAGTTAAACGACGATTTCCAAGAATCACAGCACGAACTCTCTCGACATGATCATCGTCTGTTAATGTGGAAGACCTTCCATGCCTGAGATCCTCACCGACCGACATTCTGCCGTGTTTTAAACGCTTAAACCACTCATAGCACCGCGTGCGACTCATACAGTCCTCCTCGTATGTCTCTCTAAAACTTTTTCCAAGTTTGTAGTAAAATTTCGCACACACACACTTTGTTCTCCAAGCTCTTTCATTGTTACTTTGTCACCAATCCGACGAACTGTTTGTGCACGTGCTCTCTACAGCGCCTGTAGCTCGGCAACTAACGGTCATAGCGAAATGAGTCAAATGGCAGTTTATTGTGTAAACCTGCCACTAGGAACGCTCAGTAGCCACAGCGCGCTCACTGTGCCGGTTGACACACTATTTAAAAAGTTCAATCTTTTTTTGAACATACCTCGTGTGTCGAGTTGGTATGTTGTTTTGGAGACACCAAGCCTTCTTTGACAATTCTCAAATACTGGCAAGTGACTCTTCTTCAAGTGCGATGCGTAGAACGTTTAAATAGATGGAGGACACCTAGAGTGTGGCTCATCTTTAAGGTTAGTGTTTTCATCATTGAATCTTCTGAACCATTTCGATGTTGTTTTCTACTAAAAGCATCCTCGTCTTCTACATGAATATTTCTTCAGTTAGATTTGAGGTATGGTATATTATATGTTTACTATGTTTAAAATTGTCTTAAACTATTATGTAAAATAATAATTTCAGAAAATATAAACTTAGTTGAGACAGAATTTATAAGCTGCCAGCCCCATATATAATTAGAGTAAATATGGGATGTAATTTTATGTAGCTTCCTTATTATATTCATGAGTGTAATTTTATTTCCTGTACAAGTGTTGAATTATTGTGTGTAAAATATTATTTTCTCGCAAGTGTGCAGAAAGCTACCGCAGCCATAAAATATGACCTGGAAATTTCTGTAGCCTGTTATAATAATATTTTGTAAAAGAGGATCCCAGCATAACCGATATTTTATGGAGAGAATTCTAAAGTATGATCCTTGAAAATAGGTTTATTTCATTTACAGAGAGCTACGTTTTTGTCATGTTAGCCAAGGGCGAAAGCAATAAACATATGGGGGTGAAAGACAAGGGAATAACCTCTAGAAGGGAGATCCTAACGGTTCCATTTATTTCCTGTGAGTTTCATGTAAGAAGTCACGTAAGCCATCCGACAAATATAATAGGAGAGAAAAAAAAATAGAGTGAAGAGATTACCCAATAGAGATGCGAGGATGGGAAAAAATATTCTACATCTTTCTGAAAATATATTTGAAAGAATAAAGACAGTTTCGTGAGCCCGGCAGGCTGCCATGTTTATTTAGTCTTGCAATTTTGCGGCCCAGGGGCAGTCGATCTGCATTCATTCTCAGTTCAGTTAATGGAAAGCTGTAGTCAGTTTTGGAGGAGTATTCTGTGGGCCATTGTCAGTGTGGAAGGTAGTTCAGTTCCGTTCAGTGGAAGAGCTTTGAGTTCAGTTGCATCTCAGGATTAAGCAACGTCAAAGTGATCGTCATAGTTAGTGTAAAAGTGGCACATATTCTCCAGAAAATAACGGTGGCACATTTTATGTTCAATAGTTCATGAACAAGAATTTGTGCTTCATGTCCCATAACGTCGGTCCTGGTGGTGTAGTGGTTACCACCCTACACCCAAGATCGCGGGTTCGAACCCGGCCAGGACCGATGGATTTTTTCGGGCGTAAAAATCCTAAATATGACTTACTTCGGAAGGCAAGTAAAGCCGTGGGTCTCGTGTCGTACATTTACGGCACGAAAAACAACCTCAAGCCTGAAAGAGAGGCCTCTGAGCAAAATTTGTCGGCCGTTTCACGCCCTGAGTTGAATGGGACGCTGATGACCTGAGATGTTAAAGAGCGTCCATAAATAAATCAGTCAAAAAAAAAAGTCCCGTAACGAAAAATATAATTAATCTGCAAGACTCCTTTTCCTATGGTCACAGGACCATAAAAACCATAAAATTCTCAACAACGTGGCAAAAATATAAGCCAGCGGAAACCAATAATCGAGGAGGAAGAAATAACATTACCCCTGAGAATCCAAAACAATCAAATTAAATACTTCCAAAATCTTTCCCTCCACTCTACATACATATATTTAATTAACCCCCTTTTCTTTATTTAAAACCGCTGCATAGACTAGTAATTCAGAGACAAATTCAGAAACGGTTTGTAGGAAAAAACTAATAATCAATCTGTATTTGATTTGAATTTAAAGTAGCTTTTTGGGTGCATGTGAGGTAACTTAAAATGTTATTAATATTACATTATTATTACTGCAAACTTTAGTTTATTTTTAGCTCACAGAATCTGCTGCACTGTGCTTAACAGGGTGTAAAGGGAGAAGTGTATATTTCGCGGCTAATTCCAAATCTCTCTACCGTTTCGGTGATAATAACGTTGCACTGATTTCCATAATATGCGATAGGCTTCAGTTCGTACTTTCACGAATTTTCATCCCTTGGTTTTTGCATATACTGCTGATATGTGTTCATACAATCAATATTGACTACCCCTATCAACGAATTTCCTCTCAAAAGTATCATTGCAACTGTGAAATATTTATATTTTTTGAGGGACAGAATTGACAGTTATATTCTGCTTAGTAAATTTCCTGTCAGATTGGTGGAGAGATGGCTTGCAATTTCTAGAGCATTTGGGAAATGAAGTGGCTTCGTTTCTTATCGTGATTTCCCAAAGGGAAGCGAATTTTTACATACTTTTGTTTCTTTCGTTCTTTAAGATCCGTGGGGTAATTTCTCTCTAGGATATAGTGCTAGAATCAGGAGATTTGAAGTCCCAAAGAGAAAGAAAATCGCAGTGGCGAATGTTCAACAGGTGCGGAGCGAGCCTCGTCGATACCGCATTTACGTCGTAATCGATTAGGCTAGGATAAAAATATCTTGTATATTTCGTTACAAGCTTTTTAGCATTCACAGGGAATAATACTTGTTTGCAAAGATGCATACTCGATCTAGAAACTGCATTTTGTAATATTCAGTAGTATAAAAGTGTTAAAGAACTCCAGTGTTACCAACTTTGATTTAACACGGAATGTGGTGTTAGTATGCTATACAAATGACACACCTTGTAGTGTAATCAAGTCCTAGTATAATTAGTGATATTGTATACATTTATTTCTAAGATACTATCATTGCGCATGCCCATGTGCATAATATTAGGTTCTTTTAGCACTAGCAAATTAAAATTTTAATCCAGTTTAGTATAATAGAAAAAATAAAATGTAATAATATATACACACAATTTTAATTTACAATTTAACCTCACCATAATATGCTTACTACCGCTGCTATATCCAGTACATAGGTAACATTTTTCCATGCTCCACCTAGTTAGAAATAAGCGAACTATCTTATATTTAGAGGTGTTTAAAAATAATATATGTTATAGATGGCCTTTTAATTTGCTCTTAGATTTTCTGAATTTGGCCTCCGGCTTCCCTTCGCAAGTATTTTACTCGCAAAAATAAAATTCCACTTTTAACATTTTTATCATAAATAGACCTGCGTTTGGCCATGTTTGGCCATTATATACCCTTCACTTTGAAAGGAGAGCATGGAAGCCGAAAGGGTTCAAGCTACAGTAAAAGCATATCCTCTCTATTACCAGCAGGAGAGCTGTGTATTGCCGCCGAGCAATACTCCACGCACATCTGCATATTACTTGGAGCTTTTCGGAGTGCAAACACAGACTATAATAGTGAGAAACTATTTTATTATTTGGTTGCTATGAATAAAACGTTCACTTATAATAGCTGTAAATGAAATTAGTACCTAACGAATCACGAAAAAAAATTGTTCATAAAATACAAATAAAATTGTATTGGAAAAGCATATACCAAGCTTGTCAAAATGTACACATACTTTCATAGTAGATATCTATTTAATATATTTCAAAGTTGAACGAAAAGTAACAGTAATGTGTAGTATGATGTTCTGTAAACAGATGTGACTCACATACATTATGATGACGTTGCTAAGTGACAGGTAAATCAGCAATGAACAAATGAAGCCAAGATTATCGTATGATGTTCTGTAAACAGATGTGACTCATATTACGTTATGATAGCGTTGTTACAACAAAATGGAGCCAATATTATCGTATGATGTTCTGGAAATAAATGTGATACACATTATGTTATCAAGATTATCGTTTGAACAGCGGAAAACAATTTTGAAATGGTATTGGAAAACCGAGAATGTTGTTGGAAGTTCAAAGGCAATGGAGACCTGTGTACAGAACAGAACCGCCAACGCGAGTAACAATTGCACGAATTTGAGACTCATGGTACTGTATGCGATGTTCACAAGCGCAGATATGGAAGACCTCGCACAGTAACAAGACCCGCGCACTGGATTCAAGGCGCTATCCTAGGCACTGGATAGGACGAAGAGATCCGACCTGATCAACTTTCCTCTAGGTAAGTAAATATTGTTCGTACGCTTTACCTAAGTTCAGAAATCCGATGTACAATATTCTCGATAGAAAATCATAAATAAGCGCGAAATATTATCTTAACTTCGAAATATGCACATACGTCCAAGATGTATGCAAGATGTGCGTCAGCCATCTTAATTAACCCTGAAACTTGTAATTAATAAGTTATATATTAAGTTATACACCCCAGTGCAACTATGCATTTATACATATACCGTACCACCATTCTGCTATGCAATCGGAGTTTGTATACACTAGTGGAAACCTGTTGATCTGTGTATGCTTATTCCCGGTAAACTGGAGTCAAAGCTAGGCTAACACAGGAAACTGCTCAGCCTGTTTTTATCACGCCAATTGATTCTGTTGCATTTCTGTAGAGGGCACCTGTTAAACTTTTTGCTGTAAATTTGTAAGATGCCGAGAGTGAGATAACAAAGAATATTTATTTGTGTTTGCAAAAGAAATCGTACAAATACTATAGCGGAAATTTCGTGCTAAACATCCAAGTGGTAATTTTCATATGGGGGAACAAGTTCCGACCCAAGGCGTTTTTATTAACGAGATGTCGACATAAAAAAACCGGGTTTTAACAGAAGGAAAACGTAATGAAATAGATATATATTAGAAACTTCTCGAAAGTCTTAAACACAATTATGCCACAAAAAAGTTGGTGTATCTGGTGGCAGTGCGTATAAAGCCACTCAGCAGGTTAAAAACACTGCTGCATTTAAAATAAAACATTCGGGAGGATGAATTATGTGTCTCAAAGTATTATAAAAGTATTCAGGCATATCTCACAGTGAAGGGCAGGCACTTTAGGCATCTACTATGATGGTCAGTACAACATTAATGACCATTTACTGCTAATAAATATCGAAAGAAACAAAAAATACCCGCTATGGGTTCTGAACGCGCGGCATAATTTCCCTTAGCAGATGGCGCGGCATTTACAAATCCCAAAGCGGTTTGTACCTATGAAAAGATTTTTGAAAAGTTTCTTCAAATTTCAATCGATCCTACCTACTAGGCACCGAAAATGACATACTTTTTCATTGTCATTTTTTAATGGTGTTTAAAGCCTGTTTTTACCACTGAGGTACCACAAGCGGTGGACACTGGTGATATATGAAATGAAATGAAATGATAAATTAGGAAATAATTTTTTAAGGAAGGAAACTTTCCAGGCCTAGGTTTAGGGTACCTTCCGGCATTTGCCAGTTGACTGAGGAAAACCTGGAAAAAACCTCAGTCAGGAGGACGGTCTTGGCAGTATTCGAATCCCAGATCTTCCGCTCACGAGTCCGCGCCGTCATTTTTGGTGCCTATTAGGTATGATCGATGGAGATTTAAAGAAAATTTTCAAAAATGTTTTCATGAGTACAACTGCAATAGCTACCTACATTTACTCGGAGTTGGCTAAAATGATCTATCCTAGGCATTTTGTTATAATATTTCTGTTTATATAGTGCTCAGTACTGTGTTAAAATGAAACAATAATACAGCCGTCTTCATTTTTTTTTTGAGCGAGCAAACACAGTCGTCACAGTTGTCTTTTGTTTTTTAGAAGTTAGTGAATGTATGCATTAACGAAGCTGTCCTCACGGGAAAAGAAAACTCGCCCCTTCTCTATACATTTAATTTATCTTCTTTCGGCTCTTTCCTCGCTTTTCTTTCTGTTTCAAAGAATCTATAGAAAAATTATGAAAATCATTATTACCTGGGTTTGTAAGTGACCCTACATTTTCGACAAACCGCATATAAACATCAGCAGAGTACAGGGCTTTTATATTATGAATTCCACTGCTGAAAATTTCACGAGAGCTCTCAAGGAGAGCTTGAAAACTTCTGTTAAGTTATATTGCAGGCTAATTCTCCAGATGAGTGAACAGCATGAAGCAACACACGGATGAAAGAATGAATGGTACCAGGCAGAGAATTGATTTTCTGCAAATAGTCCGCGTTTGCCATTTCCTTTTCCATCTATATATGTTCACCGGCTCACAGTGTTATCTTAGGACGCGAGAGTAATGTAAGGAGACGATAAAACAAGTGGAAATAATTTAGCCACTCAGGCAAGCGAAGAAAAATGTTTTAACCAAGTTGAGTGCATTTACCGAATTCTCAGATCTGCAACCCGGTGGTGAGATGACGAAAGTAATCCGCAGAAAACTTTCAAATGCGCTTGGTAAGTTTTAGAACAATTCCATGCTCATCTGTTGGAACGAATGTGGTTACATTAAACCGCCACGGATGGCCGAGGTCGTTAAGTGAGCGGGAGGCCTGGGTTCGAATACCGCCAGGACCGTCCTCCCTGACTGAGGTTTTTTCCAGGTTTTCCTCAGTCCTCATAAATGACAAATGCCGGGAAGGTACCCTAAACTTAGGCCTGGAACGATTCCTTCCTTAAAAATAAATCCTTTTCCAATATATCATGTATCATCAGTGTCCACCGCCTGTGGTGCCTCTGTAGCATTCATTTTATCCAGTCATGGGCTTGTATTAAATGTTTCAATATTGTATGTAGCTAGAACTATTATTAGTTTCAGTATGTCGTTCCTGGTGGTATAATGGTAACCATACTTGCCTTCTAAACCCAAGATCGCGGGTTCGAACCCGGCCAGGACCGATGGATTTTTTCGGGGCGTAAAAATCCCAAGTATGGCTTCCTTCGGAAGGAAAGCAAAGCCGTGGGTCCTATGTCGTAGATTTACGGCACGAAAAAGAACCTCAAGCCTGAAAGAGAGGCCTCTGAGCAAAATTTGTCGGCCGTTTCACGCCCTGAGTTGAATGGGACGCTGATGACCTGAGCTGTTAAAGAGCGTCCATAAATAAATCATTTAAAAAAAAAAAAAAGCCTATCATAAAGATTTGAAAGAACAATCACTAGCATGAATGCAAAAATAAAGAATTAAATGCTTTATTTACTGTGCTTTGCCTTCATTGGTCTTCTGGCAACGTAGGGTTGAATGAAATGTAATAAATTAATGATGGCACAGAGTTCTTGTAGCCTTAAAGCTATCTGATATTCACCTTCACGGGTTAAGGAAAAAAATCTCGAAAAAAAAACACCTTACCTGACCGAGATTCGAACCCAGCACCTCCGGATTAGTGATCGCAAATACTGGGGCGATCTTACTAAATCTTATTTCGCATAAAACACACATTTTTCTAATAAAAACGATACGTAAATACATATTTTCAGAAAATTCTTTAATAATCATAACTTTGGGTTTATTTAATTTTTACTCTGATTTCTTCTATTAATATCACCTTTAGCACCTAGTTCTCCACTAGGACAATATAGCGACCCCATGTAAGTGTTCTAACTTTAGAAATTCGCTACAATATCGCCATGCTAATGTTATGACACAATGGATTGGCACTGGACCAAAATAATTTCCCTGTTTTAGATTGGAATTACTTTGAAGGACAAAATACCTATAGTATTAATAAACTAGTTATATCAGACAACAGAATTGCACAGGTAGCTACCAGAAGCAAATGGCAATGGAGCGATCACGTCGCAAGAATGCAGGGCAATAGGTGAACCTGCAAGATCTCCATGTGGGACCCCCGCCGGATAGGAAAAGGTCACAAGGCAGACGCAGAAGAAGATGGACAGACCTCTTCAAGGAACATGCAGGTCAAGAGTAGCAAGAGGAAGAGAAAATTGGAAATCTCTCGAGAAGCAACTGATGCAGTGAGAAATGGAGTAACCAAAGAAAATCATACAGTGTCTTAAACAGCATACGAACAACTCGCGTGGAATAGCTCACCACGTTAGGAAAAACCGAGCTTTCCTTATTTGTTAGGAGGCCTTTGCCCTTAAGGGACACAATAGACTATCTTAATATTTAGCTTATTTAGAATAAGTTGTCATCATTGTAGAAGCATTTTAGCAACAGACACATGTAGAAATGCCGAAAGTGATATGAGGTTTTAGGTTATCACTTCAGTACGTAAGTGAATTTTAAAACATATTTACAACAATTGGAAAAGTGTGGTTTTGACATGTGCAATAAAAATACAAATAAATTTTTTTCTGCATGAAAGGAAATAAATTATAACTAAAGAGTCTTTACATTGATTATAAATAAATATTTCTAACATTTTGACAAATGTTTTTCTGTTTTAAAATTTTTACCACATAAAATTTGCATACTTTCTATATTTTATACTTGTTTTCGCGTTTTCATTACATAACAATATATTAATTATTTCCACATAAAATCTATTCAAATTTATTAACAACAGATTCACCCTTATTGGTACAGCACTTAACAGACTAGGCATTACTGAACAATATAAACCGACACAGGCCGTTACCCTTGGGCAGGTGTGTAGTTGTTCCATATAGTTGGCAAACTGTGGGACCAGAAACTAAAATGCAATTAATTTGTCAATAACCACCTCAGGAGGAAATTGCATTAGAAGTGACCCGAAACTCCCGCTTGTGGTTTTAACTGAGAGAAGCAACAAGTGACCCCTGCCGTCTCACAATTATCTGCCTCTGAGTGGCTAAACTCAGGTCGGTGAGGTGTTTAGTGTATCAGCCACAGATTCTGGTGATGACGGAGTGAAAGGTTCTTTTGAATGGAAACGTTTAACCAGCACCATCTCCATCTTCACTACCGTAAATGAAACTCCATATCAATTCATACACGGAGATGATAACGAAGTTTGGAGGTAATGTGTGCATTGGCTACTAGGGCAAAGCTGATTTTTTACTAAAAATATGGTTGCTCTTTCGAAGTCTTTTTGCTTTTATATACTGTTGCAACATTAATAATTTTTAATTATAGCCAGCACTCTCGGACTATTGCCATGAAATATCAATACCATCAAAAAAAAAAAAAAAAAAAAAAAAAAAATTGATGAGATAAACCCTCAGATCTTGATCGTGGAAAGATTTCAGTTAATGATCTCTTTCATAAATACACGTGTTCAAAAATTAATTACAAGTAAAAGTACAGAAATTGGTTAAGAAATTGGCATTGAAGGAACAATATTTGAAAAAAATCGGAGAAGTTCAGGATTCGAACGTCGGGTCTTCAGCCTTCCGGGCGGCTGTTGGAAACAAATGAGTTACCGTGTCGATTTCCAGCTAAGGAATCACAAACCTCTCTCATCTAATTCACACACGGCTAGTTGAAACCAAAATTTCTGTGTATCAGTTAAGAACTTTTTAAAAAATAGAAAACGTTGTTCTCAATGTTTTTTATCTCTCTCTCTCCTTGCACGCGACCAAGTCAAGTAAATTTGTCCATTTCTGAAATTGAGCTTTAAATAGGATTATATTTAAAACTAGAGACAATAAAAAAACTTTAATTTAGAAATATCCATAGAAACATCTAAATTTACGGCTTTTGAGAGAAAATTCATAATTAGAATTAAAAGTATCCTAAATAATTAAATAATTGAACAGTGGAACAGTTTTAAGTATCACAGGTTACTGGATTTCCTATGAACAGGAGAAAATAAGTTAACCAAATTTTAAATACATTTCAATATGTGTGTGGAACCATCCAAAGGGCGTTAAAAATGAAACAAGAAGAGATACAATTATCAGATGTGATTAGGTGCTGCTAGTTTCTTCACTGGTATGAAAATCGGATCCTCAATATACCTGTCAAAAAAGAATAGAAACACCAGAAATACAATTTCCTAGACATGTATCAGGTTACAGCACTAAATGACCATATCCCTAGCGACTGTGTAGACATGATGTAAACTTATTAAAATTAGAAGACAAAATTAATAACATGTAACGGCAGCGGTTTCAAGATATAGAAAGAATTAATGATGAAAGGATCACCAATACAAACGATAAGGCCGGCGTTGGATAGAACAACCGAAAGCGAGATAAAAAGACACCTTTGCTTCGAAACAGGCTTTATAGTCTAATCTAGCAGCGAAAGAAATAGTATAAAATTGAAATATTGATTTCAATGAGCAAGATAATTAAAACTTTTCTCTTCTTAAATGACATCAACTTTAGGAAAGAACAAGACAAAATAAATTTCATAAAAAATTTATACCCAACATAAAGCATAATAATAATAATAATAATAATAATAATAATAATAATAATAATGGCAGTTTACTTCAAGAAAGTACATAAAAGAAAATTTTTATAGTTTTACCCTCATAAAAATCTAATTTATTTTCCTCCCAAACAGTTCAGAAAACATAAGAAAATACATAATTCAACAATAATTATCAAAAAGTCATATTTTACCCATAATAAAGAGAATTTCTCATTTATTTACTTGAAATATATCTGAATTTTGGGAAAAATGGTAATAAATGTAAATTATAAATGCTAAAAAATTCCTGAAACACTGGGATAATAATTTCCTCCATGTCTAAAGCAAAATTTATGGCTAGTCATTCAAAGAAGCGCCGTCCTCAAAAGTATTATTACTATTAATAATAATAATAATAATAATAATAATAATAATAATAATAATAATAATAATAATATGGAATACGGACCTGTGACCCGACCGGTCGCCAAGCTGAGAGGCGAAACGTCCTTACCCTCCGGAATCCAATGATCAATTCTCTAGTACCTCAAGCACTTGCTTGGAAGGCAATCAGAAATAAGGGATGACTCCAAGTGTTGTACCAATCTATAACGAATGCGTCATGTGCTCGAACCAAGAACGGTAATTACAGTTCTATAGAAAACTTCACAGGATAGGCGTCATGCAAGAAAAAAATGGGGAATTACGTAATGTGACATAGTAGATTAAGATCCTCTTTCACTGTCGACAATGCAGAAACGTATAAGTTAAAACACTTAAATACAGATAGTGCCAAAATGTATATACACTGCAAGGAAAGAAAAAACTGTGTTAACATAACAAAACTGAATTCACACAAACAGAAAATGATGAACACTAATCATCTTAGACTTTTACAGTTACAACAGTTGCTCAAAATGCCCACCATCGGCGTCGATACACTTCTGAGTACGTTGAACTACTGATTGAGCAACGTTTGTGAAAGTGTCCTCAGCGATTGCAGCATATGCCGTTTCAATTTCTTCCCCAAGTGCTGCTGGGTTTCTACGGTATGCAATATCCTTAAGAGTTCCCCACAGATAGAAGTCAACGGAGTTAGATCCGGAGAACGTGGTGGAAACTCAATCGGAACTCTTCTTCCTATCCAGTGCCTTGGAAGATTGTCATCAAGCCGAGGACGCGGGGCTTGTTGCGCGAGGACTCCCAGATATGCCCTTGTGAACATCGCATACGGTATCATGAATCTCAAATTTGTCTCGAATGCGTGCAGTTGTTACTGGAGTTGGCGATTCTGTTCTGTACACACATCTCCATTGCCTTCAAGAACATCTTCGGTTTTCCAATACCACTTCAAAATTGCTTTCCGCTGTTCAAACGACAATCTTGGCTCCATTTAGTTGTAGCAACCCTAGCATAACGTAATGTGAGTTACATCTGTTTACAGAACATCATACATATTACTGTTGTTTTTTGGTACAACTTTGAAATATACTAAATAGATATCTACTGAAAGTGTGTATACATTTTTGGCACCGTCGGTATATAATTACATATGCATATAATCATAAAAAGATTTTATTTATTATGGAAGGCATGATCCGCGTTTTGTGGGATAGTTTTCTAAGCTATGATCAATTTAATCGTTTTTCTCTGTGAGGTTTTATTCTTCGCTTCTAAACCTGAACATCTAAAGGTTTCTGAAACTTTGGATCATTTCATCGGATTTTCTTCTCCCAAAATGCTGTCCATGACTTCAGCAACCGTCAAGATTGAGCATCGTCCACTTATTTAGACCACCGGTCCGCACCGAATAAATATCTTCAAAATTTTGGAATAACAGTGCGCTCAACTGTACATAGATACACGTAGTTCTAATGAAATTGTCACGCCTTCAAATAAATAAGGACGAAAAATAAATGTTATTGCAAATGACAACCTATATCTGTTGGTTATTGATCACTGAAACTTGGAGTAGTATTCAGGTCGCTTTCTGCCGGTGTTACGCATTCCTGTGCATCCGGTACAGTTTATTACTTTTTTACTGGGAAAGTTCTTAAAGGAGTTCAACCATGAAAAAAATGTACAATATATGCACATTATCCATAAAGTTAATCTGATTAAACATTTGTATAAGTCAGCCAATTAGAGGAAAACCACGATATGTATTTCTACTAACTATGCAATAATCTTATAACTGTTGATGATATCTGAAGTTATAGTGTCGTCTCTTAGAGAACACGAAACATATGTTTAGAAAGTTTAATAAATTTTAAATCTGTTTAGTAAATATTAAAAAATTAGGGTTCATTTCTCGTTTTATTCGACTATCCCCACTTCGTTTTTGAGTGTATACTTTCATATTCAATAAAATAAGATTAATTTTTAATCTACATAAATCAAAAATAATTTTATATGCATTACTAATACCAAGTAGAAAGAACAGATTAGAGGAGTTATGCGATGTTTATCATCAGTCATTTGACTTATGCATAGGAACATAAAAAAAAAAAAAAAAAAAAAAAAAAAAAAAAAAAACCTTAAATGGAAGGAAAATCTGTTGTATTAGATTCGTGAATGATATT